>JAYKKI010000059.1:11985000-12585000 GCA_039881145.1 Druceiella hillmani | reverse complement strand
TACTTACGCTGTTTTAATTTTACCTTTATATTTATTTTTTCTGTTATCGCCATGGTGTGTTGAGTTGATCACAAGGCACACGATCTTTGACAGTGCGGCCCACCGCGGGTTCTATTCCCCTCGTTGAGCGGGGCTGGACTGGTGTTATGGTTGGCTGTAAGAGATTGCTCTCGTAGCAATAAGTACCCCATATGTATCGATGAAATGCATTAAATTAGATAAATAGTTTGCTTTATTACTTATAAACGCCTAGATGTTACTTATAAGTTTAACTTATTATTTTAGGTTATTGTTTAAAATCTTACTTAAAAAATTTGAGCAAAATGTTGATAACTTAACATTGAGAGTTTAGACTTTTATAACGGTTATCTTTGTTTCGTTAACATACGTATATAAAAATAAATATTAAAATTATTTTTTTTCGAAACCTACAAACATAATATTCTTCGGTTTTATTATATTATGCGTAGTTTGGAATATAAAATTGGTGTCTTATAAGGTATCAACGTGTTCGGAAAGTAAGTACCGTTCTAGACGAAGAAAACATGGAAACAATATTTTTAAACGTCTTTCTTTCAATTGTATCTATTTTTAGTTATTTTAAGTTAATTCAAGTGGGCGAACAGTGAGTTGTAACATTGGCAATATTAGAAACTTACAGGTCAAGCTAATTGGACATACCTTAAGATAATTTGAGACTAATTTAAATTAACAAAAGTTATCTCGATAATGATCAGATAGGTTGAAATAAAATATGAATAGAATTAAATCGACCCTGTTTTAATTTCTTTAATTATAATTGTCAAAAATTAAATAAGCATAATTAGCGATAATGCAGTTATGAAAAAAATATCTTATCAAGTCTATGTATATACATGGAGCAAAAACTAATGGATTGAAGATGGTTCCTAAAATAAAATATTGGAAAATGCAACGATGTGAATTTATAAATCTGCTCCATCATTTATATCACGTATTCCGGTTTAGTGACAAAACGAAACGCAGATTGATCAATTAAGCAACTTTCCGTTGTAAGCCTAAACACCTGCATCGGAATATTCACGCAGTTACACAATACGCACCGGCTCCTTCGCTCGACACACCTAACAGTTGACAGACGCCAGAAAAACAGTTAGTCATTTGGTCACGCAGCAATAAATATCGTTGAACAACAAAAATCACCTTAATTAGTCAAAGTCGCGTCGCGGAGTGGCGATGCCGGCGAGCTACGCAGTCGTAAACAACGCACCAGTCCACAGACAAGCGCGGTTTTTGCCGGACCAATCCGTTTGACCTTAGAGATGAAGGCGTATCGTTCTGTAGATAAATGATCACAAAGATACTTTAGGGCAATTGTAGAAAAAAGACGCAAAACGATGTTTTAAACACATGCAATTATATAACAGAGCTACACACACACATACACACACACACATACACACACACACACATACACACACATATATATATATATATAGATATATATATATATATATATATATATATATATATATATATATATATGTATGTATGTATATACACATATGATGAAACGTAGGTCAATGAAGTGGCCTTTATTCATACAAAAAAATTATAGAAAATTATCTAAAATAGTTTTAAAATTATAACCATGTAAAAATTGTTGCATGGTATCATGTATAAAAGTTGTTATGCAACTAAATAAATATGCAGAAATGAGTTTTTATATTAATATATTTCACGTTCTAATGTATGCAACAGGTTTTTTATGTGGAAGACGACGAAAATGTTAATGAGACTAAATTTTTAATCATTCACAAAAACAAACAAATATCATAATTCTGTAGAAAGAAAAAATACTAATAAATATATTACAGAAAAAAAAAATAAAAAATTGCACTAGGAAAAGATAAAATTTTATTATGAATTAAAGAATGATGAAGATTAAGAGCAATGTGGATAGAGTTTTCGCAGGCAACCCTTAAATCGTTTACAGAAAACAATTTTCTGGAGTCAGAATCTCACTGGATTAGTTCTTCTATATAGATCTATGATAGAGTCAAAAGTAACACTGTGCCGTTTCCAGCAAAGCGTTTGAAATCGGCAAAAGTTCAAAGAATATCATGATATCCTCTCGGGCACCCAGAGAGGTTAAAAATAGAAGTATATTAAAATTCAAATACATTTTGTACAATTATATCAAGCGACCCAAAAATTACACAGATATAACAAAGAATGTGTCTTTTTTTGTTCACACTGGTGATTCTTCATATCTCATATGACAATTCTCAATCGTTTCATAAAAAAATCACCTTTAATATTGCGATTACAACGAAGACCGATTTACACAAAATCGGCTACACAAATAATATACACATTCTTTGTTAAAACCTGTGTAACGATTATACGACTATTATTTTCGATCTGCGTTTTAATTATTTCGACAAAATAACATTTAAAGTAAATAACTTTTCAATGGATCAAAATTTAAATATTAACAACAAGAATTTACTTATTATAATGAAATTTGTACTGTCAGCTTCAAATACTATAATTTAAAAGAAACATCGAGATCAGAACATTGTGACTAACATTGATTGTCCGACGGTCCAGATGCCCAAGGTTCAATCTGTTCGTGTAAACGATTTTACTTTTTTCATTCAAAGACTATCAAAGATTTATGGCATTAGTTCGTGGCCTCCTTTCCACTTTGAATAATAGAATGTCTACTGTTTTTAATAAATGCCGCAAAATTTAAACCGCAGCCTTAAAAAATAGGTCGTGACCGTAAATAATCTAGACCATAAATTACTAGTTATGGAATAGACTATTTCGAAAGTGTTTAGGTGTTCGCTGGAGATTCGACATCATTATTAAATGCGGTTTTAATTAATATTTTAAACATACAACAAAATTTCTAAACAATCATTTCGTGTATTAAAAATATAATACACGGAATGATTGTTTAGAAATTACCAACAGTGTTAATTTATTTGGCACCAAAATTAAATTGGTTGATTGCCCAAAGCCATACGGACCAATGTTCTGCAATTTTTTTAATCTACCATGGTAATAGAGCAAGCTCCCCTAAAATACTGGTTTGTTTGAATTGTCACTATCGGCAGAGGCTTACGATAAAGTTAATTGAGTTTCTATGTTTCTGTCTCTTAGTTGTAAGTCAAACGTCATAATTATACCATGCAGTGTAAGTGCGACACGACTAAATCAAATACTATAAGTAATTTTTAAATCTATATATAAGGCTTTTTACTGAGTTTTCCTTTATACTTCTGCATAAGAAAAAGAAGATTTTACGATTTAACATTGTATTTTACGATAGTAAAAAGAATTAGGAAAACTAAAAAAGAAAAGTATATACGCAAAAAAGAAACTTTAACTATCTGTTCGACAAATCAATATCTAGCCATTAATATTGGCTCTAGAAAGGTTACATTTGCAGTATTTATCCTGTTTATGACGTAACCGCCTCCAAAAATCAACTGCTGAAGAGAAAAAGAGAATAAATAAGTTGCTAAATATTTTAATCGTTGCCTTTTTCCGTATTTCATTCATTAAAGAATAAAAAGGAGATTGTACATTTTCCGTAGATTAAATAATACTCTCTATTACAATCGTATAAAAACACATTTTGGAAAAGAACTTACCTTTTAAAAATAATTATATATCGGAATGTTTTTCAATGTAGGGGGAGAAATGACAGAATTATTTTCCTAGACGTCATGTCAAAAGAAATATGTTAGAAAAATCAAATTCTTGAAAGATATTTCTTGTTTGGAAAAAATCCATCATTTTTGTCATATCAAGTTTTTACTTTGATTTCGTCATTTAGTATTTTACAAAATCTATATCGTCTACATGGAATATGAAATGTGTAGAGGTAACATATTAAAGTCTTTGGCTATTTCAGACGAAATCAGGGTTGAGAGCTAAGACAAATACTGAAAAATTCAATCCACCTCAGTATTTTTTCTCTAGCCTCAGCATACTTAAATACTAGTATTTTTCTGCTCTGGGCACCAGCGAAGCTGTTACAGCGTTACTGACGTTCCATTATTCTAAACTATCGTATGATAGACATCGAGACTAGGGTAGTCATGTATTCGAGACTTTCGGGATTGACCCAGAATTTGTGACGTTGTTCCGTATCCAGGAATCTAATATGTTTATCTCATAAATGTAAACAATTGCGGTAATTCTTAAAATTGTTTTTATTGGCAATTTTCGCCAACATATATAGGTTATACATAGCCGCGTTGTAATTTTACAAGCTTGATTAATGGAAAGACGGGAATCAAATGATTACGGATCTAATCAAGGTGTAATTTAAAATTCGAATAAATTGCTCCTGAATTTAACAGTCGTTATTAAACCCATCGCTATTAAACGGCAATCTCTTATAGCTAATCATACCAGTCCAGCTCCGTTCGTCGAACGGGACTGGACTGGTGATATGGTTGGCTATAAGAGATTGCTCTCGTAGCAATAAGTCCGCCATATGTATCAATTAGATACATTAAAGTAGATAAATAAATATTCCCGATGTCGATAAATTCATTAAAATAAATATATCAAAATCTGAACACTTTAAGCTAATTATTGTCATTGTCAAATTACACAAGATAAGTTCCTAATTGTGATTAGATCAGATTTATTATAGAAAGAGAAGCTTTTAATAATTTGGATAGATGTGACTAATGTAACGGCTGTTTTGTGTTAAATCTTTATTATTTAACCAGTTGATCATTTTTGTTAAAAAATTTACTTTATATTTGCGTAGTATGAGACAATTTTTATTTGATTTTATTCGTTTAAATTTTTGGTGGGTCCAAAAACTTTTTGTTGGGTCAAACTAATTGGTTTTTCCTTAGTTACAGTATGATGTTTTTTATATTATAGTATAAAGAAAAATTAAGAAATAAAGTTTTTTGAATTAGGCTTTATTTTTGACTTTGCCTTAAACTCCACGTCTGCGCCCTGTAGTGTAAATGTCCTGGTAAACAGTGGCAGCGAAAAAACGCTTATATGAAGTACGTGAATTAATATCATTTTCTTATCTATTAGCTAAAGACATAATTCGCCAAAAAGGTTAGTTTCAATATAAGTAAATGTGGCACAAATTATGTCATTTATACTGTTTCAAATAGTTTTAATTAACTAATCGGTTGAGGTTATTTTTATTATTATGTTTGGGTAAATAATTTAGAAATTCTCTAAGTTGGCCCTCATAGACTACGTTTTTATTGTAATGATACAATGAATGGAATTAAAATATGATTTATGTTGAAATTTTAGTTCTCGAATGTTTATTTATTTATCTGTAAAGTATATTTAATTATTTTATTAAAGTGTTTGCGAAAATGTAAACGTGTATTAAATGTCGATTTGTAGAAAAAAGGGAGTAATCTAAATGTAACCAAGTAGTCTTAGAATAAGTTTATAAAAAAAGCATGTAAGAAAGCTAAGAAATATCAATATAATTACAAATACCAAATCAAACTATTTTACAAGACATGAAAAATTTTAAAAAGATTGCTATTAACACGCTACTCAAATGAGGAGAATGAACATATTTTCAGATGAGCATGAGAAAGAGCCAGCGAGCTATATCTTAAATCTCGGCAGACGCATTCGAATTGGCAATTAAAAATGTTTGACGACTAGTTTATCAATTTGCGTAATGTAATTGTTTTCCGCATACATTTAATAGTAGAAACAACCTGTTGGAAAGCACTGATTTTTCAAATTTAAAAGATGTTATAAGGCTTAGTACACGACAACTCCAGCAGTACTGAAATTTCCAAAAATGTTGTTGTGGAATTGGGTAATGAGTCTAATGACAATCATGATGATGATGGTGGAAACATATGTGCAATATGCCACAAGTATTATTTTGATGAAAATGAGCCTCAAATAGACATAATTCAACGCTAACAATGCCGAAGGTAGATGAATGAGTCTTGTACCGTAATTTCAATTTATGTACATGCGAATTATTTTAAATAATATTGTTAAACAAGTTTATGGATTTTGCTAAAAGTTTTGAAATCGCTACAAAAGGGCATTGGAAAGCCTTTTGAAAATATAAAATAAAATAAATATCTATTTTTAATGGGTTTTGAATTTCAGCCTGTCTTTTTCCGAACGTAAGCCAAAATTGTACGGAAGAAAAAACAGAAACGATAAAAGCATGGACCAGAAAACATTCCTCGAGTCAGCCATAAGAAACCGTAAAATATATTCGCCTAGAACGTCATCAAAACGTGCAAATCAATCAGTACTATACTGCAAGAAAAGACAGCCAGCTACTGTGATTATGCCTATGCAAGTAGAGGAAGCTACTAAACCAGAGCCCCCACACAAGGCTGTATTATAGTTCTTAAGATTGTTTTGTTTTATATGTGATTATTAAACTTTGCAATTTAATAAGGACAGCTTTTTTCTGAGATTGAAACAAACAATATAAAACATAAATTTCAATTAAGTTCATGAGCAATATCTTGAATACTTAAGAAAAACAACAAATATAACGATAAAAATTTTTAATTATAAGAATTGATAAGAAAATTATTAGTCCATCGGTACTATCAAAATATAAGAAATAAATGATTTCAAGTGTTGTGTATTATTTAAAGTTATTCATATATTTCTACAACGATATATCTTTGATAAAATTCTGGATCACTGTATCGGGATAATCATTTTCAATATATGATTGTGTCAAATGATATATTTTTTGATATTTCGTTGCTAAGATACCAAGCTGTTACGAGAAGTCTTTTCGATATTTTGAGTTTAACTACAATATAATACCTGTTAAGTGAAAAACTGGTACGAAGTAGGCAATTTCCCTCTGCATTTCGGACATGCGTTAAGTTAGGGTCGGTTAACAGTTGAAGTTTCAATATTACAATCGTGTCCATGGGGAATATTAACAATTAAACAATGGGTGCTACTTCACCATATTACCAGTTCGAGTCCTGCCGTTCTTCTTATAAGTAATTTTTGTTTCTTTTCTTTCTTCATTTTATCTCACTGCTTTATTAAAATATTAATAGTACATCATCCTCAATATTATTTATGGAAAAGCGTTAGAAACAGCGATCTGTAAATTTTAAACGCTTTTTAATAGATTATTAAACGCATCTTAAACATAGAAATTTTGATTGAAACTATTTACTACAAGCTATCATCTCAAATGGTTTCGAATTATTTACGTGAGGTTGCATAATTGAAGGAAAATTAGAGAACATTACTAATGATTTTGGATGCTTATATGCGATTAAATTAAATAACTAATTATTGCATTTTAAAGAAATTTCAAAACATCACATTCGATGGGATGTTTGGAAAAATATTATCCAAACTTGGAACTCATAGGTACGTATTCTAAACTTAATTCCTAATTTCAATGTTAGGTTTAAATATAAAAGATCTGCTAGCATAATTTTATCCCAAAAAAAAAACGGATTTTATTTGATGCGACGAATAATATTTGCTACGGAATCTTTAAATAGAAAATAAATAATAATTAGAAGATAAAACCATAGCAGGACGTCAGAGCATTAATTCATAGAATCTTCTTTTAAATTTCCATAAGCCGAGATGTCATGTTAAGATTCATATCTCCATCTCAATAGACGCGAGTCACGTAGATAGCTGATGAAGAATCCCGTAATGAGATGAGATATGCTACATGTTTGATAACAAGCTTTGATTAGATCAGCTCGTTCGTTATGAAACGTTTCGAGGAGGATATAATTGGTGTATGTAATCGATCTTGGTCACTTGTTGGAGAAATAAGTGGTTAGAATTACGATAAATATATAACAAATGTATATAACATGTAAAATAAGAAGCAATGCTTAATTGTAAATGAACTTGTACATTATCAGGTTTCACTGAGACTCATGAGAGTATACGAGTATAATTTATATTAAAACATTGTTTTTTATTATATGATTTATCCATTTGTTATATATTTATCTTTCTGCGCCTATTGCAATATTAATTTAATAAACCAGCTTTAATGAGTCATTTGAGAATGAATATTAAGATTGATTAATAAATTCTGGTTACTATGAACTCTATGAATTCTTGTTTTTGTTCGTAAAAACTATTCGATAGGGTATTTCATTTTTTTAATCTTTAATAGCTGTTAATTATGAATCTTATTAAAAATTATTCGAGCCGTATGATTATCTTCCAGAAAAATTACCAAGTCACCGCAATTATTGTACAAGTTATTGAAATGTATTTTGATTCATTAGTTAGTGTAACTAATGCGTTGATTACAATGAGCCAACAGTTTCCAATTCTATCATGAAGAAAGCGTTTACTCAATACCACTACTCGTTTCAAGAACTTACCACAACTGCTCACAATTAGCTGGGCAGTGCTACGCCAACAGTTTTCTATATCTCTTATGAATCCCCTTTTTTCACCGTTACTTTACTCAAGTGTGCACTTCAATAATCAACAGTCATCAGGCTACATCTTTGATCAAACGCGGCACTTTGCAGCAACGCTAATCCCTAATGAAACTCTTCATCGTTCTTGCGTCTAATAGATCGCTCGAGCGCGCACTACAGCGGTCAGCTGTCATCATTGACAGTAGCTGATTACGGCGAGCGAAGCGGCCACAACAAGCTGGCAGACGAACACGTGTGGCCGCGACATGAATGGTGGGTCGCAGGTCGCCGCCGGGCGGGCGCCGCAGACGCCATTCACCGCCCGCTCGCCGCCTTATCGCGGACTCGCCTCACTAATTACTTGCTTACAGCTTCCTATTATTGGAGATAAGTTATTGCACCTAGTCTATCTCTTTGTGAGTGGCACGAATGAGAATATTTATGTGTTGATGTTTAGCAAGAGCTTTGAAATGTTTATGTGCTAAAACACAAATATGTGATATTCAAAGTAAGAAATATTTCATGACAATCGTATTACACTGCAAAAAGTTTATTAAAATTCCTCTCAATTCGAACTGAAAATATATATTGAGAAGACTCTGCTCTTGTTTATATTAAATTAGTCTTATGCTAAGTTTTTCAGAAATTTCATAATTTAAAATGACTGAAACCTACTTACTTTCTGTGTTTCCGATTTAAGCATAATTATGTTTATAAGATATAAATAAAATAGGAATGGTTTTGGCACCGGCGTATCTTACGCATGTGCTTTGTTAGAGTAGGTGCCAGATAAGTGCAATGTCCGGATCCAGATAAGTGTAGTATCCGGATCTGGTATACAAGATCCTTTTTGAGAAGGATTCCTTCCTCCATCTGATTTAGAGGACAACGTGATTTATTTAAGAAAAGGCAGATTATATTATATATTATTTACGTTATATACTATTTAGGTAAGAATTAAGTCACAGTTGAAATAACTTACAACTGATGAAGTTATATATGTATACGGGAAGATAGGAAAAGTTTGGAAATATTACTCAACCTGGGAACCTTTGAGATTATCATTTGAGAACAACGGTGATGAGCGTTATTTTGATAATAACATAAAAAATCATGAAAAATGATCATGTAACATTTTACTGCATATAGTTAAATGTATTGACTATTTTGATTTACGTATAAGAGACTGGAGAAACTCGATATCATCAGTCAGACAAATGACAAATCTTGTATTTTTTTATGAAAAATAAGTTCTTTTTCATAATAGTTTGTAAATGCTATTTCAACGAAATTCTTTGAACTAGCAAGATGGACTTACAGCATCTTCATAAAAAACACGTAAAATCGAAAAAGCGAAATCGACTTTTATTTTGGCAGCCGCCAACCGAATGTCGATATCAGATAATGGTTTTTTAAATTAATTTAAAAAATGGCTATAAATTAAAGGAAATACAATCATACGGATTATTTACTGGTATCGTTTCTAAAAAGTTATCACATAATTCGTTGGTTTTTTTTACTCCTAATTAGCTATTCTCGACATTTTAAAAATATAATATGTTTTTGTTTATGGTTTTTGGTTTGCTTCATGCTTACAAATTGTATTATATATATTTATTTGCATTTTCCTGTTTACCAATCACAGAATTTCTTGCTTTTTTATGTTCTAAAAATGCCGGTTTTTTGAAAAATTAGCTTCTCTTTGTATAGCGACAGGTCCCTTTTCGCCGGCTTCAGTTCTTAATTCCTCAATTATTACAAACTTTATATAATCATAAAGAGTACTCATTAGAAAAATAAATAAAATACAATAATTAACGATGAATAAAAGTAGTTTTATTTTCTATCTACGTTCATATATAGACCTCTTCTTTCGTAGATAACAAAACCTATTCAGTAAATTCTGCGTCTGATTCAGCTGTATTGTCTCCTATACATTATTGTATTGTTGCATTTTAATTCTACTTGCAAAACAAAAATTATTTGATAAAATCAATTATATATAAAAATTATTTTATTGATTATATGCATTTTTTTTTGTAACTTGCTGGTAATTTATTCTCAATGATCAAAGCAAATTATAACAATTTTTTTTTAGTTTTAATAAGTTGTACAAGAGTAGTATGTCTATGACAGACAATTGAAATTTTATAATAGTTAACTCACGATTGACATTTTCTTTTTTCTTTTTTCCGTTATATTGGTTACGAATCTTTGATGATAACGAGTCTAATTTCCATTTCATAATAACGGAGTGTAAACGTAATAATTGTTTATTAAGAAATGAAAGAAAGGGACACAACCAACATTTTTTATCACATACAATTTTATTAGTAGTCATTTATTTCATCTGCAGCAAAATTCACATGTATGATGAATAAATGACCTGTATATTAGTTTGTTATGAACTACGTCCTTGTCTAGTTTTATAAAAATTTTCTCGCCTTTTAGACGTGATTGAATTAGCACGTGCAAAATGTACTTTTCTTGCTGTCAATATTCCACGTGTGCGAAGTCGTAGATAATATATAACCTGTTTATTAATCCACTACATTGAACATATGCACTCCATATTTGATAGTAATTTGATGCTTGGTTGTATAGTTATTAGTTAACAAACATACAAAGTTTTGTAATCATGGTATTAGTGACGTGACATGCAACATCAAGAATACTACATCACGCTAGGAGTACCTCTAAATATAAAATAGACCAAAATCGTTTTGTTAAGTATTTTATCCAGTTGAGTGAAAAAATGGATAAAAATATATTAATTTTCTAACCGTATGGTGGAGAGATGTCTAGCTATTTTTATGTCCTGCCTCGAGTGGTAGCTAGTTTTCATGACGTTAATCATTAAAGTTTGCTGCCACTTGAATCTAAAGGAAACTTTTTCAAATATAATCATGATTTACAAAACTTTAAAAGTAAAAATAAAAATTGTTGAAAATTAATCATTTCTCCAAAAAAAAACATATATCATTATCGCTTTATACTCGGTGTCCGGAATAAGTTTCGGACAAAGAAAGACGCATTCGGTGGCTATGAAGGAATAAATTGTCGTTGAAATAAAATGTAAAGCACGCCCTTTTTCTAATTGAGTGCAAAAAATATTTCACATAACTCTTTTTAAGGCACCCAATACTTGCCTGGAGCGCGGTGCTTACCCAGGCAGCTAGATATCTTTGTAACTGTTCGCGGGTTATTCCCCTGAGCGGCGCAGAATAATATGCCCAAGTATCGTGGGTACGAAAAAGATAATAAATTATTATGAATATTATTTTCAATTTTCTGAAAAAAACCATCTTTTCAATATTATTTTAACGACAATCAATTACTTTTCAGTCAAGGAATAACGTCTTTCTTTGTCCGAAACTTAATCCCGGACACCGTGTATTTTGTGAGCAATATATCGTTTACAAGACGCTCACTGCGCCATTAGTGTCGAATGTCCGCTACGCATGGTGAGGAACAAGCATTTGATTTGAATGATGTTACAACACATTAAGTCTTTCGTAATTTAAAGGGATTATAATGGAAAATTATCTACTTAAGCTATATGAAAATTAGCGTAAATTATATAAATCACTTCCTCTAAAGGGATTGTTTGGAACTCGCTATATAAATCAAATGTAAATTATCAAATGTAATTAATATCCAATGTAAATAAAAATAAATATTCTAAAAGGATTAGCTGTATAATTTTTAATTTTATATCTTAATCATACTCCAATAAAACAATCATTTATCATCATATAAGGTGTGGTTATATTAAAATTGATTTATGTTGAGTAGATTATGCAAAAAAGACACATACCAAAATCACTTTTTATTTAAACTATTAAATATCTTCAAATTTCTAATTAAACATTGTAATACATTTCATAATTTGGAAAATATGTAATATTCTAAAAACGCTTCATCATTTGTCTTTCTAATAATCAAAGAAGAGCAAAGGACACAATAACAATTTAACCTCGAACGTTCTTGGAAAAACGAGGAAACTCTTTGAAGAGGAGAAAACGAGGAAATTCACTGAAATCTGTAAATTAAAGTCTGAGAATAGGTCCGAAACAATTTTTTTTCACTCCATTCTAGCGAGTGAGCTTCGGAGTCATTCAAAAAGATATAATTAGAAAACGACTCAGAAGGTCAAAAGAGATTGAAATAAAGTTTAGTGACTAAGAACTTTGTTTCGGCGAAAGTAATTGCGACATATGCATGTATATATATATATATATATATATATATATATATATATATATGTATATATATATATATATATATATATATATCTATAAATATATACATATTAAGATATTTAGAGCAGTAGTTGTGTCATTTATTGCAACTAGTCGACTTTGACGACCGCGGTAGCGATACAGCGTTGAAGAAAAAATAGCATATGATATCGAAGCAAAAGCACAAAAGACTGGTTCGATTGTTATTTCTGAATCGCGTTTCACGATTCTAGAATAATTTACCGTCAAAGCTTTTACGCTAAACAATAATATTAATCACTAATTAATTACTTGATTACATTGAACCAAGTTTTATACGTCAGTTTAGTCAACTATAAAAAACCGAGTGTGAATCGGAATAGTGGGCCAAGGATCCAGTAATTCCTTAATTAACAGGAAGTTTTATATTTACTGGAAAAATTTTAAATTTGACAGGAAAATAAGGTAATAATTAATCTTTTTAACAATATATGTATATATATATATATATATATATATATATATATATATATATATATATATTCATATATATTTATATGATAGGTCTTACTACAAATTTGTAATACTGATAAATATCAAAGCATTCATTAACTGAACATTAATTAAATGTATGAATATATTATACACATATTAGTGAGAGATAAACAATAAACAGGTTTTATTAACTCACTATTTATACTGATAAATAAAATAGGATTAAATACATTTAAAACTTCTTTATTTCTATAAGACACTCAGTTAACCATTTTTATTTATCTTAACCGTATATTCAATGTAGGAACTTTATTTTATTTTCTTTCTAGTGATATGCGAGAATATTGTCGTATATTCTTATTGTTATTCCATATTTACCTTTGGCGGATAATTTTTAAAGCTGTAATTCAATACACGTAATGAAATAAAGTATAAACAGGCCTTAACTACGCCAGGTTGGTTTGTTTAGTTAATTAGCTCGAGAGTTTTCTGATTATTAGCCAGCACTTGAAAGTCGATGTCATTAAATTAAACAATTGCTTACAAAACCGTTCCTCTCCATTGTTTGAAGTGGTTAACGCGCGCGTTTGTATTGATTCTAAGAAGTGCATTCTTGTGTATAATGTAGTCCGTCGTTTATCAGGTACCTGGTGTCGTAAGAATATTCAAAACGGTTATTAACAAGTAGAGAGCGTTGTTGGGAGTACATTTAAGATTTTCTTTGTTTAATTAAAGGAAGCCGAAGTGGTATTTGTGAAACAACAGTCTTTAGATATTGTGAAAAAAGTGATAAAAGAGCTCTTCATTATGTTATGAATCCACTTCCGGCACAATAACATATCGGTTTTTTACAGGTACATTTTTGAATGGGTAATATAAATTACTTGACATAACACTGAAATATTTCCGAAGTGAACAGCGATTCCTATATTTATAACGTAAAACTATCGTAAAACTAACTAAACTTACTAACTAAACTATTTAATAACGTAAAACTAACTAAACTAACGTACGACCGCAACCAGCAAAAGCTTTATTGTTACATCAAAAAGTAGTTTTAAAATATATACCATAAAAGATAAACGAAATCCTTATAAGATCACTCGAGTATCCGACCTTCGCAGCCGTGTTTCGAAAAAACTGCCTTAACATAGAAACTGACATTGCATATTAACCCGCACATATCTCAATTGTTAAAACTCAAAAATCTTTCAAATTAAAATTTTAGTCTAGTATTTTGGAGTTTACTCCTTAAGAATCGATTTTCATATATAGAGCCCGTTATAGAGTTTTATGAGTAGTAAAATCAGAAGTTCAGAGTGTACGAAGTTCATAGCGTTAAAAAAAGTGTAATGAGCTAATTTCAGGTACATCTTTAATTGACATATCGAATTATTTACTGAAAGTTGTAAGCGTCGTTTGTCTTGGCGGAAAGTATTGCGTTTAACAAAAAATGTAAAATAAATAGAGGAAAAAGAAACTACACAGATACAGAGAAAAGGCTATTGTTGCATACATTTATCTCTTACAAAGATGTAATTGAAAATAAACGCACCGACAAAGCAAACGTGAAGATGAAAGAAATGTCAAGATATATATATATATATATATATATATATATATATATATATATAATGCTAGTGGTATTACTAATGAAAAGGCAAATGTTCACGTTTGTAATGAAAAATATAAATATATATTGAAAGGTTCACAAAACAAGTTACAGTCACATAGATGTATGATAAAAAGAACAGAGTATAAAACTATACTATAACTCTAATCATGGTGTGCCCAAAATGATTAGATTATTTATGTATACACTAGCAAACCCGGCGAACTCCGTTTCGCCGCCAGATGGCTTCGTTTTTTGTAACATTTCGTTTGGGGATTAAAAGATGAAGAAAAATTGTTTTTTTTTTATTTGAAAAGGAAAAATTTTATTTCATTTCACAACAGTAATGAATTCATTTCGATTACAAAAATGAAGTGTAATTTAGTTGAACTTATCTAAGTTAAAAATTAAAGTGAATCCAAAGTAAATACTGAATCGAAGCGTTATACGTGTCCGCAAATTATCCGTTTCATTGAAGTGCTCTTTGGTAAACCACATTTTTTGTTTTTTGGTCTGACGTTAACACAAACAAAGCGGATGGTTTCCCAACTCGTGAACACGCAACGTATCCCATGTGAAAAACAATGATTTTCTAAATTTATCCCGCAAACACTAAGCGATTGGCCTTGCGACTTGTTAATTGTCATTGCGAACGCAAGGTGAACCGGAAATTGCAATCGTTTGAAGTCAAACGGACGATCAGTCGGAATCATTGGTATTCGAGGAATACATACATTTTCACCTGCGTACTTTCCATTAATAATGATTGCCTCAATCAAATTCGACATAAGTCTTTTCACCGCAAGTCGAGTACTGTTGCAAAGTCGCGGTGGATTCAAATTACGCAATATCATAATAACTGAACCAACTTTGAGTTGCAAGTTATGTGGTGGAAATCCTGGTAACTCCAGAGAGTTCAAAAACTCCGTTGGATAATTTACTATATCATCGGGATTTGTTATGGAATCAACGGATTTGTATGTCACCAAATCGCCAGCGATTTTTGATTGAATGGTGAAATTCAGTGCGTGTACATCATTATTCTTTGCGGCGAGAATTGCTCGTTGACTTAACCAAGCATAATTCTGATAATTTTCACTAATGTTTGGGAAAACATTTTCAATAAGAGCTAATTGAGAGTCTACAAATCGGCAAAAGTCGTTGGTAAGAGTAATTAATCCAGTTGTCGCATCAACTGGGACTTTTCCATTTCCAGCAGCTAACAATTGTTTGGAAAATTATGCAGCACTTTGATTATTTTGAAGTTGAACTCTCATATTAGTGGTTAGCGATAATGTTTTTACGTTATTCCACAAAGGTGATGCCTTCAGGCAAGCATTCAATTCATCTGCAGGCGTTCCACGGGGAATTACCGGCATCGTCTGCCTGAAATCGCCTGCCAACAATATCATCAAGCCGCCAAAGATGTTGTTATTTTGCCGAAGATCCTTCAGTGTGAAGTTAAGTGCTTCAAGTGATTTCTTATGTGCCATTGTGCACTCATCCCAAACAATGAGCTTGCATTGCATCAACAATTTTCCCATTGCACTGGATCGGGAAATATTGCATGTTGGAGTATCAATTGTGTTTAAATTGAGTGGCAACTTAAGCGCAGAATGTGCAGTACGACCGCCATCTAGAAGAGTCGCCGCAATTCCAGATGATGCTAACGCCAAAGTTATGTCACATCTTGATCGAATAGTGGCCAAAATCAATGAAATTACAAATGTTTTCCCTGTTCCTCCAGGTGCATCCAGGAAGAATAGACCACCAGTATTATTGTCCACCGCTTGCATTAATGTTTCGTATACTTGTTTTTGCTGTTCATTCAGCAACGGCACATTATTTCGAACGAATTCCTGCAATGTATCAACATTGTATTGCAGCTGTCGATTTAATTCTTGATTGAATGCATCGTGCATCGATCGATTTGGCGCAATCATTCCTACTTCAATCAGTAGCTTGTTTGCAATAGTCAAGCATGGATCCTCAATCAGAATCAATCCTTCATTGTAGATTTCATAGGTTATTTGCATGTCGGGATTATTCGTTCGAATACGCAAGCGATGCAAGATATCTTCACATATATCGTCTTTGTATTTGTTCCATAACTGAATTGGTTGTGAAGGGAAACGTGTGGTGATGATAATTGCGAACAGCGTTCGTATTTGGTACGCATTTGATGAAACAACTGAATCCGCAAGTGTTAAATCCCAATGAGAATCGTTCTCCAGCAAACCCAATAGTTGACATGCTTCTCGATATGTTTGGCATTGGTGGCCATTCACAGTTTTCAAATGCGCAAATAATTTTGGTCCACGTACATTTACCAACAGCAGTCGCAAATAAAAACATTCATCATTTCTAGGATGAACAGTATACATGCGACCTAGCGCATCAGTGGAAAACACCTGTGGCCAATCTGGAACTGGGGTTCCTTGTTTGCGACGTTGTAATTTCTTTGTTGATTGATTCCAAGTGTAGTACTTGGGCATTTCAACGTACATCAGCGTCGCTGCGAATGGATCTGCTTCACACATTGCGAAGAAGCTAGTCAATGTTGTCGATGGTGGTCTCTCAGCTCGTTGTGCTGCATTAGCCTCAGCGAAGTAAACTCTTTGTCCATTTTCCAAGTGCACTGCTAAATGTACATCTGTGGGATATCTTTCATAAATTTGAAATGACAATAATCGCCACAGTGCTTCATTAGTACTGACGTATCTGCCCATTTGGAAGTTGCTGATTTCGTCATTCGCATTTTCCGACGCAATACCAAACACAGCCATGTCGCTGCCTTTTGTGACGTACTTGCACAAATATTTGACTGATTTGGCCGAATGATAACTCTCAACGTTCGCATGTGTTTCGAAAATTCGTGATACAGCGGGCAATATGGTACAATGAATTCATTTCCGATCTCAATCTCTTGATTTTGAACTTTAACTTTGATAGTTCGACCATTATCTTCTTTTGAACGCCGACGATAAAATGGATATCCATCGTTCCCTGTGACTGTTTCAGCAACTAACGGTCGCGGATATCGTTTTGTGCACTTTCGATCAGCCATGCAAGGCGATAATGGATTTAATGCACTGCACGGTCCATGCACCATCTGTGTCGTCACAATGTCGTGTAGATGGGGATCAGTGACTGGATCAGGAATTTCAGCTGATATGATGTCATCCACTTCATTTGAATGTAATTTGTTCAGCAACCAAATTAGGATATGAGCATGCGGTAGTCCACGCTTCTGCCATTCCACCGAGTACATATAACAACGTGTGTCACCAAAAACTCGATACTTAGCAAGCACATCCATCATAACCTTGAGTTTTTGCTGAAATACTCTGGCGATTATGTCATGGCGATCTTGCGGTTTTTGGCCCGGGTCCAACTCACGTTCAATTTCCGTCCACTTCGGATTGCATGTGAACGTAATAAATAAATCCGGAGTTTCATAATTTCGCACGTACGTCATAGCGTCTTGAGCGTATTCGTGCATGTGGCGTGGGCTTCCGATATAAGATGATGGGAGAATCGTCAGGCGTCCAATATTCTGAACATTACCATCTGAATGAATAGCATCACGCAAGTGTATATAGTCCTCAGATCGTAGCTTTGCCTGATTGAATCGGATGAACGCTAAACATTCGGTCTCGACTTTGACATACATGTCGACAGCGAATTGCTGGAATAGCCGACGGCACTTCAGAATGACATTCTCCTCATGTGTACGAATCATCATACGATACGCATAGTAATTCATTGCGCTTATATTTTTGTTCGTTGTTACTCCTGAAAATGCAAAATTAAATGTATTGTTAATGGAAACCAATAATAGCAATAATTAGTGTGTGAATATTGTACCTGTAATTGGATCGACCATCTTCAACGTGATGTCGTATCCGTCTTGCCCTTGCCAATAAATGATTGGATATTGTAACGCATCGTACAAACGATGTGTCTCGTTTACACGATGCATGATATTGCTTCTTCGCTGAACGACAATGTCTCGTGATTTAGTTGGATCGCCAACAATAATTGCAGCAACATCATCAACGGTGGGTGCATTGAATCTTCGCACATGTTCACCTGTTGGGGTACGATCCGCTCTTATGACAAATTTGTGCGTATCCGATGGCATTCGTTCCAATGCTGTTTTGAACATATTAACCACAGCGTTATTAGCGTGAAAAAATGCTTGCAACTGTTCAATAATTCATCTCTTTAACTGTTGTGTTCCCTGTATATTGCACCGCACATTCAGCTGATCCACCATCGACGAAATGAAATATATTTGCAGAAATTGATGCGATTCATCTGGTTGGCACCATTGAACCATGCACATGATATATTTGTCCTTGTATCTGTAATTGCAAACAATCATTTGTTGAACAATACGGTGTGACTTCTGATCGTGTGATGGTGTAGTGTGTGGTGTATGTGTAATTGTTATGTGTTGCAATTGACAATTGACAATTGTTGGTGTGATTGATTGGTGTGAGTGATTGGTTGTGTGTGTTGTATCTTTTACTTTGCATGTCGGCATGAAGCCGCCTTCTCAAATGATATTAGCTCCAAAGGAAGTCATGCGAAAGCAGTTATTGTATTCAAGAATGCGTTGAAGAAAATGGTTGGAATCGGGATCACTTCCATCGAACAATGGTTTCAGTGGCTGTGGTGGTGTAAGTAATGGATCCAGTTTGACTTTTCCACTTACGCAGCACAATCCAGCCATTTCTCTTTTGAACTTTAACGCATTGCAATATCGGCATACAGTCGTCATTGGTCCAATATCTAAATTGTCATCATCACTGTAGTTCGCAGTGGGATCATATTTGAATGCCAAGCGATCGTATGATGCCAATGATCTTCTTGTGCTCACGTGTTGTCTCAATCGGGCATTTTCTCTTATTATATTTTGTCTTTCTTCACTTAAGTTCTGTGAATACACTTGTTGCTGGCTTGCATGTCTTGTACACATAATTTACACAGTTGCAAAAAAATGACAAATGCCTGCTGTTGAAATTGACTAAACATTTGCACAATACGCGTGATTGTTTTGATGGTTTCCAATTAAACTATTAGGAAACGAATAACTTTAACCTCAATTTCACAATTTCACAGTGAACACAATACCGGTTTTCAGTTAGCGTTTGAAAGAACGTGCGCATAATAAACGTCACATGAAATTAACTGAGCAGAGTACAATGAGTAGCTGTCAAACAATGTATCACGCACCGGCGCCTAACTACTTAAAATACTGGCGCCATCTGCTCCACAACCATGCAAAACCATATTGGTTTGTAGTACATGCTATGTATCAGAGATGGCGCTGTACGTGAAAAATGATTATCCCTGTTTTCCTGCTTTTCTGTTGAAATGTTTCTTGAATTTTGTTTACTATAAACCTCACGGAGGCCGAGACCTTTCCAACGAATGCAAAACCGTGGAAATCGGTTCGTGCGTTCTGGAGTTATAGCGTCAGGAAGGAAAACCCGACTTATTTTTATATTACAGATTTTTAACGGTTACTTGTGTTATTAAATATATTACAAAATATTATTGATCAATTATTAAAATTAGTATTAACTTAGAATTATATTATTTTCTACATATATTAATTCTATCGTAGATGGTTTTAATTTTTATATAATATGTTTTGTAATACCTTTTTAAATGTTAATAATTTCGGTTTAAAAATGTCCAAGGACGAATGTTAAGAACCAATATCATTATGAAATCGGCACATTCGAATTATGGAGTTATAAAAAGTGGTTGTTACAAACTTGTGGTACAAATAATCTATATAATGGTATACGGGATCTGAATCGAGTGCTGAAGTCGAGCAGAGAGAGGATATGGGGACAATCAACATCCGAATGTATGATTTTACATACATATAAATAGATCAGCGCTTCTGCTCCGTGTAGCTACTGATGACGAATTAAATCGCCGTAGTTGGATTTCACAGGATCTATACTCACGTCCAAGATGAAGTCAGAATTAATTTGTTTGTTGTAATTTAATGTTTTTTTTTTTAGTTTTTTATATATATATATATATATATATATACCTATTATTTCATATTAGGTATTATTAAACATTTAACCAAATAATGATTGACTTGCGATAAATGAAGTACATTTCACTTCAAACGGAGAACGGAACTCGGGATGTGCGAGCCAAATGCCAAATTCGCACTTGGTTGGTTTCTTTTAACATAAAACTTCAATGACAAATTTAAATCGACGATATAATATGTATATTTAAACTTCACTAATTTTTAACCCATTCAAACTGGAGGGACATGGATAAAATTGACTACTCCAATTCAGAATTAACGCACGACGTTAAAAGTTATTCATATTAATTGAAAATCAAGATCGTAGATAAGTTACTCGCATATGGCTCGCAAACTGAGTCCAGTAGACCTAGTATCTTCCAGTCTTGTCCAGTTGGTCAACTTCGTTATACATGTCACAAGCAACCGTTGTCGTTAAATAACTTTGATAGAATGACCCAATACTCAATGTTCCTATCATTTTTGAAAAAATAATGAAACTTAAGGAATTACTTTTCTTTCGTAAATACATTTACGTTTACCTATTTTATATGTTTTTAGAACAATTAAATAATATTAAAAAAGTCCTATAATGAGTGAGCGAGATAAAATATATGGGTTGAGAACGTGTACAATTAAGACAAAACAATAACAGCTTATCCCACTCAGATACTACAATTAACAAGTATACACATTGTAATAAATTAATTTTAATCATACAATGCATATAAAATATTTTCAAATTCTAAATTAAACTTTTATTCTGAGTGTTAGAGTAAGATATTTGACAATTAACCATTTCTTAACACACTTAATTGTTTAATCTATCATTTATTATACATAGATACAAAATTAACAAAAGTTTAAAAGAAAGTTTATATCGACTCTTAAGCGGATTCATTTTAATTTGTATCAACATGCTATCAGCAAGTTAGTTAATTTGTATATTATTGTTTATAGTTTACTGTAAAATAACAGGTTTATTTCAGATAAATAAAAATAATTACTTTGAGCTTAAAACTCGGGAAGAGGAATTTTTAAATGTTACAAAATGTCGGGAAATATTTTATAAATATACGCTCATGAAAGAATTGCGTTTTTAATTTAGGGTTGCTTTCCTTTTTGACTGCATTACTTGGATGCATTTTATGTCTTTAACTATCGTACGAAAATGCAAGTAAAGCCTTTGCGCTATATTTTCTACTTATTTCCCGATATATTGTTACATTTGCGCATATCATATTTAAAACATACACATAGAAATAAAAAATTACATTTTAATTGTTGCTAATGTATGTTTACGCTAATACGTATATTTATGTAGTGTTTACTATGAGCATGCCATATTTATGTGTTTATGTATCTAAGGTGTAATGTTTTTTTCTACCCTCATTCGGAATCAATGTCTTACATCGAAATGCTTCTTCAAATATCGCCGTTTTTACTAATAGTACAAGTAACGAGAGATGTGGATAAATATATTAATTTGCTGTTGGCCGATAAGTCAGTATTAGAATATTCTCAAATCAATCACAGCCAAGCAAAATGACATCAGAATTCGTAGTTTCAAAGATATTCATTGCAGTACGCCATGACTTTACTTTAAACAGACACAGAGTATTCTTTAAAAACTGAACGAAAAAATTGGTTCCAGCTAGTGAGTGCACAGATACTAGGATTTATTTTTGTGAATTTGAATGCCCATCCAAATTTACAAAAAATTCATAGCATTTAAATACTATATAACACGGACCGAATAATGAGACGTCGAGTCAAAAAAATAACAATAAAAAATATGTAGTTTTAATTTTGAAAATTTATGTTTAAATTAGGGTCGAGCGAGTCCAACATTGCTGTGAAGAGGATAGCATTACTGTAAGACCAATCCAATTGACCTATTCCTCATAAATAATTGCGCATAATCTTAAAACTATTGAACTCTTGTAATACTTTGCGACACAGTGTAAGGATGAAAAAAACATATCACAGTTTAGAGGATTCAAAATAAATCTAAAATAAAACAATAAATTTAATATTATTGCGTTAAATTCCTTATTTATAAAATACTTTTTTATTTATAGGTTAACAGTCACTGTTACATAATTTCCCATCACGCTAAATAATAAATTTATTTTGTTTTTAAGTTTATTCAAAAATTATCGAAAATCGAAAAAGTACGACATAAAAGTTTCACTGTCTATTCTTTACGCTTTAATAACATTTTCTATTGAGTTGCTATTCCCTAATTTTTTTTAAAACCCCATAATTAAATAAAAAATTATGCGACTTAAGATTTAAAAAAATATGTACCTAAAAAAGACATGAAGTGTAGGTGGACACAACTACTATTTAGTAGCGAAGCTTCTTACGCATTGCATATAAAATTCAATTTTTAATTATTAATTAAATAATATAATGTGATCAATCATAGATATTTTTATAAAATTATTTTTGAATTATCCTTCACACTATAAAAAACCCTTGACAAGAAACGGAAATACATAAACAGGCTAAGTATATCAAATAACAGTCTACCCGAAAGAATTGTTTTTTCCTGCTACATATAGACGCGTGTAACACCAAGCACGTACATATTTTTGCTAGGACAACTATTTTTAGACAATAATTTTGTTCAGTTAGGCATTCATCCCAAACGTCCGTTAAGAAGTTTCGCTTCAAAATGGTTTTATAATGTGTAAGAAAGTCCTTTCATATGGATACCAGCTTTTCAGTTCCAACTTTGAATTTAAAAATTGCAAATTTTGCAACCGAACTGGCCGAGAAAAACTTGGCTGAGAAAAACAGCTATGACATAAAGGCAGACACCGCGGGAATACCCCCGACACTCCATACTAGGGAACAGATTTAATTGCCTACACTGTTACATACGTACTCCTCTATCCGTATCCGTTTGTATGTGTGCGTAAATTAATGTACGGCTGCTGCAGCGTGCAGGTAAAGAATATTTAAAATTACTACATATCGGTCTCGATCGTTGCGGGCAATCGCGCTGATCGAGCGAGTTAACGCTATACGTGAGCAGCATAGCTGTTTCGCTTTCTAACCAATAGTGTCGATCAAATGACTGTCTCGATAGCACGCTGGCGCAATAACTTTGTACTAGAGCGCACGTCTTTATTATTAACTAATTGTAAAAATGTAATTATATAAATAAATATTTTATACTATACATTTAATTGTGTGAAAGTGATTTGATAATAATAATATGAAGATAGAATTTGAAAAAAGATAGCATGGATCTTAAAAAAAATATTAAATAAAAACATATTTTTATTTATAAATGTGATACACTATAATGTCTTAATTGTACTTTTGACTTGATTCGATTTGCTTCATGTGAAAGATCTCTTAAAAACTTCATAATAAGCCTATGGCCAACACTAAAAGGATATGTTTTCCAAGCACATCGCGTTCAAATAATACAATGACTCTTACGAACAGTTTGAAATATAAAACTGCTCAGTGTCATGTTTGTAGACATAAAATTATAGGTACTAACCAAATAAGTTGGTGATACAAAACAAAATTATTTACAACAAACAAATAAAGGGAGACAAAACAATTTTCTGTCTTTAGTGATTTTATTGCTTTTTAATAACTCGTGCACAGCGCAATAACGGACCGTTATATTGAATTATTATAAACAGCTATCAATTAAAACTGTAAGTCAGTCTTAATTGATAGCTATTCATAATAAGTTACAAGTTTTTACGAGTTAAACTCGACCAGGCATAGCAAAATTGAACAAATCACACACGCACGCAGCAAGCGACAACCTAGGAACGCGTACACATGATCGTACTCATTATCTGCGGGTGTCGATGATCTGATTGGGGGAGGTGAGTGTCGCTTCTTTACGCAGTAACAGTTAATATTCTTTGCCGAAGAAGACATAATGGAAAATTGGGACATAACGAGTATTAAGTATAATACATGTAACTTTATAAGGTAGCGAATTTTATTCAGAAATAATAAATACTATAATGGAAAAGTGATTGATATAAAGCAAATAAGGATAAATTAAACGCATAATATTTTTGAAAATGAATAAAAAAATCACATTTCTTTCCGAAGTTGCAAGCAAGAGAACATGTGAAAAACCATCTATAATAAATAGATGAATTATGCTGGGAACTTATTGAATAGCCGATCGCTCAGATATCCACAAATACGCAATTCCTCAAGTGTATGACAGTATAAGCATAGTCATTTGCAAATTTTTGACTAAATTGTTGATATGCCGAATAGTGTCGGTTTTTTGATACACATCAAAGCGGACGCACACAAAGTCGTGTCAGTTGCACGTGCGATTGCAAGTGATACGCACGTCTCTGTTTGACTGCAGGTAACGTATGGCATTAGAGACCAGAGATTTTCTGAAATAAGTATATAAAAATAGATAATCTATTTAATTCCATAAGAATTCTCTAAAAATTCTTTAATAATAGATTTAATTTCTAAATGCTAAAAGCATTAGTATATAATATGGAATGAATCGAGGTGACAAAAATTAGGGTAAAGAAGATTACCTAGTTCTCTGGTTGTCTAATCTGCTCATCAAAATGCGTTTTCTTCTCTGCAGCGTGATGTCTGCCTCATCCAGCATATATATGTAATTAAACGGACTTAAGTAAAATAACCCACTAATAAAATCATCCTCTTCGTTCATGGTTCACAAGATCGCAGCCAAGAATAGGATTTGGAAACAAGTCTTGAGTGTACGTGCAAATGGGTTCGCAAATAAGTATACGCATAATGCACTATATTCATTTACTAAATATGTCTGAGAGGCCTAATATTTGTGATATTTTGAAAGCAAAATTTTCACATAATATGTGTACAAATCTATTGCACATGTGTGTGACAATGGAAAGACAATCACGTTGGAAATGTTTAGAACAGTTGAGTGCAAAAGAAGGATTTTGTCAATGCACCAAGCCAAGAAACACCAACTTTTAATAACGATCACTGTTAAAAATTTGTTGTATCTTCCAATACAAAAATAAGAAAACGCCATCAGGCAGCCGAAATGGGATGTAAATTTCACGTAAATTCACTGAATTTCGATTTTCTACAACAAAAAATTTCAGTCATTAACTATTTCCAAACCAATCTACCGATTTTGCTCATCTTAAAAATAAATCAAAGTTATTCGCACAAGCTTTAAAATACATCTACCATAACTAAGCTACCATTATCAGTTCGAATACTTCATATTTGTAAAAAACTAAATTTTTGATGTTTATGAAAATTAAAACATTTTAAACATCCACTACTTCTAAAATAATCGGACAATTTAGCTTAACTTCGACACGAATTAAAGCTGATCGTACGAACTTTAAGATATATCCAAAAAATACTCTATCAAATAAAAGTTAGAAGTATTTACGAATTTTTTAAATGTTCATTTTTCTTTTAACCTATTACAGTGACTTTTACAATTTCTGAAAAATTTACGAAATGAGTTTTTTTCGAAAAAAAATTGCGGTAGAAACATATTTAAAAATGCAATTGCATAAACTGAACAGAAAATTATTAAAATAACTCGACAATACAACCTAGCTTTTAAGCAGTATAACATTATGCTATATCTATAAAACCGATTCTATGTTATATATAATATTTATTTGATGTTGTATGAATATACTAACATTTTATTAGAAGTACCAACTTTTAATACCATGTTCTGCAATAAGTCTGCTATGCTTTAGCGAAACAGTCCTAATTCTACGTCATATATAAACTTCAAAACTAATCATTAGAAACGTAATCGGGAAAGCTCGCTCTGGTCATACATGACTATTCAAATATTTTTACTTTAAACTAATCTACTAAATGAGAACTTGCGGAATAGTCTTCTAATTAAATATGTTAATTTTTTTATCATAGGTGTATTCGTAAATATATTTTTTTCACTCAAGTTTAAGAATTATTTGGCATCACAGCGATCAATGGTTCCAAATACCTTAAAACGTTCCTAAATTAAATATTACGTTATAATTCACAACTGGTCCTAAAAGGTAAAAGTAAAACTAAGTATTTAAACTAATATATTATTTAATTATTTAAATAGATGCAAAATAAAAACAAAATATTATGAACAATTGGTCGTACGGATTCTAAACGACCCGCTTGCTGCGTTAAGTGCCCGCCCCCAATTTGTAAAATATCACATGAAACGTCAAACCGAAATAATTGTACAGTTTTATATTCCTACGAATGTTACGCTACGGAGATTAAAAAGCTCTACTGGGCTTAATGCTTAAGCCCGCTAGATTCTCTAAAGTTTAAAAGTCGTAAAATTTTTACGATCGCATTTTGACAACATTTCTTAACGGTCGCGTCGCCACACCGCGTTCAGTAATAGTCGAATGACTTTTGAACTGCTGCCGGCAGTATTAGACTCCAGAGAAGTAATTAGAATAAAAATTTAATAGCGAACGGATTGGGGTCGAACGTTTTAATGATTTATAGCTAGTTTGCGGGTGTATTAACGACCTGTATATATGTCCTTGTACAAAATGAACCACAAAAAAAGTATATTATAAATATATATAATACGTCGCTGTTTATCTTATTTAAATTGGTATAGCAAGCCGGATTCTATGGGTTTCTAAGTATACAGTAAAGAGGATTACAATAAGTTAATTTTATTTCCATTCCATCCCATTCTCAAGATACACTATTTCAAGGTTACTGCAAGGGTTAAGTATGGTGCGGTGCGCGCACACCGGGTGCCACGCCAACATCTTCAAAGAGATAAACGACGCGACGCACCGAAAAGCTTATTCGGTCTCTAACAGTGAACGAGAGAAATATTATTACTCAAAAATCAACAATTGTGTCATGTTTTATGAACAGCCTTTTTTATTTTCTTTATATAATACTTGTATGGTTCATGATGTTAGCATCAATGTTAAGTCTTAAGTTGACCAAGCGATATCTACAGAAAATATATAAATAAAATATATAATATTGGAAAAGCACCAAAAAAAAAAATAAGCACCAACATATACATTATATCTATAGACAAATTATTTTTCAATATGGTTTCCTCAAATTAACTTATCTAATACAATTCTACTTTACCTAACATAAACCTATAAGTTTTACCATATGACATCATTAACAGCGGAAAAAGGTGGTGTTAAATAGGAGTATTATAATGAAATTACGCGACCGTACCATTAAGAAACAACAGTGTGCGATTAAGTCAACGCTGATTACTTCCGGAAGGAGAAAACAGTAAGAGAAAGGGTTGTTTTAATGGCACTAAATCAATTGGAACATAAAAATGTTAAGGTCGTAAAACAAAATGATTCGATATTTTTATACTGATTTACCACCAGTTTTAACGTAGTCCTTCCGGGTAAGAGCGGTTTTGTGTTATACAATTAACAAGCGTTGACGATCGTTAAACGTTTAGTTGTAAATATTTATGGCTAGGTATTTTTTTGTTGCTACTAAATATACATGTACACAAAGTAGCTCTTTCACTTTAGGCTCTGATTAATTATTAGTACATATTATAGTACCCTAAATATTAAGAAAAATGTATGAGAAAGATCTTTTTTGAACTACACAGAAAAATCAATTAATAAATTCAGTCATTAAAAAAATATAACGGTAATGGAATATTCGTAACATCTATTACATAGGAAAAATAGTTGTGGCAACTAGAATGAGAAAAGATTCAGCGACAAATTAAAAAACCATAGTCCAATGTTTTTGTCTCTATTTTCATCTCTTCCTTAGTTCTGACAGACAAAGGGCCTGTTAAAGTCAATTATAACTGGCGTTATAAAAGTTGTAACTATTAACAGCCTGCCTAAAAAATCAAAAAGAGATGAAAATGAGGATATAAGAAAGGGAGAAATGGAAGAATGGAAGACAGCGTCGTATAAAGTAAGTTTATAGATATTCTTACTCGGAGTCAGAGGCATTTAGTTGTTACACAGGCTCCGAACTGTGGCGGATGTTTTATAAAATCTTCAATAATACATGTGTGTCCTAAATTATAGAAAATATAATGTATTTTTTGCCTAGATTTGATTTGAATTGAAAATAGATTTACGGTTGGGCCATAAATATCAAAGGTGAAAGTGGAGCAAGCTATAGTCGTATAACACAGGACAAGTCATTACAGTCAAAAAGTAAATTGACGAATTCCGAGTATATTTCAATTTATACATAAATAGATAAAATCCCAACTCAGTTTCACAAAAGTACTTTTAGTGTATTTTCAGTCTTTACATGATGACAGTAAAAATGTAAATTGTAAATATATAATTTATACATCTTTCTCTCAACTTAATCTCTCTGAATTTAAAAAGTAAATAAAGCACAAAACAAATTTAACTTTTGGTTGTAAAGAATGGCTGAAAGCGCCAGTATGGTAAACATAGTTTGTAGGAATCAATATGATTTCATATTCATCCCGAAATTACAAAAACACCAGTCGTAACATGAATAGATCAAAGGCATAATATTCAACTTATTAAATAATAATTGTATGTATAGAAATAATTGAATGCTTTTAATGTTTACAAACTGCGTCGTTACTAAGAAATATAAATATGTTATATACAAGTTCCGGGTGTGAGAGAGATCGAGAGACGAATATCTTTATATACGTTCATATGCTTCAGTCGTAGTGATGATGCGCCAAATACCGTTTTTTGACACATTTTCTACGCTAGGAGCCTATCTATATCATTAAATCGATGCTTCCGAGCCCGCACAAAGTATGATATTTATCATCCAATTACTTTAATAGAAATTCTGAGCAAATCAATTGTCCGACTCGAACAGGCCATGAACCGATTATTGCGAAAAGAAGACATAATTTGAGTCTACAATTGAATCGTGCAAAATTCGTGAGTCACGACAGGCGACCACAAACTCGGTCCCGATTATAATTGAAAGCAATCACAATAAGTGTGCAGTGATCGACACGAACGTAGCCGACGTGAGCCGAGTCTCGACGGAGATGCCCGAACGGCGAGCCGAATATGCGCGATCCACGGCTGCGCACGCGCACGTGGACAACCCGGTAGTGGCGGCCGCGCGCAGCTGCGGTGCCTACGGGATGTTCCGCATTGTAGCCGTGGCCGTCGCTCTATCTTATCGATATAATATTGCGGAGATGTTGGCATTTTAATGTGCATCGTTGAATGTTATTTATTCAGAAGTATTAGGAAGTGGCATTTCGCTGTTCTCCGGTTAACGGAGACGCAGTTAAATACGCAAGAGTGAATGGTATAAATATGTATTCGTATTTAAGCAAGAAAATTATTGGTAAAATGCTGTATGAAAAATAATAGACGTAATTAAGTCTGGTTAAGAAATTGTTAAAATATTTCTTTTAAAGTAAAATGGTTATCATGGAAAATATGAAAACGTGATACAAGATTTGTCATTGCTGCTTATTTAGTAAAGGCATTGCTTCAACATTTCAAATATATAAATGAACAAATTGACTAATAACTTAAATTTATATTAACAACCAGATTAATTAATTACTCAAATTTAACCCCAATAGTTATGTAATAAACATTTCTACCCAATATTAGTTAATAATAGCCGATTAAATTCTATAACTCTTCAAACATTTACAAATCGCAAGTAACTTGTTTTCAGTCATAATACGAGTAAGGATGAAAAAGTTCACGAAACGAAAGGTATCAATTAGATATTTCTATTAATAATGTTATATTTCATTAATACATTCCTCAAGATGAATAAAAAAAATTCCAGCGACGCAATGGTACTATTATTCTGTGGTTTTTAGAAAGCTTTTTCAAATACCCATACACTATATCCTTAACGTTTTTGTTCCCTGTAGAAACTATTTTCGGCAAATAGATTTTAAATTAGGTTATTGTAGTAGATCGTTTCATGTTTTTAGTGTAATATACCACACTAAAAATATGTAAAATTTTTAATGTGGTACATTTCAAAGAAAAATCCCCGTATCAATTATGTTCCAAATAACACTTTTACTTAGACTGAAAAACACGTTCTGTAATTAACGTCAATCTAACTAACATCGATAGAGATACAATCTAGACTAATAACTGTAAGTTTCTAGGTCTAAATTACTATCGATTGCCAATGTGGTATTACGAAATATATAGAGAACTATCTTTATGTTTTGTCACAGACGTTTTTGTTTAAAAAAAAACTACTAAGTACTCGCCGCGTAGAGTTCCTACTTGCGAAATAAAATTAACACCTGTGTCAATTCTTGTTTCCTCATTCTTTAAGAATCTACGTATCATGACTTATCGTGTCCCTTCACCGAAACATGGTGGCGCCCGTCGCCGATAGCTCCTGTCACTGCTGCGACCTTGAGAATGCGTGTCACGTTAGATTTGGTACACATACATACATCTACACGTAAGTTTCCAGCGTATACGTTTAATTATATAGTAATATCAATTACAAACGATCCAAGCGAAAATCAAAAGCATTAGAAAATAAAGGTCTTTATATTTTAGTAGAACTGGACAAGTATTGCTTGAAAAATATTTTTTGGTCATATCATTTAAATCTATCAGATTTGCGTAAAATTATTGTTACTAAAATTATAAGTAAAGTGCTTACCAGAAGCAATATTCTTAAAAAGAGTTTGCAGTATCTTAGTATTCCCAAACTATTCCAACTGAAATACTAAATACGTCGTATTCCTTTACTTCGGTGATCACAATAAACCAATCTGATGACCCTAACATCAAATCTAAGGCATTTTTACTATCATAACTGGATTTCAGCACTTCATTTTTAATTACAAACCGCAAACAAAGTATTATATTTTCAAAAGCATATCAAGGAGAATATGGAGAGAAAAAAACCTTTTCCAAATAAATTTAAAAGCTTGCTCAAAATTGTTTACCATTTAAAGCAAATAAACATCCAGGGACTAAAAAATAATGTGTTAAAAGCTAATTACATACGCGTATTATATTAAACTAATTACAATAAAATATTAAACACTAACTGCATACACTGAAATTACTATGCTGATTTTATACAGCAACATTCGCATATAGTCGTCACTGTGGTGTGTTGGATAGATCACAAGGCTTACGGCTTTTGATGGTTCGACGTATCGTGGGGACTCGGGTTCGATTCCCGGCCGCTCTCGAGCGGGGCTGGACTGGTATTCTGGTTGCTGTAAGATATTACTTTTGGAGCAATAAGTCGGCCATATGTATTAATTGTTTATACTAAGGTACGTAAATAAATAAACAAATAAATTATATTAAATTATAGTCAAATAAAATATTAATCAGTAAGCGCTCATGGTGCACTTAAAAAGTAGTTCACTTGATATTTAAAAATAGAGGGCTTGACGCGCCTAAAATTAAAAAGTAGTTCACTTGATATTTAAAAATAGAGGGCTTGACGCGCCTAAAATTAAAAAGTAGTTCACTTGATATTTAAAAATAGAGGGCTTGACGCGCCTAAAATTAAAAAGTAGTTCACTTGATATTTAAAAATAGTGGGCTTGACGCGCCTAAAATGAAAAAATAAAAATTATTACCATTAATATAATTTATCACTTATACGTATACATTCATGGAGACACGTGAACTAACTAAAACAATACAATGCCCATTCAACTGATCACGTGTTATCATTGATCAATTTGAAACTCGTTTGGCTGATGCCGAAGGGAGCCGAGTTTACCCTATTCAACGTCACCGGCCCGAATCTCACAGCTCAGTTTCGTTTACTGCTTAGAAAAATTGCGCAAGTGCGCTTAAAGAAGTTTTCACTTCAATAAAATCGGCCAAATTTGTACAGAGCACACGCAAATAAAATTCGATAAGTTTCTTCAAATAGTTGATCCAACATAATAAATACATGACGCTAGTATCTAGACTTTTAAATTCCTTTTAAATGACAGCCCGTCACCTTAAACTTACATTTATCGATAATTTTTAAATATTTTTGTATAAATTAATTGAGATATACATATAAAGCATATATTGCAAAAGAGGCCTTACGTTAGAGGAACAAAATATTATTTCTAAAAAAACTGGTATTTTTAGAATATAAAAAAACAAACAATTCAGAGATTGGCAATCACGAAACAGCAAAAAATAAAATACGATTTGGGACCATAACAGCAAACACAGAAACTCTACATTCATAAATGCGCATATATCATATTTTTAGAATATCGAAAATTGTTAATGAAGAAATAAAAATATCAACAAAAAGCTAATGAAATATATAATAACTTTTTTAGAAACGAATATAAAAAATAGCCAATGCTTCTTGCTTTCTTTGATGTGTGGCCATTGCCTAAGTAAATTGAAAATAAACTGTTAACTGACAATGACTATGATCCGGATATTGTTAAAATGAATGTCTTTTTCGTTCTTATCGAGGTTTACGTGATTTTTTTCGATGAACCTCTCGAGTCTATGAGTGTCTTGAAGTTTATGTGCTACATCTATGGATCGAGGATACAACAAGACACACTTTGCACATTGTTTTATCTCGCTAACTCAAAGAATTTCGTAGAAATAACATTTGCAAACTATTATGAAAAATAACCTAACTTTTCATGTGGAAATATAAGATTTCTCTTTTGTCTAATTGAAGATTTTTATCAAACATCTAAAGGAGCTTTTCTCGTTTTCATATAACATATACAGTATCATTATACATATAGCAGTATTGTTTTTTAAATATTTTTCACACCTGCCACCAACCCAACAATACATGGACTTTTGCCAGTTTCCTTTCGTGTAAATAAACCGACAACTTTTGAAATCGTAAGCTTGTGAGAGACGGACTAACTAATGGACGGACAACCTAACGGACCAACGAACGGTCGTGATATCGAATTCATTAAGACGTGATATCAATGTTCGCTGTTAAGTGTTCCTTTTTTAACACGGTTTTATAGGTCGACCTGTAACTAATCTTGTAATGGAATCTACGAAACTAAATTTCATGTATTTCTAATTGTTGTATTAAAAAAAAATAGTTTTAAAACAAAAAGACTAAAAAATAACGAAATTTTTAAATTAAATTTTCACCCGCTTCCTTCTTGAAATCTAACTTAAATGTGATGCGTTTTTATTCACATAATATTAATTTGAGAACGCCCCCCACTTACACTTAAATATTATACTCGATAACAAACTTGGCTTACACTGAAGTCTTTATTGAATAGACATCAAAAATAAGTCCGATAATTATTTTTTGCTTTTTAGTGCAGTATTTTTAAAAACATATATTTTAGTTTTTTAAACTATTAATTTATTATATTAACATTTATTGACTACGCAACCCTGAAGACTGTCTTGAGAGCCTTTGTAAAACATAGTTTTTTTTGACCTAGATACTTTGCATTTATTATGTTGTTATATACGTTTACATATACACTTAGAGTATGGTGAAGATAGTATTATACTCAACGACACCACAGTACAATACTGTGTATTTATCGTCAATTTAACTAACATCGACAGAGGTGCAAACATTTGTAAGGCTAATAACTGTAAGTTTCGATATTATCTTACTAAAAGCTATATATAAAAATACTTACACTAACTTTACTTAATAGAGATGATTTCATAAAATTCTCGTAAGCTAATCATTTGGAAAAGAAAATTTCTTCTAAGCTTGCAAAACAAATAATAGTTTTTGAAAACTGCAAGGTGTTTTAGTAAAGATATAACTCATGGCTTGTATAAATTACGATATAGTAATTCTGATCCCAATAATACAACTTTATACTGATGAAGTAATTTTTTTTATAAATAGTTATTTTTATGAAATAATTGTAAAAAAAGCTTTCAAACTACATTTATTTAATAAACTTATGTATTTATTACACGTTTCAATTTATTTTTATTACACATATTAGCTACCTGTGAGTTACAAAATTATATACAGCTAAATACAATAAAAAGAAGCTAAAGTGCAAATATAGATCGTACCCTTAGGATTCCGTACCAAAAGTTGAGAAAATTTAGTAAATCGGTATTTCAAAAATGTCCACTCTACTTATTAATCAATAACAGTTCACCAGCTAACAGGGAGACAACATCATCTCCATTGCGGGATCTGGTCCATTCGGTGGCTTGGCAACGCAGCCGGGGGCGCGACCCGCGACCCGCCACTTGATAGCGCACGTGCCGCCTCCTCAATGGCAACCAATCATCTTCGCCCCACTCCACTATCCGCGGAATATGTTAGGCCAGCCATTCTCAATGTTCTTCTAGTGCGATGGAAGTGATCAATAATTGACCGGGTATATTCACAATAGGGTATTTAACTATTTTATTTATTTCATAAATCATAATTTCAAGGTACATGCTAACGAAAATCAAAGGTGTTATGACAAGTTTCCAAAATTGACCAAGTAATAAAGGTTTAAACTTGACGTTTAAACAAGAATGACAATTCGGATTTGGAATGTAATTTTTACTAACACCCATTGCGTTCTACAAGAACAGATGAAACAAGGAGATATTCTCCTTCTGTCGCTCCTATTAAATTTAGAAGTTCAAAATTCGCTTACAATTTAATAAATTTTCATATTTTTTTTCGCTATAGATGTTTACATAACCTATATTTTTACTAATCCCAAATTTAGGAATAATCAACTACCATATTGAAGAAATTAGACGCACGAATACGAGAAATAAAAACACTCTCACTGAGTTATTATGAACAGAAATCAACTCGCGAGGAATACATGAAAGACTGGAAGATTTGTTTGAATAAGGTCTAGAATTTGATTGAAGTGAAAAGACACTGTGAGTCTACATAACTGGCAAGCCTTTTTGTGACTGAAAGAACTAATTTAATTATGATATTTTTACGATCATTTATTGTTATTTCCTTTCTCATCTAGATAGGTAACGTTTCAGTGAAATAAATGAAAGAGTATCATGTATTTTTGATATGGAATATAGCTATAATAGTAAGTTGGTAAGATTTCCGGAAACATCATACAGTAATTATACCTATTTCAAAATACTTTCTTTTCGAAACTGAAAAAAATCACTTTAAATTGAAAAAACTTTTATCTATTTTTGTCATTCTGGGAATGACTTTGTCATTCTCAAACTTTTCCTAAAAGGAACACGCTTTCCATTATATAGCCCATCTATCATTTCAAAATATACTTATTTTCAGAGGTAAAATCCATGTAGCGTCGAAACCGCCCGAAAAATATTTGAAAAAAAATTAATATATTTGTTTATTAAAACTTTATTTAATAAATTATTTTTTTTTTAATTAAGGAATGCGTAATATTACTTAGTTATGTGAGAATATTCTGTAAGATTTTATTTTATTCTCAAATTTGGGAATTATTCCATATTTAAAAAAAAATTACAGAATATTCTCACATAACTAAAATATGTCAACAAATTGTTTAGTTACATAGCATAATATACCAATTGATTTGTTATCATATTATAAATGGACAGTTAAGTAACTTTTCAAATACAATTCGCATGTATACACAAGTGGCATACATTTTGACAGTTAAGTAATAATCTGATGAAAAGTTGAGAAGCACCGCCTGCTGATTGGCGGCGCGTCGTTGACCCAGCGACTTGTTTACCGCGGCCCGGGTGGCGCCAGTCGCTTGCGGCGCTTCCTACTGTGGTAAATACTGCGACGCCACTGCTATTTGCTATTAGTTGCTAGACTACTCTGTATATTAGGACTGTATATTCGAGCCACAGGAAATACAACAACATTTTTGTAAACCACACATTTTTAAAACTTTTCAGCCAGAAAAATTCAGTAAAAAAAAAAAAACAGTCAGTATCTGAATTTCTATCTTTAGATGTCGATGTCTGTCATAGGTTTTATAGTTTGTAAGTTTCCAACTGTTTAACTCACAAGACAAAAACTAACTAACATTTGAGCAATTAACAAAAACGTTTACAGTTTTAACAAAAACACTGATACGTTTGAAAAAAACTAATACGTTTGAAAAAAATTTAATACAGTGTGAAATATATCAATCAGAGTCTCATATTTTTTAAAGAAATTTTAGGATTTTAATGAAAATTTATCTATTCTCAAGATAAAAGAAAATGTACATATTTCAAAGTCTCTAAAATAGAAATGAACTGTCTAGAATAAATAAAAATATTTAAATTTGCTAGTAGAAAAGTGAAGGTTATTGATCATATGTTTCAATACGTACAGGAAGAGTTATAAATTTAAAAAGATGCTTTTCTATGATCTTTCATCTTTACTCTCATTCCTAATTTTGCCAAAGGATCAAGATTATTTACATGTCATGTCACAAAATTCAGTACATAATTTCAGAGTGCCGACGAAATTTATTTTAATTCTATATTGATTTAAAAAATAATAAAAAAATTGTCAAGTCTAAAGTATTACAAATACATTAAATTAAAATCGCAAAATCGATTCCAGATTTTTTATTTAATAAAGTTGAATATTTCTTAATTAAAACAAACAAATGAGGCATGACGCGTAACATAGGCTACTGACTTTTATAGTTAGTAAAATACAAAAATATTTATTAGAACGAAACAGAAAAATGAAAAAGAAACACGCCACACGCTTTTTGATAAGCACGTGGCTATCCACGTGCTTTTCAAAAAGCACAAGGATAAAATATGCTAATTGATAAACATTAAAATTCCGTTCATTTTTTAAAATAGGGTAACACAACTTTAATGACCTAGCTCCAGATAAATAAATAAAAAATGTGCTTTAATTTGACTTTAAAATACGACATGAAAAGCGCGCGGGAAATAATTCAAATCGTTTGAATTTTAAAGAGAGATTTGAAATGAAAACCGTTTTAAATATGGCTGCCATTCCAGTTTGTAATACAAAACGTCAATAGAATTTCTCGAGCTAGTTAAATGGTGTAAAAATAATGAATACGAACATCTGTCTGTATGGCAATTGACCTTTAAATATTTACATTTCAAAATCAGGTGTCCGCAACCCGTAGGTGAGTGACTGAATGCATATTTATATATTCGAACAACGAACTGCAACTGGCTAATAACAAGTCATTTCGTGTAATAATTACGTTTATTACATGAAATGACTGAACTATTCCCGTCGTTATGGACTAGTCATGCACGTATATAATGGAAATAAAATATTGAAGATGTTTTTAAAGCCTGTTTGTATTTCGTTGTGATTTGTATAAAGTTAATTAATTTTATTTTACAGAAAATATCATTGTCCCTAAAGGATAGTGACACACTTGCAAAAATCGCCATTAAAAAATTAATGTTTTTTTAATGAAAACAAAATTACCAAAGACAGTATAGCACTTAAAAATGACTACAAAAGAACAATATGAAGGGCATAACGCCTTTCCCAAGAAAATTTAATTCTCTTTTGGTTGCTTCAATTTTTTCTGCAATTTTAACAATACCCGTGCACGTTCTAGTGGAAAGCCATATGAAAAAGTAAAATATGAAAATAAAATTGAAAACGAGCTAAGTCATTTTACTAATAGATTATATTCAATTTGGTTATAATTTAAAAAAAAATTATTTATGATATTGTTATGAGATAAACCGCTTTCGGATGGTGATACAGCGGCTATTGAACGTAGTTCACAAGTTTCAAAAATGTCTGAAATGTAAGTCAAAGTCGTACTACAATTTTTCGTAGCGCAACGCAAATTTATCACCTACTATATATTTAACAGACTTAAAAACATGATGCATATTTAGGCAATTATCAGATCTAGGATAATCGCTATAGTTTTTCTACAACCTTTGTCCAGGCTTCGAAAAATTCTATTTTTCAACATTTTCAGTTGAGTAGTTTCAGAAATAAGAGGGTGAGGGTGACATTTCTTACGTATTTTTCGGTATATCTATGAAAATAAACTACCTAAATTTTTGAAAATAATATTCTTGAGATCCTTATTATCGGATTTTTTTTCAAACAACACCTCATAATATGTACAAAATGAAAAAAAAATTCGATTAATTAATTTGTTCCCCGTCAAATTTTCTATGTATATTTTTGAGAGTTAGCTTTTGAGATATGCGCTGATTAATATATTTTATTATAAGCAAAATTTCAAGTTTATACGTTAAACAGTTTCTAAAAAATGATTGTGACAGACAGGCAGACACGTTAGTGATCTTATAAGCGTTCCATTTTACCTTTCGAGACACGGAACCTCAAAAAATCACCAGTATCGATTGAGTGACGGACACATTGAACGTTTAAATAGTGAGACTTCTATAACAATTCACAAACTTTGTTGTAGAGTGTTACGAGAAAAATAAATATATTATTATATATAGAAACCCACGCCCACACGTACAACCTCGCATGGTGTGTATGCGAGGTTGTATGTGTGACACAAAAAACACAATCACAAACACACACACACACACACACACATATATATATATATATATATATATATATATATATATATATTTATTTGATTGTGTTTTTTTGTGTCATACATACAATTAAAATATTAAAATTGATATTCATAATTATTTGTCATCTTTTTCGTATACACGATTCTCGCGCCGCCCATGGGAATAAGCCGCGAACATCCGCGATGACATCGCCACTCCGGGTAAACACCACACTCCGGGCAACTATTGAGTGTTAAAAAGTTATGTGTAATATTTTTTTGCACTCAGTTAGAAAAAAGACGTGTTTTATGTTTTATTTCAACGACAATTTATTCCTTTATAGCCAACGAACAGCATACACCGTATATGTATATATATATATATATATATATATATATATATATATATATATATATATATATATATATATAAACCGGTAAATTTTCATGCCGTGCAAAACTGAAAACTTTTATATGAAGAGAAAATATGGCAAAAAATTACGGATATTTAACAATATTAGAATTAAACAATCAGAATAAAATGAATACTCTTAACAGAGCTTTCGGAGGCTTCGTTTTATTGTTTTAAAGTTTTTGCGACGCACAGCTATTTCTCACAGCTTCCGACTGCTACCGTTGTTTGTCCTTAGAGAATAAAAGGAACAACTATATATTCAACTACAACAGCATCCAACTACACAACATTAATGCATATTTATTATTAAGCATTGATTAATCAATATAAATTAAATTCTGATAAAATGTTATTAACAATACATCAGCAAACCTAACCAAAGTTCAGTTTAATAGAAATTTTAAATAAAAAAAAATGATTGAAACACATTGCGGCCAGTTATTTTTCCCGCCAAATATATTCAAATTATTTTTATTTTTCAAGTATAACTACTAGTAAAATCATTTCCATATGTCACCGTTTGTCATACCCACCTTTAATTAATATCTGGCAAATGTGAGATATCTCGTAAACGGCCCCTAAACTGTAAGATGTGAATGCCGAGATATATCATCATCCGTCCGTAACGTGTTAATTAGTTCGAAATAAGGACTAGTCAAACCGAAGCGAATCCCGCGCGAGACGCGAGACGCGATTCACTCGCGTCGATTGTATTCACAAACATACATGTACGTTCTTAAATTGAAGCTGTCGTTTTTGATGTGACTATGTCTTTAAATTGGTTTCCACAGTGGGTGGTAATTCAGAAAACTTGATGATGATAACGAAATCGAGGGATACAGTATTTACTTTGAATTTTGAGATTTTTTTTCTACAGCTGCTAATGTAACAAAACGTCTTCCTCCATATTAGAAGACATGTTTTCCTACATAGACACCAAGGATTGTGACTCGCCAAAAGTTGCATCAATTTGAGAGACTAAGCGAATCGTGTCGAGTCATGTCCCGCAGCCCGCCCGGGATTCCCCTCAATTTAACCAATCCCTTAATCTTTGATAATTTATTAAGTTTATATATATATGCAGTCGAAAAATATGTAAAGTAAGTAGCGTAAAATCATCAAGTAGTGAATTTTTGGGAACTATTCTTTTCGAAATCATGTTAAAACAATTGAAAAAGCACCAAAATAATGGAAATTGTTTTGTATATTTGGAAAAAAATAACCATTAATTAATACGCAAAATTACTGTACGTCAAATTTTATGACACAAAGAACAAAAATTTCCTTTTGAAAAATAAAAATCTCATTTCGTTTCTTCCTTTGCACACATGGAAACATCGAGCTTACGTCATTACCATCACACGTCCACTCAAATTTAATGCCTCTCTCTAGTTCATCACATATTCAACACAGTCCATCCACGAGTACTGACCGCCACGCTGCGGTGACCACCACCTATGTATGCACATACATATATAAACAGCCACCACGTTCACACCGCGCGCATTTGCATATTTGCGGTCGCACTGCACACATTTACATTATAGTCGGACATCCGGCGTAGATAACTGAGATGCAGACTGCACCTGCTTCTGGGGGTGAAAATTTATCTCTTTAAAGATTTTATGTATTTTTATGCATTTTATCTCATTGCACAGGATTTCTGTAACGATTTTACATTTGACGAGCCTTTTGTACTATGCCGTTGTCGCAATACAAAAACGGGGTTTTTGATTCACTCAGGCATTAAAGATGGTATCGTATTTGTTAGTCTAATGGATTATCGCAAAGTTCAATGTGTGTAAAGTTAATAAAATGATTCTATTCCATGTAAAAAAGTACCTCGATCTAATTACTATGGTGTTTAAACCCCCACTTTTATGAGTAGGAGACCCATGAGTAATGCATAGAATCTATATAAATAATATTAGGGCTGTCAATATCTACTTATGTGCCTATTAAGCCAATATAAGTCTTAATGTGTTAGCATTTTAGGTTTTAATACTCAACAAAAGCTTTTTAAAGACTAATATTGAATTACAGCACATAAATTAAAAGAAGTAAGTGTTACTCTTAGGTTTTAGTAGATATAAATCTCGGAGGAAGGCTAATATTCAATCACGATACATAAAATAAATGAAGTAAGTATTACACTAAAAGTTTAAGTAGACAAAAAGTGAAATAAAGGTAATATCGATCACGGCGCATAATTTAAACGAAGTAAGTATGAAACCTAAGTTATGGTAGATAAAAATGACGAAAGGAACTTTATATCTCGTCACGGCACTTATATTAAATGAATTAAATATTACAACTAAGCTTGAGTAGGACGTTTACTTCTAAGTTTTAGTAGGTAAAAATGACGGATATCTAGTCAGACATATTATTATATGTAACACTTTTATATTACATATAATCAAATCATTGTAGTGTCTCTCTCTTATTTAACATTTTTCAGCGGTTATCAAACATTTTAACAAATTATTATTGCACATACGTTTGCTCTTATTCTACTTACCCATTTGATGGAGAATGAAGTTTTATAATATCACACTTTTATGTCGATTATGAAATAAGACTCCTTTTTTACTTATTAGAGAAGTAAAACATACAACGTTGTAACTAATATAATTTCTCTCTGGGGCACGAAAACAAGGCGAAAATCCATTGGGCAACTGTTATTTAGACAACGCTATCTTTACATTCACCTGTCCAACGGAAGGCTACCATTTCAAAACTAAATACGCTTGAAATTTAAATTTTATACGTGATTCTAAAGCGAACATTTTATTTCAAATATCTGTCATTTTTATTTCCAGGTGAAAAAAATTGGTGCATAATTGGTTGCAATCCTTAAAATTTCTGGTCTATACTTTTTATTATTTGTATCCTTAAAAATGGTGATGAGAGGGACCCTTATAATTAATGTAACTAAATCTAATTTGTTGCTATGTAGATCGACCTTGATAATTTTGATATGTAGCCACTTGGAGTTCGTACTCAATTAACAGAAATACATTAATTGGTACGGCGTTAATATACTAAAGGATAAATTATTAGCTTTAAAACTATTAAATTTTAAATGATAATTATATAGATATAAAGTTTAAATATAAATATATTTATTTGCCAATATTGAAATTTATTTATATAAAATTCATAAGTTTTTCACTGTACGATCTATAAATACGATCTCTAAAAATAACACGATGTTGGGCAAAAATAAAGTATTTTTTGCTATTTATAATTAAAATACTTATTGTGTGTACTACACTATAAATGATAAGTATACGTCATAAATTGTTCTATAGTTATGGCTGCACAATTTCTCGTGTGCAAGTATATTTTTTTGCGTTTGCATTCATTGCTCACGTTTCCTAAATGTTATAGTAATTATACATAACCTATATTTTAATCCATTATTATCTAATTGAAAAATTTCTTTAAAATCTATTGGGTTGCCTATCGCGAAAAAAAGTCAAACAAACTATCAAATAGCCAATATTTCATTTATATAATATTAGTGGGGATATTATAGATATTAATAAACCTGTATCAGATCACTTGAATTAATAAATATTTATCTATTGTATAAATGGCAACAAAAAGCTGAAATTTTGAAACAGAGCTGAAATTTTAGCGATACAATTGATACAGGTGGGTATATTTACAGATGGATAGAAGTAAAGCACAGCATTAGTCCGTTCATACGGCAGTTCCATAAAACGCGGCTCTTTGTTTAATACAAATTACCTTATTTATTCTAAGTACAGAAAATAAATTGTTAACAGCTAATGCAAAGAAATGAGACATTTTTTAAACTTTTCGCTAAGAAATCCTTCTTGATCAACGTTTATCGCTCTATTATTTACTATAAATTTCACCGCGCGTTAAACTATACAAGACGATGAGGCAATAAATACAGTATTTGATCGGAATAAACCATACTTAAGAATCACGGAGAGATGTATTTAAATTTTAAACGTGGTCTCTTTAATATACAAGACGATTCACATGCGGGTCGACCGTTGGAATTCGTAACCAAAAAGAACATAGAACATGTGAGATAAGTATAACTGAAGACAGACGAATTATATACGGATAGTTAGCAGAAGCTCTGAATACTTCTAAAATAAATATTGGAAAAATTATATCAGATTATCTAAAAGTTACGAAATATACGTACCCTCTGGATACCCTCCGAGTTGGCTGGTGCACGGCTAGATCTCAAAGCGCTTTGGAGTAAAAATGCTAAAAAAATTTAATCTGGGGATCACCTGTAGAAGCTTGTTTTCCACATTTATTTGCAGCGTTGTTCATTGAGATCAAAGTCTGCGACTTTGACCTTAAAGTTACGTTTAGAGTACCTTCACGTCGAATACGTACCGGCACGTCGCGCTTAGTTAACTTGGAAGTTCCTTTTTTAAGAATCTGGAATCTGAGTTGGATCATATCTTATAGTTTATCTATTATGGTTGATATCTTATAGTCCTGATTTGATAGTGAAAGTTTAGACTCAAAGAGTAGTTGATTACGGCATAAGATTCATTGTGTGATCCCATTGAAAAATAACAATGGTAGCATTAACTTGTGACTGGTTTTTGCAGATAATAAAGTGTGGTGGAAATTACTTGGAGAAACTTTGTTTTGTTCATACGAAAAAACGTACGCCATGACCTAGATATTTAGCCGAAGGTTGTATGTCACTGTTACCCGGCACTTCGTCCTCGTAAAAAATAGTTTATGATAGAATATGATATTGCATGAGTGGTTTGCGATTGTTAGTGTCGTGTAGTGAAAACTCAATGACGAATGATTTCTTGAAGAAGCATTTAGTGCGTAATTTTTTTGTCAAGAAGAATTTATTGGTGATTTAATGAAAATTAATTTAGCAATTGATAATTCCATGAAGGAGAATTTAGTGATTTATGAATTCACGAAAAAACATCAAATGATTGATTTTATGAAGAAGAATATACCGATTGATGATTTTACGAAAATTAATTTAGCGATTATTGATTTCGTGAAAAAGATTTCAGTGATTGATGATTTTGTGAAGAAGAATTTAGTGATTGATGACCTACTGAAAAAGTTGCTTAATTGAGCTAAGTAACAGCAGCCTTATAACGGCGACTTAAGAAAGGTTTTTGTTATTCTGTAAGAGGCACCGTTTATTTTTTGAGAAATGAAATTAGAAACTATATGTCTACAATCTTACAAATTAAGCCGTAGTTCATTCTGTTATCGTATAAAATTAGTAAGAATGTGTTAATTTTTTATAGATCTATTCATTAACAAACAAATAGAAGACTCACGTTTTTAATGTTCAGTACAATTTTTACAAATGTAAAGAAAATTCTAATTAAGAAAAAAACATAATAAAATTAAACAAACTTTTTTTAATCCGATATTGTGAAGAAAACAATGAACAGTGAAATACACGTTCTATTCACTGACCGTGGGTTCACCGTATAAATGATTAGACGTCCGCTTATTCAATTCGATATACGAGTACGTTTATATAAATATAACTTAAAAGAAAATAGCGTGAACGACTTAGAATTCATTCTACATATTCCACGTCATCACCAACTGCCAACGACACTGGCATCAATTATTAATAGGGTTTAGAGTGAAATGTTATTTAGCAACACAAATATACGTCTGCGCCACAGCTGTTGATACGTCGTCTCTTGCTGAGGTTATTCGCGTGCATAAATGTAAACTTATTATATTTTTTTTCACAGCCGAAAGGATTAAAGAACAATACGTGCATAAAATTTGATATCCATCAGGTGACGATTTAATGCCCTCATTTGTTTTCTTATGGAGTCAATTCTGGATGTTGTGCGAGAAGGAGGCTACGAACTCGTCCAGATATTTTACAAAATGTGTGTGTGTCAATGTCGAATGACCCTTTTAAATTATAATATGATTCTTTCGTATCGAACAGAGGTAGCGGTTATCGTACATACGAAAGTTATAAGGATAACTTGTATCAAATCTAGGATCCAGAAAATGCAGTGGAAGTGTAACACCATTAGAAAGGTAGGTTAAAAATTTTAGGAAATAAAATAAGGTCATAAAAGAGAAGAAAACCTGATCCTAGAAATAACATCAAATAATTAAATAAAATTTACGTTAATTGTGGACTATCTCTTGAAGCAGGTAAAGATTATTGGCTTCAGAAAGCAGCTAATAAATATAAAAGTCCACTTGTGACATCTATTAGGCATAACATCAACGGGCTAGGTAGAATAACTAAAAAGCAGATACCTTAGCACGACAGTTGTCTTAAGTATTCCAGCAACCTAACATCCAATTTAACATTGATCCTTCCCTATTGTATTAAAAAGGTGAAGCTATCAAATACGTAAGCCCTTTTACGCAGCTCTAGAAATATTTATGAATCTAATTCAAAAAAAGCTCTTGGAATTGATAATATATCACCTGATTAAGGCAGCATCACGCAAATACATTGTCATGTTCACATATATTTATAATGCCTGTTTTCGACTAAGACACCCCTCCAATTTCTTCAAAATAGCCCATATTATTTTGTTAAAAACAACAAATAATCCAGAAGAACAAGAAACGTCATATAGACCAATCTCGTAATGTAAGGTTTTGTCAGTATATAAAAGACCATCAAAAATGTTTTGCAACCCAGCTAAACGTTTTTCTTTACTACCTTATATACTGTATTATATATGCTTTCAGAGAAAAAAACTTTAATTGTTCGCAAGAATATCAGAAAAAGCTTATTACAATGTATGATCGTAATAAAATATGTGATCAGTTAACTACCAAATGATCTCTTCCCTTATCTTTTCAGACGTACATCACTTCGAACAATTATTCCAAACAAAAAATTATTCTAAATTTAAATAATTCTATTCGATCACCTCACGTGGCTCTTCTCACGCGGCAGCTTCCGATAGAATCAATTTCCTATTTTTAGTTGTTTTGTATGATAGTACTTTATTCCTATCTGGATTTAGCTGATTTAATAAAACACGAGATTTTTTTTATAAAATACATTCAGTTTTAAACATTTCATGAATTTTTTGTTTTAACATGCTCTGGGAGGCTTTTTTCGGAATTCTGGTGGTCAATAATTTACAATTATTTGTAGCATTTCATGAATATTAGTTTATAGTTACATAAATGGAAGGATGCCTACATACATGCGGACATATCAATAAAGTTTTCTACTTTTGGCATCACCGCAGTCGGTACTTCATGCATTTTTATCTGTATATACATACCTACCTATCTATTTAATATTCTAGTTGCTTCACGTATTTACAAATATACCTCCATACATTTACTTACGTGCCTATTAATATCCAAGTAGCTTCATTGTGGTTTAGTCGTACGTCTATCTGGGTAAGTAATTTCTAATAATGTGTGATGCACTGCCGAAATGAAAAGACGCATGATCTATCATGGACAAGCTTATGAAGGTATAGAAGAACCATAGCATCCCAAAACAACGAAAACCCGACCCATTTGAATTACTCCGTGAACGGATACGTGTAAACGAGAGAAAAAATTGACGTCCTGTAAATATAGCGCTGGAGACGAATGCTTAGAGTGTCGTGAATTGAGTTACCTACTAATGCATACATACTCCAAAAACTACGGTCTCAGGCAGCCTTTGTCCAATATTGAACTATCATCATAAATTCTGGATCCGTTTTGCCGTGTAGCGACGTTAAAGTTGAATATCGGGCAGTAAAGGGAAAAGTTGAAGATACTAGAGCACCGATAACGCGGGAGAGCGCCGATGAGATGAACATATATCATCAAGCCAGCCCACATTTAATTTCCAATGTACGAAAATTCTGATTTAATAAAAACAGAAGTACCTATTTCATTATTTGTTGTCCATTTCGATGGATTAAAATACATGGTAATGGAGCTACCGATAAACTAGTTAATATGAACTTCTCAGTTCTTCTTATCAACTATCTAGACTTTCCTTCTTTGGTTTAGCCAAAACCCAATAAACTCTGCAATAGCTAGAGAAACAAACAGCGTCGCCGACACTGGAAGCCTGTAAGAAGTGGAAAAGCTGATCACGGCTCTATCGACCATCATCTCCCCTGAGTAATCTCTATGGCTACTTTCTGAATAAAATTAGGACACAACTACCTGATACTCAGCGTACACTGGGCATCAGTAGATCTACGCAGATCATCATAGGCCTGCACAGCCCTCCTTCATTCCTATAATGATAACAACACCGGACTTTTTATCGAAGCTCGTCTCTGCTGGTTAGTAGGGCCTTAGGCCGGGCCTAACTAGGCTGTGGTTGGGCGGGCGGACTCGGTGCCGCCCGTTGGGCCAAGCGAGGGTAAGGGTTTTTGCCGCCTCTTCGCTGGCTGACGACATGAAGGGGCGGATTTTTCCCAGACTGGGTTAAATCGTCAGATCAGAAGGTCAAATACCCGTTGGAAATGCTTTGCACGGGCATTTTATTTTATTTTATTTTTTTTATCCCCAAATAGCTCAATAGCTATTGAGCTATTCATGCTATTCATATATGCCTACTACTACCTACTATTCTAATATTTATTTTACCGAAAATTACCTGATTCTCAATGTATATAACGGCAGTATATGTTTTTATAAATTTGATCAAATTTCGTGTTTGGCAAAATTTCTTTCACTCTATGCCATGCTTAAAAGTTTAGCCCTGCAATTTCAGTACAATTGCTAGAACGGTTAAAATATTTGCATATAATATAATTCCTATAGCTACTTGAAATCCTATTTCAGTGTCTAAAATACTTTCTGCGTTTTAAGATAATTATTAATATCACGATCTCTGAAAGCCACCAGAATTTTTAGTACCATCTTAGACAGATCCTAATTTTTCACTTCAATATTAGAATATTTAATAATGAAGTAAAAAAATTGGATCGACCTAAGATTAGAGTAGAACGTTTGTTGAAATTCAGAAAGATCGTAATAGTCCAGACTCGTCCATGTCCATCTAGATCAATTACGTCCAGTCTATTGATCACAGCTCAACCAATTGCAATCATCAGCTCAATTCGAGCATCACTTGGCTGTATAGGAATAGCACTGAAGATGATGAAGGAATAGCACTGAAAATGATGATGAAGAAAGTACAGAGATACATGTGAAATATTATTACTAATAAGAATAAAGGCAAAATTAGAGACAAACATCACAAAACAAACATCACGAGAATAATGACAAAGTTATGGGCAAATATTACAAAGAGAACAATCACAGAATGACAGACCTAGGTCGTGCTACATAATTATTCGAATTGAAATATTTTACGCCACGGTCTAACTGAGATTAATAATCTTTTACATTTATCTATAATCGCTTATGCAACTACGCATTAAACGATTATTTAATTTGGATCATTAAACGTATTAACCGCATTCCACTTTGGTTAGGCATTTGTGTTAATTTACTTGCGGCCATACTCGTATTATATACATATTTACAGATAGTAGCACCGGCGTCTATAGCGATTACGGTTCGACGTGACATAGTTTTTAAATTGCCAGCTCCATTACCCAATATAGCAAGGGGAAGTTAAAGAAAAAATACCTGCAGAAAAAGCTTTAATTTAACTTGTGGACATGTTTTTTTTGACGATTATGATAAACTCAAAAACACCTCGTCACGTCTGGGCCTGTGAGTGACTAGGTTTACGTATTGAAAGTAAATACTAGAATGCGTATCAGTGCATTAATTTTTCAGATCAATAAGCTGTAAGAATCGAAATTTCAAAGCCAACAGAAGTTTCACATATCATATTTTAAAAGTCAAAAAACAAAAATCTAAAATTATCAAAATGTGAGATGTAATCTCAATATCCCATATGTACATACAATGCGAATCACTTATATAATAACAGTGACCCAATGATGACATATTTATTTTGCAAATATTTTGAAAATTAAAAGCAAAAGACATTATTGAAAACAGCTTTAGGAATAGAATATATTTACCTTTCATGATAATAAAACTGGAGTCAGCCAATGTAGTAATTTAGACCTTCTTGCGTTTCTCAACACAATCAATGATTTTCCCTCAGTTGTTAACACTGCGTTGTCTTCTATTTGCCGATGATTTGAAACTATTTTCGGGAGTAGGAAAGCATTTATCCAGTTGATATCACTTTGAACATTATGGGCGGTTTCAAAATGATATCGACTCAGTATTTCAATGGAGTTTGAGGAACAAGCTACATTTTAATATGAGCAAATAGGCAGATGACGTTTTCCTACCTACGTGTACCCTTCATGCAGAATTATGAATTGAACGGCTCTCGAAAGTATACCATCCGTGCAAAATCTCCGTCAAATTTTGAACAACCATCTAACACTTAACGATCTTACCATTGAAATCTACTAGAAATTATCATGCGTTGTTCCCAGGCTTTCTATAACAGCGTAATCGACAGTATTGTGACTTTGTTCAACTCTTTGGTCCGTAATAGCCTTGAAACCAATGCATTTATCTGGTCTCCGTATGAAATAATTATATACTTACGTTACTGTCATCGTTATTTAGATTTTTTCATTCAGATTTTATAATGGGCATTGTCGAATGTAATTCCCTTTAACTCCGGCGGGATTTTCTTTTGATTATCCATTTTTTTTAAAGTTGTTAAATATTATATTGATAACTCCTCCATCTTAAGTTTGGTAACATGAGAAGAAGGAGTCGCAGTTTATTTCATCTGCCTAGAGTGCGCATGAATATCCCGCAGCGCTCACCAGTTTTCACGCACTTACATCTGTCAACGCGGTATTCTGAGAGGCGCTCATTCTTGATACTTTTTCTGCTCCCTTGATGGCCGTAGGAATGCGATTATGGAATTGCTTGTTAGGTCACGTTTAATAATTAGTTAGTTTCATGTTTTATTTACTTTTTTATTTGTTGCATTAATTACTGTTTATGTTATTGTGTGTACTGAAAACGATTGCATGTTATCATGAAGTTCTGGTAATTTACGATTCAAGTGTATTATTATTTATTTATTTATTCAATGCGTACAGATAAAGTTGGAAGAATTTATTCATAAATAAGCAAACTCTTTCAGTTAATCAAAACACTATACGTGAGAACTTAGTGTCGTGGACTCTCTGTGAAAAATTAACAAACTCACATGAACATGAGAAAAAGAATTAAAGAGTAGGACAGTGATAGTGAATCAAGGTAGAAATAACTTTTCCAGATGACTTTCTATGATGTTAATCAGCGATGCATTTCAGTATTAAGTGTAATATAGAGGATATAACTATGTCAATTAAACGTACGGGTAATTAAAGCATCCATCGTTGAGGTGAAAGAAACCCGGTAATAAAATGTATACACAAATAATTATTTGTTACCTAAACTACAAAACATAAACACATGAGAATATCACACAAATGCAGAAGAATATTACACAAACATATGAAAATATCACACAAACGCAGGAGAATATCACACAAACTTGTGAGATTCGTTTATGGATTTATTTTCCGTTTATGGCTTTATTGCGTTCCGTAACCAAACCTTATAATTTTGTCATATCCTTGTGTATATCTGCCCGTCTGTCATACCCTCGTATTTTCTACAGTTTCATATCTACATCACCCCTGGAAGCCCTGCGAAGGATCTTCAGAAGGAAAAGACGTGACTACCAAAGAGCTAAAACATACGGAACGTAAGATGGGGTTTTAATTGAGGCTCGTCGAGTAGCCTTATCAGTAGCCCAGTGTAACTATAATAGGGAAGTTAGACGAGCCCGGTGGTCCCACTTTAGATATTTTGTGACTAATTCTGATCCCTGGAGTGCCATATACAGAAGTGTATGGAACCCGGGGAAGACTCCGATGGTGGTTACACCGGGAATATACGCGAAACTCTTGACCGGGGCATAAAGAACAAACTCAGATTCGCCCCAAAGAAGTCCGACACTTTCTTCTTTAAGGGCAGGTTGGTAAGAGAGCCCACTGTGATGATGGGAAGGGCCAGGATCGATGTACGGTATCACGTTACATATTTAGGTATGGTCCTCGACTCTAGGCGAAGTTTTATGCCGCAAGTACGGTACATTGGCGAGAGCCGGCTAGCTGGGGATAAATACCTTGACCCTCAAGCTGATGTATAAAGCGATATACCAAATATTGGCCTATTCGTCATCGGTGTGGGCTTCGTGGCACATCAGTGCCCAACAAGCTAGGCGGGTGGTACTGAGATCTCAACGTACGCCGCTTATCAAGTTCCGATCATTTCTGATCGACTTGGCTCAAATCTGGCTATTTTACGTCACAACTTTTAACGGGACATGGCGCATTCAGCGGAAACTTGTACAGATTTGCATTACGAGATAGCCCGGCCTATATCTGCAATTACAAGACACAGGACATGGAACACATTTTATTTCACTGCCGTGAGCACGACGATGCAAATGTTTTGTTGCAGAGCGTGAGTCAAAATAATAGAGTGGAATCACGCGGTTCCTTAGGACGTTATAGTTTCAGTCACCGTGACAAGATTGAGAATGAACCGATCTTTAAGTCATTCAGAGCATTTGCGAAAAGCGCCATTGAAAAAATGGAGGAATGGCGCATTGAGAAGGGAGAGACTCTAACCATGTTGGGTGGAAGCGTTGGATGGTAATAAAGGGACACTATTAGGGGACCTTCAATGGTCCCTTCTTTGTATGAGGGGTTTCTTACGGGCCCTTAGAGGGGCTCTGAGACAATTTGAATAGAAAAGCGGGAATAGTTTCATATCTGCATACAAGAAGTTTTGGAAGTATATGTTTCATGTAAAGATCCGTATTTTGAAGGTAAATTGATTCTAAATAATAGCATTTGATTAAAATATTCAAATGAAGTTATTTCAAGTTAAGTTAAATCAACAATTTAAACCAATATTAAGAATTTTATATTTTCCTCTCAAACATAAAAAAATCCACAGAACGATCTTATGGTTAAAGTAAAAAAATCACAAACCATAAGAAATGTGAACTTACTTGTTCAACACCACTATAAACCATGCCAAACACGGTGCCTGCCCTCACCGGAAATCTAGTGTAAGACCTCGGTTTACTTAGTCTAACCGGCCACCTCGCCAACACACCTAGCTATAAAACGTGTAGTCAGTATATTTCATTACGTTGACTTATTCGTAATATGCAAATGATAACTAGAAACGCGCTATCGGTGGTGCTTTTTGTGCGTTTAAATTTAGAAGTAGGGATATGTTGCTTAAATGTGGACGAGGCAGTTAGAAAATTGTAAATTTTTATTTAGTTCAAAGTAATCACGTAACGGTGGCTTACCGACTGACCAAACTTTCACCGTTATATAACTAATCGTGTCAAGATAGACATTAGAAATAGAAAACCTTCTTAGAACATCTAGGGAACGTATAATAACAATTTAGGTGAAAGTAGCGAAGTGTGCCAAATTAATTTTTGAGTTAAGAAAATTAATAAAATACGAATTTCTGAGTTAAACTTAGATAACAATATCGTTTGTGAGAATTACACACATTAATGAAGCATAGAAAAAATTTCCAAGTATATATACCTAGTTATTATATATTGTTTGTTAAAAACGTTTTTATATAATGAAATTGATATAAACACAGCCGTTTGTTAAATAAGGCACGCAATAAACAACTACACAGTTAAAGATAAAGTTATAAATAAACTGTTAATAATTATTGTACCCACACACGCACGCAGGCATGCACGCATGAACGCACGCACGCACGTATGCGAGCACGCACACAGGCACGCACGCGCGCACAAACGTACGCACGCACGCTCGTACGCCCGCCGATGAACGCATACATAATACTTTAAATTGATTTTTACTTTTGACGCTGTTTGCTATGTAAAGAAAAAAAACAAATATGTAACAGTATCAAGTGGAAATATTTAACCATTTGAACGCATGTCGTTCAAAGAAATATCACAAAGAAAGTCAGTGAAAATCGGTCTGGTGTAACAAAAGTGGAATTTCGTTTTTTAACAAAGCGGTAGTTTGAAGAACATAAAAACAGAAACATTTAAGGAATTGAGAATCAGAAAAGCATAAAAACAAAACAGAAAAACACAGAAAAGCTATCTCCATAAACGCGAACGTGTATAATATTTTTTAATATATCAATTATTAACAGTAAATAAAAGTAACAATAAATATATAACGAAGTACATAATAACTTTTTAGAAATTACTACAAAAAATTATCAATACAGATCGTAAGTATTTGTAATGTGTAACCATTGTCTAGATTAATTAAATTTGTTAACTGACATTGACATTCATTCAGGGTTGTCAAAATGAATGTATTTTCAATCTTTTCGAGTTTTACGTGGCTTTTTTGAAGAATCTGCGAATTCATGGATTAATATATTACATCTGTGTATGGAAGATACAACTGCATATACGGTCTGTTGTTTTGTCTTGCTGTTTTTAAGAGTTCCGTAGAAATTTTGTAAACGTTCCGTAGAAATAACATTTACAAACTATCACAAAAAATAATCTGATTTTTCTCAACAAAAAACTAGATTGTTAATTTTTCTGATTGAAGATTTTAATAATCATTTTAAGGAGCTTATTTTTTTCTTTTCTCTATATCAGAATATCATTTTTGTTCTTATAAATGTAGGTCCATCACTATATGGACATATGTAAATCTTCATTTAACAATGCTTTTCATATTCTACTGAAAATATTCTACTCCCAATTAGAATTAATCTGAGAGACATTAATGACAGCTCGATACTAGTTTAAGTGCTAGACCTTTTATGAACTCAGCAACTGATCGCACCGAGATTAACTGGTTAAGAATTTATTGATGATGGCTGTATAGAAAACTTCAGTAGAAATTTTGAGATATTTGTAAGAAAATGTTTGCAATAAAGTCATCGCCGTGTTGGGTTGATCACGAGGCATACGGCCTTTGACTGCGAAGCGCACCGCGGGTACCCAGGTTCGATTCCCGGCCGGTCGTCGAGCGGGGCTGGACTGATGTTCTGGTTGGCTGTAAGAGATTGATCTTGTAGCAATAAGTCCGCCATATGTATCAATTAGATACATTAAATTACAGAAATAAATAAAGCTGAAGTTACAATATAACATACTTGGATTATATTAATTATTTTGTCGTAATAAATTAATCAGTTCGCATCAATAAATTTCAATGTACTCTTGCCGTAAATAAGTACATTCGTATACTATTAATATCCATGAACAGAAAAACATATTTAACCTTGAGCTCAGTTATATGTACTCTTTCTGAAAAATATTACCTAAAAATTTTTATTTCTTTACAAACGTTACCTTAAAAAAAACAAGAAAACAACGGAGAATGATTAATATTATTTATTTATAACTTAGGTACAAGTTATAAATAAATAATATTAATCATAATAACAGCGTAAATTACAAATACAGCTTAAATTAAAAACCACATATTTATTTACTATAAGAGAAAAAAATATCGTGTGCAGTTTCCTGTTTTCGAAGAATCTATTTTATAAAAATAACGTCAAATGACCTCGAAGTTAATTTCTTGCGAAGTAACTACCTGTTACTGATAACCTATAATATTATTGTTATAAGCATAGTCATTATTTTGTCAACTCTGTACATCTAAAGAAAAAAATCAAGAACATAATAAAAAACAAACTTCCAAAAATATAGTGCTAGTATTAAGCACAATGTATTTCACAATATGTATATAAACACATGATTTGTTTAATTTATAAATAAAAGATACTTATGGTATATACCCTATATGCTTATTTTAATTTCTCATATTGGTATTCCTCACATCAGCAATATAATATTTTTATGGGGATTTACCCCGAATCAACCCATGTGAGTTTTTCGGTATTTTAATAGCTTAACAGTATTAGGCAGTGCATGCGCACAATGTATTTCACAATATGTATATATATACATGATTTTAATTTATAAATAAAATATACTTATAGTACGTGCCCTATCTGCTTAATTTAATTTCTCATATTGGTATTCCTGATATCAGCAACATATTATTTTGACGGGGACTTCACCCAAATCAAACCGTGAGAGTTGTTCGGTATTTTGTTAGCCAAACAGTATTGGGCAGAGCGGTTGGCGTATTTTATATAGTTAGAGATATTTTATATAGTTTTGAATAGTTAGAGACTGTAATGATTGCATTACATGACATATGATAATAAAATAAACTTGTCGAATACAAGGGGAATTCCCACTATGAAGATTCTGTTCAGGCATATCTATGCATATAATAAAATTGTGGGAGTGAATTTTGTACATGAAAAATATTTTAAATAGAGTGATTGATTTAGCATATAGAATGATTTTAGAAGCCAGAAAACTCGTTTTTAGAATTTTTGTCTGTCTGTGTGTCAATTTATTTTTTAATCACGTGAAATCTACTGAATGGATTTTGATGAAATTTAGTATAGTAATAGCTTATATCCTCAAGCAACATTTATTTGAATATTATAGATTAAAAAACACTGACTTGGCAAATATTAAGAAATTGGAATAGCCAATAACATCTGTTAGCGGTTTAGTAAACTTTCTGCTCATATATATATATATTTATATATATATATATATTATATATATATATATATATATATATATATATATATATATATATATATATATATATATTACGATAGGGTACTGCCAACGCTATCTATTGACGTTTTTAGTAAAATATTCATAGATATTGCAAAAGTAAATAAAAAATATAATGAATCAGAATAATATTGATGATAATAATAATAATAATAATCATAATAATTTCGACAGTTCAGTTGGATCAGCCGTGGTGTAATGGTTAGCGCGTTGACACCATAGAACATGAATAACCTACTCAATGTTCCGCACTTAGAATAAAGAGTACTCCAGAAGGCGAGAACACGCGCATAAAATGCGTAGTTTCAAAACACGGCTGTCAGTGCAATTTAAGAGACAGCTCTGAAAGGTTATGTGCTTTCTACGTGACAATATAGCTTACAATGCCGGCATGTGGGAATAGCCCACCTCTAAAAATATCACTGGACTGCAAAAGAAACAAATGGGGATTACTTTTCATACGTAAAAACTATTACTTAATTTCATTTTCAATTAACTATGCAATTTTAAAATATCGAAGTAGATTATTATTAACAGAAGTGCGCCATTTTTATTGGTGTTGTCACTTCTTAAAAAATTGTTTACCCAAAGTAAAACATCTTAATTACTCGATAATGAAGAATGTAAAATTTTATTTGTAAAAAAATCGGGATTTGGAAAATGTTGGAGAATTTGGTGTAACGTTTAAATTTCCTTTATCATATTCAATTTTAGAATATTTTACGTATTACGTATACAATCACTATATGTAGGATTACGTCAAAAAACACATGTTACCTTCATTAATTTCCGCCGTCTTCTTTAATTTCCTGAAAAATGCGAACCGATATTGTTTAAAATATGAAGGAATTTTATCACGACATTGAATGCTAATTAATATAAATAATTGTTTCGTCCTATTTTTAATTTCTTTAGTCTGAGATCGAATATTTTCAAACTTTTGTTATGGGCCTTTTCACATCTCTTTTTACTTTAAGTCACTAAGATAATTGTTTCGTTTTTGTATTAAAAGTGTTAAGTCATGAATAAGATGGTAAAATGTGACAAAGTTTTTAAATAATTTTAATCCTAATACTTTGGCCATTGGTTGTGGTCTGAATAAACATCTTAGAAATTTAATATGGGCGCCTTAATAATACTTCATATAAGCCAAGCCATGACCATATAGATTGATGCAAATATGAATCCTACTGCTGCAAGCAAATATATTTATATGCGTCGATTTCCTGAAGTTCGTGGGTAAATTTATTCTGCTGGTAACACCGTACGCGTTGGGGGAGGGCGCTAATAGGCGGAGCGCGGTGCCCCCTCCACCGATTTTTGGCTTCACCGCGACCGCGAAGAGATTTGTGCGAATGCGCCTTCTGGATTACTCTATATTCTAAGGTTCCGCAGTTGCCACAGACCTGGTTACAATTCCCACCGGCCGATCGACTTTTTCTTTGTGTGGTTTAAAATAGTGATTACTATACTGATGTTATTTCTAAATATTAAACTTTTCCTAACCTGTTTTTTTACTTTTAACATTTTTAAATTAAATGTACAGCTTACGTCACTTATTAGCGGTATTTCTACGTTTCACGCTCGTAGAAAATTAAATCTATGTATTGATTTTTTAAACAATTCTATGCTATGTCGACATCTATTCATCCATCTTTCAACCATTGTCAATATTTTAATCTATAACGGTTATTCTAAACAATAGTTATCAATGAATTTCACGCAGTGACTTGACTTGACTAGTCTACATATAAAAACGTTAACATTTGAGGGTTCGTAGTGTTTCAATTAAATTATTTGAAAATATCCATGTTATTTTTCTATATGAAAATATATTACCTATCATGTCTTTCAGAGGCTTGGAAATATCGTGAATTTCTCAAGGATGCTTGGATATTATTACTCATAACTTTTTACAATTTTATATTTATGTCATTTTGGTATTCAAGAAATATTAGAGCCTCGTTAGAGCTTCCTGCTTAATGGAGTTTTTGAAACGGACCCGCTGACAAAATAAGTCTATGAAATTTCTATGTTCGACCATTATTTTGCAATGGAAAAAAGAATTAAAACCGAAAGTGTTCTATACTTAAAGCTCTTTTTAACGATACCCACATGACTTAGCATAATTGTTTTTTAGATCGTCCTTTACATATTCAAGAACTCCTCAAAATGTATTGTTAGATCATTATCATTTCTATTTCCAGTTTTGAGCCAATAATATATCATTTGTGAATTTCAATCGTGTAGAAGTTAGAAGCCTACAACAGACCGGCGGATGGACGAAAGACATTAGCACAACAGTGAGATTCCATATGAATACTTCGGTTACATTACTCTAAATATTGCGACCAAGTGTCAGTTGTATTGATCAATCATCAATACTTCAATCATCAATATTTAGTCATCTCCGAGAATCATGCTGGATTTCTTTCTAAATGTGTGTTCTATTTTAATTAATTGATTGAATATAACAAAATAAAATAGGCTTCTTAGCGGCGCTATCACTTTTAATATGATAGTCATTTATCGAGAAAACCCTAGGACTTTAACAAGTACCCCTTAACCACTGACTGGTTAAGGTGTACTTGAACCGTTTACTATAATAAATTCACATAATTCAAAGGTATAGAAAATAATTATAAAAACAAGACCATATAAGAATCAGGATGAAAATATTAAAAAAAAACTGCATTTTTCTAGAATAGTATCTAGTAACATCGATTAGCTCTTATTAATAGTCACGTAAGTGGGTTTAAAATTCTGTTTTTATGTAAATCTAGGTTTAAGATTTACTAAATCCCAGTCAATCAGTTATAATTAATTCTATCGATTTACTTATTAATTTACTTATAAGACTTAAATAAATGTAGGTTTAATATTTGCTAACAAGATACTATCTATGCGCATACCTATATCTGAATCTGCACTATCCAACTTTTTGTGTAAACTTTTTATGTATCGAATTTGAGATAAGGCTACAGGTCTTTAAAGATAACGATGCTCATTGAGAAGCATCCAGCAGCATTGAATGACTCCACGCCGACAGGGACAATGGGCACCATCATTTGCATTCGTGGCCCGCGCTCACGTTTCGCGCAGATAAATATAGCCGGCGCACATCCGCGCACTCCGCCGGACTCGCAATCAGATTGTAAACCTTGCGCGGTGCTGCGTCACCGCCGATCATAGAAGTAAGTCGAATGAAATATGTAAGTTTAAAAAAAACAATGCCGTATTTGTAAAGTGCCAGTAGTTGCCTAGTAATAGACACCATAAAACTGTCACGAAGAAAACATGGGTCCGAAATGCATTCAGATCGCATTAACATTTAACTCAGGTGTGCTAACTGTAGAAATGATTTACCTATGACCAAGAAGATATGGGATCGAAATGCATTTAGATCGCAATAACATTTAATGTAAGTGTGTTAATTTTAAAAACGATTGGACCGTGACCAAGAAGATATGAGTTCGAAGGCATTCAAATCACGATAACATTGAAGGTAGATCTGCTAACTGTAGAAATGATTGACCTGCGACCAAGAAGATTTGGGATCAAAATGCATTCAGATAACAATAACATTTAATGCATGTGTGCTAATTGTAAAAACGATTGAAGTGTGAGCATAGGGCATGGGTTCGAAAAGAATTAAAATCATAATAATTAATTAAATGAGGTATTTTACACTGTAACCATCGAAATGCATTCAGATTACAATTAGTTTTAATGTAATTGTACCAATTATAAAAAGAAATTGAAGTGTGACCAATAAGAATCGAAACGCACTCAGATCATAATAATATTTAATGTAAGCATAATCATAATAACATTTAATTGCATTATAATAATAAATTGTAATTTTTACAATCATTTACAGCTAATAGTTTAAGTATAACTGATATCTAGAATGTTTTAAGAGTTTCTAAATTGTTAGTTAACAAATTAGAGGAGGTTAAACTAAGTGCATATTACTCAGAAGCTTAACATTTCGTCAACGGCGCTAAGAGTTAAAAATGGTAAATGTAATGTCAAATTCATTTTAAAATACCTATTTTATGAAACTCTGCTTTATAGCGATGGCTCTTATCTAATATTGTGCTATATTTTAATTGATATCTCCATATGAAGTATCTATTTCAAGACTTCATGCGCATAGGTCCAATACTGTAAGAACTGCGAGGCTGTGACAGATAGATGGAATGTGGACAGGCATGGATATGTGATAAGGGTTCCTTGTTGTGCTATAAAACCCTAAAAATAATTACAAGTGTTCTTGTAACCAATTAATCCTGGCAAGCGCTTATACAATAGTATGCAAAGATGTAAAATAGTTGATAGTTAAAAATAGATTTTCTATAATTATCAAAACGATAAAGAAAAGATGGAAAGAACAAACTAATTAGCATACTCACTGGCACGGACAAACTCTAGTCCTATGATAGAAAATTGAACAAATAAATCACCTCATTCTTCCCGGGGAATTTTTCTCAGGCAAAAGTTCTACGAGAGCGAAATTCTTTTCCCAACCATAAACAGGGAAAGATCAACAAATCTTAACAAAAATAACGAAGTGTTAGTTCTCGTATGTTGGTTATCATCCATTGTTGCACTAGAATCGTCTAAACTTACAGATCCTGCCTGTAATGTTAGACGATTCTGGTGCAACAAAAAGGTAAGATGAAAAAGTAGTATCTCAGCAGCAGAAACACCAGGTGGCTTTAACCGCGATCGGTCGCAACAAACACCAGCTCGGCGTCAATCAACCGACGAGCGCATCTCCGGCGCAGCATCCCCGACAAGTAGCAGCCTCAGGCGCACATGGCCGTCAGTTATCTCGCCATGTGCGGGCGCGAGAACAGGCCGGGCCTTGTGGAGCGCCGCACTTGTCGCGGCCACGTGGTCCTATCAATGTTGCCTGTTTATAACTGACTGACTGTTCGGGGCAGATGCTGGATACGAGCGCGAGATGCGATTTGGATCAGTATTTGGGCGTACATCTCGTGTGTAATCTTGATTAAATCAGTACGGAATCAGGACGATAATGGCCACATATAGATGAGATGGGACAGGCAATTTCACAACGTGAAAAAACAACGGGCTTTACTCAGTTTGTGGGTTAAAGATTTCGTAGGCAGTTCACTACAACTTCTGTACCTCAATTAATTAATTAGTTAATGTATTATTACATATTTTTAGATGAAAATGAATGTGAATGTCGCTGTGGGTTTGTGGGAAAAACACCTGGTAAGCACTAATAGAATCCACCGTTACAGGTTTCCAATTTAAGGTTATGTTGTATTTCTATTAAACGTATTCAGAAAATTGAAAATAATTTTTCAACATATACACATATTGCTTGATAAAACTATCGTGAATTCCTCAAAAATTATGAGATTTCAAATCATTGCTATGGTTCTTCGGCAAATTTTAGATAAATCTTCGTTTTTAGGTAAAACTTGGCTTCTTATAATTTTAAGTTTCACAGTTTTGAACATTGGGAGGTGGGGGGAGGTTTATCATTTTTTTTTTATATTTTGTTTATCATTTTTCCAGCAATATATCCAAAAGCATTTTATATAAAATTTAGAACTTTTTCTGAACGCCTATAATTTTTTCGAAATCCTTACAAGGGCACGTGAAATTTAAAAAACATTCTTGAAAAATTAATGTGATATACGTATATATAAGTTTCATAATATTTTTGTTTTTTTTTAGTGTTAGTATACTTTATACCAAAGCCAAATTTCCACCTGAGTCAGTTTTTAAGAAAAACAGCTGAGATAGACGGGCAGGCATGTATGTGAACTTATGAGGATCCTTTTGAACTTCAGAAACCTGGGAGTGAAATTTAATAACTTATCAATTATATTTTTCATTTAATGATGTAATTTCTTTTGGGTCGTCTTACATCTACTTATTACTTTGCACAATGTTAGATGTTTTAGAATTGTACTCCATGTTCTCATGGAGTACAATTCATGTTTATGGTTGGGAAAAGAATCTTGCTCTCGTAGAAATTTCACATGAGAAAAATTCCCCGGGAAGAATGAGGTGATTTATTTGTTTAATTTTCTATCATAGGACTAGAATTTGTAGGTTCTAGTAAGTATGCTAATTAGTTTCTTCTTTCCATCTTTTCTTTATCGTTTTGATAATTATAGAAAATATATTTCTCAACTATCAACTATTTTATACTATTGTATAAGCGTTTGCTGAGATTAATTGGTTACAAGAACACTTGTAATTATTTTTAGGGCTTAACAAAGCGTTCAATAGAAGAATAGTGTTAATTAGAGATGAGTTTTTGATTAACGAGTTTGATTAATGAGTTTTTGATTAACTTCTATTACCGTAAAACATTTCCTAAATGAGGAATATCAGCAAAGTACCATTTTATAAGTTTTTTGAGAGGGATTTAAGAAATAAAAGATCCACGGCCCGAAGTAGATAACTCGATACCAAAAATAATAACTAAACCACAAAAAATAAGATGTAGGTAGTATTTATTTCTTGGTTCATCATCTCCATTTTTTACTGTTACTGACTCAACGCAGGGTGGAATTGAAAAACAATTTTTATAGATTATCGTGACTTACTACTTGAAAAAACGTCTTGCAGAGTCGTTTAATAAAAGAAAAAGTGTATCTGGTATAATTTTATATTTAAAGGTGCCACCGATGCGATATGGTACCCCTGGTATTGTATGCAACTAATATTGTAATTACAAAAGTATGGTAATGGTAAGTATTAACTGTCAGTTAGTCTGACTGACTGTATACCCACATGGCCAGGACAGTCAGTCAGACTAACTGACAGTTAAAAACGTATTTCTGTTTCTCATTAACTTTCAGTGAAGTCGGAACAAGAGCCTACTTTACCGACCGTGCCCGATTGCACGGTCCAAACCGTAAAGTATCCAGACAAAATATGTTTTTAACTGTCAGTAAATCTGACTGTGTGTGGTGCATACGGGCGTAAGTGTTTGTTCTAATAGCCTTCTGTGTGTTGTTTCTAAAAGCCTTGTAATCAAGCAGAGTCACTACCAAATTTGGCGTGCGTATATTTCGTATAGTGAAATAATACTTTATTTTTTATATATACGTATATCACATTAATCTTTGAAGAATGTTTTTAAAATTTCACGTGTCCTTTACGTAAAGTAAGGATTCAGAAAAAATTATAAGCGTTCAGAAAAAGTTCTGAATTTTATATAAAATGCTTTTGGATATATTGCTGGAAAAATGGTAAACACACATACCTTCCCCCATCTCCCAATGTTCAAAACTGTGAAACTTAAAATTATAAGAAGCCAAGTTTTACCTAAAAATAAAGATTTATCTAAAATTTGCCGAAGAACCATAGCAATGATTTGAAATCTCATAATTTTTGAGGAATTCACAATAATTTTATCAAGCAATGTGTTTAAATGTTGAAAAATTATTTTCAATTTTCTGAATACGTTTAATATAAATACAATTTAACCTTAAATTTTCACGAAATGGTGCATAGAATGCATTAAGTGTGTTTGGAAAATTGTAACGGCGGATTCTGGTAGAGTTTAGCCGGTTTTTTTCCCACAAGCCTACGCTGACATTTACATTCATTTTCAACTAAAAATATGTAATAATACATTAACTAATTAATTAATTGAGGTACAGAAGTTGTAGTGAACTACCTACGAAATCTTTAACCAACAAACCGAGTAAAGCCCGTTATTTTTTCACGTTATGAAATTGTCCGTCCCATCACATCTATATGTGGCCATTATCGTCCTAATTCTGTACCGATTTAATCAAGATCACACGCGAGATATACGCCCAAATACTGATCCAAATCGCATCCCGTGTTCGTATCCAGCATCTGCCCCGAGAAGTCAGTCATTTATAACTGAATTATGAACTATGTCTGCACAGACATAGTTCGTAATTCAAAATAACCCATGAGCGACTTTGAACTAGAAAAATAAAGTTATTCATGTGGAATGAATCTCGGAATTTTTGTTCAGTAATAAAACTTTAGTACTGCAGCATATCAATAGGTAGCGCAATATATATATATATATATATATATATATATATATATATATATATATATATATAAGGATTTAATGTTTTTTTTATAGATTGACGATGTTATTGGTTTAGGGACAAACGACTTAAAAGAAAACGTACTATGCCGGATGCAAAAAGTTGGTAATACATATTTTTAATCTTTATCATCTATATGGGAGTATCTCTAAATATAAAATGACAGCACAGATGTTATTATTTTTAAATAAATCTGTAAGGCGACTTTTTTGGAGTATTACATCAAATGATCGAAAAATTTTTTATTCCAACCGTCAGCAATGTGAAAATATACATCTTTCTTGAGAATCAACTAAAAATCAAAAAGAGTTATAGCGATTAATTCCATAATTAAATTTGTATTTTAACAAACAACAAAAGTTAAACAAATATAGAGAAAACTTGTTTTTGTTTTATCTAGACAATTAATTAATTATGTAACTATTACTTTAATTTTTTCATACAATAACCATATTTTGAAGATTTATGATATCCATAATAAGGATTGTCATATTCCGATCATAATACGAAAGATTGTCATAATTTATTTGTTTATACTAAACAGTACAAACAAGTAATTTATAAGAAAAGTCGGTATTTAAAATACTTGCTTATCCATCTACTAGACACTAATTATATTTGCAAAATGTCGGTATAATTATGGCTTTAGTATATACTAGTACTTTAATATCGTATTGTGGAATATGTCATATACATTATGTCTTGTGCGAGTATGCATGCATGTGTTCATGCGCACGTGTGATGTGACACGTGGGGAAAAGTACGTTATTATATAAAAATAAGAAGCATTAACTTTAATATTTGCAATCCCACTCAGAGTGGTTTAATTTGAGCACTCATGCGTATTAGGATTCAACCCTATTCTTATTATAAACATTAATCTTATAAAGCCCTGAGATTCGACTACTTAGCCGATAATACAAACCAAAACACCCTAAGCTTTTCTCACCCCTTCGAAACGCGGCTGCGGTTTGAGGGTCGCGACACCATGTGGTGCTGCTTACCACGTGGCAGAAACGGAGATGCGGCCGCCACAAGAACCGACGGATGTTTTCAGCGCCTCATCGCTAGCTCAAGTGTAGCCCAGACGCGGCGACGGGCCGATGAGCGGCAAGTGGCCGGGCTCTATGTGAATCAGGCAGGGTAAAGTTCTTGAGAACGGTTCGCAAGCTGTCTTCCGTCAATTCAGTGTTTCGCCTGCATCTAATCCACTTTTCAATTTAATATGAAGTCTTTATTGGCCGAGTGCAGACATCAAACTGAGGGTAACGGAATCGACCGCAATGCAGCGTGCACTATGATCAGAAATGGAAATATCTAAAGGCCCCTGTTAAATATTGTCATAGATAATATAATTTAGTTTTATATATATATATATATATATATATATATATATATATATATATATATATATACATCAGTAAATATTATAAATCTTTAAGAGAGGCGTATCAGTAAATGGAAAATATTTTTGTAAAACTAATTGGCATATACTAATCGCATTTTGTTTATTATCATACGAAAAATAATAGATGGTTTTGCATAGAACTTTAAATGGAATAATCCTTGGGTTTGATTTAGGTACCTTTTTTTTCATTCAAAGCGGCGTTTTGTTTTTATTTATTCATCTGTTGTTAATTAATTGGAGTGTCGCATTTATGCTACTAAACTGATTTAAATTAAACTTTTTTTGTTCATCTGTTGTTAATTAATTTGAGTGTCGCATTTATGCTACTAAACTGATTTGAATTAAACTTTATTTGTTCATCTGTTGTTAATTAATTTGAGTGTCGCATTTATGCTACTAAACTGATTTGAATTAAACTTTATTTGTTCATCTGTTGTTAATTAATTTGAGTGTCGCATTTATGCTACTAAACAGATTTGAATTAAACTTTATTTGTTCATCTGTTGTTAATTAATTTGAGTGTCGCATTTATGCTACTAAACTGATTTGAATTAAACTTTATTTGTTCATCTGTTGTTAATTAATTCGAGTGTCGCATTTATGCTACTAAACTGATTTGAATTAAACTTTATTTGTTCATCTGTTGTTAATTAATTTGAGTGTCGCATTTATGCTACTAAACTGATTTGAATTAAACTTTATTTGTTCATCTGTTGTTAATTAATTTGAGTGTCGCATTTATGCTACTAAACTGATTTGAATTAAACTTTTTCTGAGATAGCGCTTCAAATACAAATTGAAATCTGAAATACTTTTCCGATCAAAAAGAATATAAAGTTCTAAACTATTGATACTATCAGTAAGATCGGGCGTGCGAGCTAAATACTAAATTGTCGAGCTAATGCAGCGATTCTATTTAAAATTTAAACTAACATATAAGACATTTCTAACCCGGTCAAGAACAATTTTGAGAAGCAAACGTTAGTCAAGCTAAGATTAGTTAGCTTAGCTTGAATATTGTTCAATAGCTGGCTATTGTTCAATAGCGGTAACTTCAAGGTGTTGTATTCATTTGATCCAGTAAGCCGGCTAAAATGTTAATGGGTTCCTCCAAATAAAATAAGACCTTTAAAATCGGTAAAATATTTTTGTATTTTATTCGTTATCAAGACACACTGTTTCACCGGGCTCCATGCAATACATGTATAAATTAACCACTAGTTAACCGTGGTTAACTTATCCATGATGGAATATTATCAAAGCGGTATTTGACACGATACACTGAACAGCTTGTTGGGCTTTGAGAAGTTAGCGATATATGTAAGTATTATTTAAGCGAAATAAAAAAAATATACTTGTAATTCAATAATTTTGTCAACTATTTTCTTCCATGGAGGTTATGTTTATGATAAGGAAACGTTTACATATAATTATACTTGAGAAAATGTTGAAAATTTTAAAGTTTTAGATTATTTTAGTCATATTTTCTAGAGTAATAAAAAATCATTCTTTCATTTCATTTTTCAATTAACTAAAACTCTGTAAATACCAGAACGATACAGAGTTTCTTTTATAGAGTTATCGTTAAATGGTTAATAGAAAGTATTTCAAAGTAGACCAAGGGAAGAGGGTCTTAACTGGAAACATTACGAATGCGAATGGTCTCATTATCAACCTTTATCTGTTAGATTCTCACAAAATGTAAGCACCAAAGGGACGAGATGCCCATATATATTGTTTAATTGAAAGTCATCCTCCTCATAGCCATGGAATAAATAAGAAGTTGCCAACCTTTAAACCGTAATGTACATTTATTATTATAACTTTTTCTAACGTATGCTTGTTTTATTAATGTTGCATTATTTTCGGCCTTCATTCCTATCGTGAAACATATTTGAAAATTATTAAAGTAATAAAGATGAAAAATACCAAATTTATTAAATTTATTAAAAATATGCTCCTATAAATTATCTCCGTACGTTTAAATTGTAATTTATAAGTATTTATTTTACAAACCCTGTTTTATTGCAAAATGTCTATCGGCTATTCACGAAATCCCCTGGCTCCGATAAGGCAGAGACAATAGAATTCTTCGATTTGTGTCAGTAGGCAAATATACCGTGAAGTTTCCAAAACTGTATAAGATATATAAATAATAATGAATGAAAAGTGCTCGGTGAATACATGAGATGACAAAACTTACGGAATGACGCCGGTATCTGTCCATCTGTTAAACCCTAACTTCTCATAGATCTTATGACAGAGGTGCTAACTTCGACGTAGTTATATTTAGTGATGACTCAAGTATAATTATATTTATTTATGACCCAAATAAAGTTATGTGTTAACGAGGATTCAAATATGACATATTTACCCAAATATCTTATTTTGCCATATTTAAAGGTTACTTTAGGGAAGCAAATTTTCTGTCTTATTTTTATCCACATCAAGTGAGCCATGGAAGGAAATATTGTAAAACGGGAAATTAAAAATATAATATTAATTTAATTCATTGAATGAATTGTTGAAAAAAGCAATAGAAATCATTTTACGACATCATATACATTAAAAAAGAAAAGAAAAATCCCCAAAAAAAATTAGGTGGTATGCGATATGGAACGAAAATTCTCAATAGCCCAAATTAATAAAACCTTACATTTTGTTTTATTAATTTGAATTATGTTGCGTAACTTTTTCCGCGCGAATTCACTCACATTTGGCCAATTTGGCTTGAACAAATTTCCTTCTCAAACATTTCAGAAAAACAGTTTTCATGAATTGCATAGTACTCGTAAAATTAAAATGTTCTAAAAATATTTTGGATTTCGATATATATATCTTACAATATATATCTTACATCCATATATATATATATATATATATATATATATATATATATATATATATATATATATATATATATTACAATCGATTCCAATTTAGATACTAAAATTTACTGACAGGGTAAAAAACCACGCAAATTTGTCAAATTATTTAAGATAGGAACAACATTGTCGAAAAACATGTATCTAAAGAAAACATTACTAATCTGTGTAAATTTCTGTGCAATTTTACTGATATTTAACAAGAAATGTTATTCTCAACCATTTTAAACGTTTTACGCTTGCATAAGCAATGGAACTTTTTAACACTCGAGTCAGAATAAAATTTGACCGCCTCTAGGGTTGTATAGTATAACAAAAAATACTTATAACTTCGTTGCCCGTCTGCCGGCCTCATATTTTCATATACAGTTTTAGAGCTATGTGCATAAAATTTTGCAAGTGGGTACTCTAGATAGAGCTTTCAAATAATATTTAGAATAATATTTATGAAAGAGATTTTATGGTACCAGCCTCACATAGGTTAAATGGAAGAGAAACATTTATTGAGTCCTCTATTGACAATGTCTTCCAAAATAAAATTGGTATTCCATTAACCACGATTTACTAAACGTTTTCTTTTTAGTTTCAAAACTGTCTACCAAATTGGCAGTCAAATTTTGCGATCGAATTTTCAGCCACTTCCCGTAAACGAAGCAAGAAATTTTTGTAGTTCCGATATTTGTATAATTTATTCTAGTTATAGAATTGTAGACAAGTATTTGATGACAAAAAATCTGACTAATATAATTCCGATGGCCTGCATAGTTTTCCAATGGAATTCCATTAACAATTAATAGCACATTTCAGTCATACAGTGAAAGCGTGTATGATCATAAAATAAAAAAAACAAACAAATAATCTCAAAGATGAATATTAAGCCACTTTTTTGTTTTTTTTACAATATTTTTAGATAGACACTTATGGCGTAGTTCTACAATTTATAGTGTAATAGTGTCTGGTAGGTAGTAGTTAGAAAGTTATTTAATACCGTTTAGTGCAAAACTTTCATTGATATAAAATGATTTTAATAAAATGATTTTTTATCTACTTTTTTAAGTCACGTTTGTGAAATGCTGAACTTTTTTAAGCAAGTTCATTATGATTTGAAAAATGTGAAAAAAAATCCGTGTGGTGCTTTCGATTACAACTTTCATTAAAATTATTTCGCTTAGCTTTAATTAAGTAATACTAATATTGACTAGATATTGACACCTGTAGAACCTGCTTAAAACGTTTTCATCTGTAGATTAGCTTAATACATGTTCCCATATGTTGTTGATTGTTTTTTTAATAAAGGTTACTATAACAAAATGGCCCAAGAACATATTTCACTACGTCATTTTATAAATATTTAAAATTAGATTTAAATACATTCATATATTTATCAAGAATAAATATATTTACGTACCAATCTGCATGTTTACACCTTATTGGGTGTAGATTTGGTTAACACATGTTGCAACATGTTGCTTGGCGGCTTTTTTAACTAAGGGTTCTGCAATAATACGGTTTTTCTAACTAAGGGTTCTAGCAATGAGACGGCTCAGGAACAGTATTTCACAATGTCACTTTACGAATATTTAAAATTAAATTTAAATAAATTCATATCTTTCCCGATAATAAAGATATTTTTTTACGTGTAGATTAGATAGGGTGCCATAAAATTAAACCATTAAGTGATTTTGTTTCAGTAATATTACATTAATTAATTAATTTCTTTAAATATCCTCAAGAGAATTCTTTTTTTTCTATGACTATGCAATCTTAAAAAGTTTCCTTCGTCGTATTCTTAAATAATACATTTCCTATCCTTAATAATACATTATAATTGCATTTAATGATACAACTGAGAATTCTACTAAACTATTGCTTGTTCTCTTTACCTATTTTATAATCCATCTTATTTTATATCAGTATATATATATATATATATATATGTATATATATATATATATATATATATATATATATAAATATATATACATATATATATATTTATATATATATATATATAAATATATACATATATATATATATATATATATATATATATAGCTATATCCTTCACCTGATCACCATATTGTAAATAATTTAGATAACGACCTTTAATATTGTCTGCAAATTAATATTTTTTTATTTGTCTATTAGTTCACTTATGAATTCTTGAAAACTGACTTAATTGTCTTATTGAATAAAATGTGATTATAATTTACTAATAAATAATTGTTCTACGTTACACTCTATTAATAAACAAAATTGTTTACTCGTTCACGAACAGTATTTCTTATTTGAACAGTATATCATACAAATCTGTCGATGAAACAAAATGAAATGGTTGTACCTCACGAGCCGTCGTGTTTAATTCCTAAGGACTTTCCAGTGTCCTATATTTATCAACACCTGAAAGGAAGAGCCACGTGTGAGTCAATAATATACGCGATCAGATCGCCCCAACGCAGTCGTCAAGGGTAGCAAGATCTTCAAGCCGATTGTAAATAACAAAGTGCAAACATTAGCACGCAAATATCATTCCGCTGACGAACTTGTCCGGATAAACCAGTATCATCTTCTTAGGGCTGTCCACGGGATGCGTTTGCAATTATATTCTTAAGTCGATGAAATGGTAACAAAGTGGCACCTAAAAAGATACGTTAAGTCAAATTATGAATATTAACAGTTTTTAAAATTGGTAATTAAAGTATCTAACTACAAATTTTTATTTCTACTCTGACGTAAGAATAAAACATATAACGATCCGCTGACATAATTAGGTCGTATTGAATTTATACGTTTTGTTAAACAAGTTAAAATTAGACATTTAGTGGTGATGTGAATAGGAGGTAAGAATAAGACATCTAACGAGCCACTGTCATAACTGGTAGTATTGACTACATTTGTTTTATTAGACAAGTTAAATTAGACATTTAGTCGTGATGTGAATCGCACGTAAGAAGAAAGCATCTAACGAGCCACTGTCATAACTGGTAGTATTGAATTTATTCGTTTTATTAAACAAGTTAAAATTAGACATTTATTTGTGGTGTGAATTGCACGTAAGAACAAAACATCTAACGAGCCACTGTCATAACTGGTAGTATTGAATTTATTCTTTTTATTAAACAAGTTAAAATTAGACATTTATTTGTGGTGTGAATTGCACGTAAGAACAAAACATCTAACGAGCCACTGTCATAACTGGTAGTATTGAATTTATTCGTTTTATTAAACAAGTTAAAATTAGACATTTATTTGTGGTGTGAATTGCACGTAAGAACAAAACATCTAACGAGCCACTGTCATAACTGGTAGTATTGAATTTATTCGTTTTATTAAACAAGTTAAAATTAGACATTTATTTGTGGTGTGAATTGCACGTCAGAACAAAACATCTAACGAGCCACTGTCATAACTGGTAGTATTGAATTTATTCGTTTTATTAAACAAGTTAAAATTACACATTTATTTGTGGTGTGAATTGCACGTAAGAACAAAACATCTAACGAGCCACTGTCATAACTAGGTAGAATTAAATTTATACGTTTTGATAAACAAGTTAAAATTAGATACTTAGTCTTGATGTGAATAGAAGGTAAGAATAAAACATCTCACAAGCCACTGTCATAACTAAATAGTATTGAATATATTAGTTTTATTTGACAAGTTATATTTATCGAACGTAAGAATGAATCACGAGGCACTGCGTCATAACTTGGTAGAATTGAATTTATTCGTTTTATTAAACAAGTTAAAATTAGACATTTAGTCTAATTGCTTGGGCTAATATTATAATGAAAGATGTACTTTTATCGTATTCCTAATTAAATTTGAGACCAGCAATTTTAAGAATGATTTAATATCAGAGATCTGTGACAAAGAGCGAATTTCAGAACGTTGATTAAAAAACACATTCATCGAAAAAAGGTGTATGCCAGTAGGAAAAAATAATAGAGTAAAATTATTTAACGATGACTTGTTATGGTCTTAGATTACCACCTTTAAAATTAGGATTGCAAAGTATTTGTGTGATTCATGATCCATTTATAATATCTAATATAATCATGTTCGATTCTCATTGCTAATATCGTTATGATCATTGTTTGTATTTGTTTATAATTGTTTTTTTCATTTAAATATTTGTTTATTGTTTATTAAAGTTGCTCTATGGAATGGCTTAAGCTGTAAGCTGACCAAAAACATTTATTGAAAAAAAAACATACAAAATAATATTTTTTATATAATATGAATATAAATGTTTATATATTGATATATACTATTTATTTTCTTTGTTGAAAGAATTTACGCATTAAGTTCCATGTCAAGTGTTACTCGGTCTGAGAAATTCGCTTTGGTTATTTTCATGTTAAACGTCGTCTCTCAATTAGATTTACCTGGCAAGTGTCAGTTTATTCAGGTGGCGTTCATGGTACATTTCATTTTTTAATCTTATAACTTTTTTACTGATATACGCTAATCTTTAATCTTATAACGTAGTTAGTATATTTCTTATAACTTTTCTACTGATATACGTTAATCTTTAATCTTATAACGTAGTTAGTATATATCTTATAACTTTTTTACTGATATACGCTAATCTTTAATCTTATAACGTAGTTAGTATACATCTAACAACTTGTTTACTGATATACGCTAATCTTTAGTCTTATAACGTAGTTAGTATATTTGACTCAACATACCTTGAATCTCCCAATTAAAAAAAAAACGTATATTCCTACGAAAAGCAACATTGTACAATTGCATAACCCTGCAAATTATTATTTTAGTATTTAAGTTTGTAATCTATTTAAGTACGTAAGCATTTTGTGCAACATTGTTTTATAGTATTTAAGTTTGTAATCTATTTCAACATTTACGTAACGTAACATTTACGTAACGTAAAAAATTCAAGAATCAAGCTGCACGAGGGATATTTATTTTTCGCGTCGGTTCGTTTTTCATGCTGAGGCGCATCGTAAGAAGTTTCACTTCATTATTATATTTGTTCAGCAAACAAATTGAAGCATACAAACATACATACAAATTTTAATAAATGGATACTTTTTTGTTCTCAGGTCATTTAAGCCCTTGAAGGAAACGACGAAACATATGTATATATGAGTACAAGATAGCCAAAAACAAATGACGTGCCCAAAAGCTACAAGAAAAGATATTGTCAATAGTTGAATAAGAGCTAGTACTCCATTTTTGGTGTCTCTTTTTTATTATTTCCTGCCTTTTATTAAAAACCTGTTAAAAGTTCATTCATAATGCTTGTTCAAATATTAATTATATTGAATAATTCTTCCTATATTATACTCAGCCATACTAAAATAACACTCCGCGAACTGTGATAATGAACCTCTTTATTATTCATAAAAATTGTTCTTTATATGATATTGAGTATATTTAAAGCGTATTTCAGTAAACAAATTAATTTTGTTTTGGAATCAAAAATTTGACAGCGGTTTTTTCAGAAATTCTCTCAATTTCAATTGTCTGTAGTATTTTTATTCATTCATCTATGATAATTTCAATTGTCGACAGTTTGAATTTATATTCATTCATCTATGATAATTTCAATTGTCGATAGTTTGAATTTATGTTCATTCGTCTATGATAATTTGAATCATCGATAATTTGAATTTATATTCATTCATCTATGATAATTTCAATTGCCGATAGTTTGAATTTATATTAATTCGTCTATGATAATTTGAATCGTCGATAATTTGAATTTATATTCATTCATCTATGATAATTTCAATTGCCGATAGTTTGAATTTATATTAATTCGTCTATGATAATTTGAATCGTCGATAATTTGAATTTATATTCATTCATCTATGATAATTTCAATTGTCGATAGTTTGAATTTATGTTCATTCGTCTATGATAATTTGAATCATCGATAATTTGAATTTATATTCATTCATCTATGATAATTTCAATTGCCGATAGTTTGAATTTATATTAATTCGTCTATGATAATTTGAATCATCGATAATTTGAATTTATATTCATTCATCTATGATAATTTCAATTGTCGATAGTTTGAATTTATATTCATTCGTCTATGATAATTTGAATCGTCAATGATTTGAATTTATTTATGTTATTTAAGTGGCTTTGCTCCACATTATGATTCATCTATGACAATATTTAGATAACAAGACAATTTTAGGCTTCAGAAACAGATGTCGATTATTCTTTTTAGTGCAATTGTAAGATGGAACAAAGCCATAATATGTAACATGGAACAAAGCCATAATATGTAACATGGAACAAAGCCATAATATTTAACATGGAACAAAGCCATAATATGTAACATGGAACAAAGCCATAATATGTAACATGGAACAAAGTCATAATATGTAATATGGAACAAAGCCATAATATGTAACATAGAACAAAGCCATAATATGTAACATGGAACAAAGCCATAATACGCATGGAATAATGGAACTTAGCTACATTCCATTAGTCAATAGCTGATCTATCATAGCGTCATCAAATTAATACGAATAAAATCAAAGCCCGATACGACAAATCTCGACATCGTTAACCGCGCGGATCGCATCTCTACTCCGCTCCATTACTACAACCCATTCTCCTTAAGGATTAAGATAAATGACTCCGCGACTTTATATCAACGTCCATCTGCATGCGAGGGCCTCGCATTGTGCCGCACGTCGCCAACTCGTTTGTCTTGTCGATAAAATTATTCATTCGCTTCCAGGCTATTTGGCAGGACCTGAGCTCTTTTGACCTAATGGCATTAACAAGGGACAGAGGGAGCACTTTGTGCAACATTGTTTTAGGTTATTTTCTTGATTCAGTTATGACTTTTGATACCCTACTTAACTACATTAGGTGATATTTTAGCTTTGCCTTACTTTTACAGAGGAAAACGTAAGTGGTAAAAAAAGACTTTAAGATTTGAAATATATTTAGCCTTGGTTACGTTTTCGAAAACATCCTAATTTCAATGCGAATTTCTTCAAGCGCGCACATGTGTGTCTGTGTATGTACGGTATATATATGTACATATATATATATATATATATATATATATATATATATATATATATATAAATATATATATATATATATAAAAATATATATATATATATAAATATATATATAAAATTTAGTATACAAATAAAACATTATAAATGCGAAAGTTTAGCTGGATGTTTGTTACTCTATGACTATGTAATTTCTGAATGGATCTACGCAAAATTTGGCTTACGAATAGACTACAGTTTATATTATTAAAATAGACTATTTTTATCTTCAAATCTGAAGTATTTCCTGGAGGATTGCATCGATATTTGATGATGTTTATTGGATTTCTACATAATCACGTAGTATTGTCTGTAAGGTAGATTTTGTCATATAAATTACCTCATAACCTTCATACCGACTTCCCCAATCCGAGGGTTATTTCCTTGGGAAAGCAAACAAAGTTTTCACTTTATTATAAATCGATCGATCGCGTTGTCACAGCTAAACGCGAACGGATTTTGAAAAAGCGGGACTAAAGATAATAAATTTAAAATTGATTTACACATTAAAGAGATAAATAACGTGTAAACCCTATTTTTGGTGTTTTTTTTTAATTATTTTCTGCCTTTTATTAAAAGCCAGTTAAAATTACATTCGTAATGCTTGTTCAAATATTAATTATATTGAATAATTCTTCCCATGTTATATTCCATCATACTAAAATGACACTACACGGGCTGTAATAATGAACGTTTTTATTATTCATACAAATGGTTCTTTGCATGATATTGAGTATATTTAAAGCGTGTTTCAGTAAAAAAATTAATTTTGTTTTTGAATAGCAAATTTGAGAGCGATTTTTTCAGAAACGTTTGAAAATTTTCATGTGGTTCCTTAACATTTTCTTCTCAATTTTATGCGTAGAATCAACTGTCCGAATAATTTGGACATTTCTTACTATATTTGTTTATTTATTTACAGATTTTAAAACAAAACATGTTTATTATTCATGTATTCAGTTCTGTGCATAAAATTAAGTAAATTTGAAGTGTGTTCGCAAATTTCAAATATTTCTAAAATTTTTTTAGAAATATTTGAGAATTTCCAAACAGTTCATTAGCATTTTCTAAACGGTGTGGTGCGTAGAATCACCCACAGAATAAAGGATAAACTAGAAATGACATGTGAGTGTGTCGAGCGCACCACAACTAAGCGAAGCTCTGCTTACTTTAAAGTGAGCACATCGCCTCACATTAGTTTACCGTTTGCAGTGATGCGAGAAGGTGCTCCATTATTTTTGCTTAGAGAAAGAAAAATATATTCTACTGTGTCCTTGACTGTACTGTGTCCTTACTGTACTTCTACTGTGTCCTTACTGAATAAAAATAAGGATCGTGTACACAACCTTACTGAAGGAATTATTTGTTATCATAGTGATAAAGATTTATCAAAGTTATTTCGATATTAATAAAGTTTACATTTATTTTAATGCGTCCGATGTTTAGTGGTTTGTGTGAGCAAAATAGACTTATGCACGGCACAAACATGGCGAAGTGAGCCATCGAACGTCATTTAAGAGAATTATGAGTGGAAGTGGGGATGTGACTTGCAATGTAATTGGCGTGTTCAAAACATCTTTGCGCGACATAAGTTTCCATACAATTTCACGAACGTGCCACTTCTAACCTATTATTTGTTCTATGGAATCACCTATGTGAATAATGGATACGTTTTTTGTTACAACCTGTATACGTACATTTTGACCTCTATCAAAACAGCACGAGAAACGTACCTAGCGCGTTTCCAACCGGTACCATGTCTGATGGCGAGTTCATGACCATCAATCAGCGCGAGATGAGCCCCCGGGAGGCTGCACTCATCTCGCGCGTTCATTCATCATAGCGACACTTTTGTTTGCTTACGGGTTATTGCGTGACTCTGTGACAGTTACTGCTCGGTGATTTATTGGTTAATTACTCATGTTTGGTTTGACGTTTAACAAAAAGTTGAAAAAGTTCTTTGGGCATATTATACATGGCTGTATTAATGTAAAAAATTATACGAACTAATTTGTTGACGACTTGCATCCTATTTTATGAGGGTAATACTGAAATTTCGTAGAAAATTCTTTTGACCACTAGCACTGAAATTTCTTAGAGTTGGCCGCTTGTAACGATGGCAACAAAAAAGTCTAATTTCAAAAATCGAACTATATGTTAATTCATTGTGGTACTTTATTTAAAGTTATCATTGGTTTTTCGAAAATGGCAGCAATTTGGAAATTATTTGTGTCACATCAAATAGAATTGAATGTTTGAAAATTTTCATTGAATGATTTTTAATGACTTTCGTCTAATCTTAATCAACAAAAAAGTTTTTTCAGTCAGCTCAACAATAAAGACTTCGATTGACATTTCCTCCCTCTCCACCCACACAAAAAATCTACTATTGGAACCCAGTGATGATTCGCCTGAGAAACATTTCAGCAGATTCAAAATTAAGTATGAATAAGGCACAGAAAATTTTACGTAGACATTTAGCCGTCAGAAATCTTTGTGCCAGGTGAAAATCCCACCGTTTGACCGTTGCTCGAAAACATCGTCGCGTTAATATGTGCCCCGAAATTTTAGAAAAATTCGACAGAGGTCAAGTGCCAGATTCAAGTGCTATATATGATAGCATCATTTGTGGCGAAAGCCGGATATGTGAACCAGAAACTAAAAAGCAGTCTGCGCAGTGCACGTTCCTTCTGAAGTTTTGACTAGACTGATGAAGAAAGGAAGAAGTACTGGAGGAAATATGGTGGTGTAGTTCTCCAGACGGACGGATTATGTAACGAATGTTTGGAAAATAAGAGTATAGTTACCCTAGACTGATATACCAGCAATTTTTCATCCGGTACTTTGGAAGTAATTCGAGCAACGTTAAGTAGGAGAAGCCACCTTCATTACAATAACGCCTCTTTAATTGACTTTAAATAAGGTTCAGGTAATTAATTATCACTGAATTATCTGACCTCGTAACATGCCATCTCCATTCATTTTCAAGATTATAATATACTTCGAGGAATACGACTCCTGAGCACCGACGAAATTGCTACTGACTTCGGGAAAGTTACGGAGAAGTGGGCCTCTTCTTTCAGTGGTTTAGAGTTTTTCGAACAAACGAGTGCCACGGAGATTATTTTTGAAAACAATAAACAAATTACAAATTTGCTAAGCTTCATTGTAAACTGTTTTTTATCTATAATCAATAGGTTTTAATCAATATGAACTCAAATGTCAGTTTTGTTTAATCAGAGTAAACTGAACAGGGTGGTATTATTTTAGTTTACCATATACACCTGTCAATAAAGTAATCTTGAACGGGAACTGTTAATCTTTCAAAATAATTTAATAAATCTTTTGTTGCTTAAGAATTTATTCATCAATTTTACGAACAATGAGTAGTATTTGTAACCTAAGAAAAAAGGGGTTAAGCATATAAAAGAAGAAATTAATTATTATTTCGATAAATATTAATATATACCATTATCATTAAATTATTAAATGTATTTGATTTATTTTAAGTAACTTGTTTAAGCCATCGTAATTTCATAAAAAATAATTTTGCCTCAAAAATTATCATTTTCACACTTTCAACAACACTACGTTCCTTGTGCTGCCACCTTTTACGTTTTATAAAATCTTGACGCCAATTTATTTTCTTATTATGTATTTAATTTCAATTTTTGTTCGTAAATCTCTCGCTAGCGATTAATTTACTTCTCATTACTCAACGCATCTACAGAAAAAAATTGAGAAAACGCGATTTTCCCAGAATGAACTGGGATTAGTAATTTTATAAATCAAATGAGACAGAATATCTTCGATGGTGCAATACAAGTTCGCCACATTCTTCATAACTTGTTATATCTCCTAAACGGTGTTTGCAATATACTGAAGTATTCATATATATATATATATATATATATATATATATATATATATATATATATATATGTGTGTGTGTGTGTGTGTGTGTGTGTGTGAGAGTATGTGCTCGCATATGTAATCAATAAGTAATTAAATATATGATATTATCACTGATCGACTTTTGCTCTGTATCATTTTTATTGGGTTCCTAAAGCTAAAGGTAGCTCAAAAATGGAACCCTTGCAAGTCACTACATCTCCGTACGGTAACAGTCGTTTTCCTCTAAAAACGCTTGACGTAAAAACTTAAAATTTGGCTTAATAATAAAGCAAATTAACCGGCAGATATCTCAATAATAGTCAAAAATATTTCTACAGAGAGTTTAGAGGAGGGGGGGGGGGATTAGAGATAAATTTAATACCTCGATTTTTTAAAAATGTTTTCTATGATGTGGAATATGGTTCGAAACGGCTAGGTAACAATATTCCTTTTATGGTTATAGGTTTAAAAAATATACTGAAAAGTATGTTACTCCCTCCTTCATAAAAAATCTATATTTAAAATTATGAAGAAAAAAGGATTTTTTAGAAGCCTACGCAAAGTTGGAGGAAACCAGAATTATGTTTCGACGTGTCATAGTTTTCAAGATATTCACGATGAGACTTACGGTCCCCTGCTTAATTCTATTAGACACTATTAAATATTATCGAACTAAGAAATTCATAACCTTACCAGTACAAAGGTATGATAAAGTAATTTCACTTCAAACGTGGTACGAAGCTACCGACACACGAAACAGATTCACATTTGGCCACTTTTTTATTTCAATAATAATTTCATGTTATATTCCATTAATAATTCCATTTAAGTAAAAGTTAATTTTACATTAACGAAAAACTTATCGTCGTGTGTAGAATAGAATAAAGCATGTAAAGAAAGTGACTACTTGAAAATTTTAATGATATAGTCCGAGATAGGTGACAGCATTCTCACATCAACAATTTACATAACAATACTGATGATAATAACATTTGATACCGAAAAAAGGATACTATAAATTAAATGCAATGGAAATGTGATTGTTAGGAAACACTCACTAAGAAGAACAGATAAATATTTGGTCCTTTTCTGTTATTTTTGATTTCTCTTCCGTCTAGTTTAGAAAGTATATCACATTTCCATTTTCAAACAATTTTCACTTCAGATAAATATTTAAAAATTATTATAAATGCTACTGTTAGATGGTCGCATCGGATGTGTCACCTTTATATTAAAAAGATGGAGTCTGTCCTTAAATGAATGATAGGTGTGATTTGTCTGTGTCGTTCGATATCCTTGCAAGTTCAGGACATTCATGGACAGCAACGCATAAAACAACGCATAAATGCATATATATATATATATATATATATATATATATAAGGTTTATAGACTACTTCTAGTAAATGGTATTGATGATTTCTCTTTTGAGATAAATAAAATATAAGGTTGGCAATTTATAAACCCGTTACTTTTTTTAACCGATTTTGGTTGTTGTAGAAATTGGAATGTTGTAGATGTTTCTAGAATTGTTCTTGTAGGCTATATATAAAGAGATTCGAACTTCTGTTCAGTATGCAACTGAGTAATAGACAAATAGAGTACAGAATAAATTAAAAATGGAAGTATTTCGAAGTGAACTTAGAAGACTCTTTCTTCCTGAATGTCGTTTAGAGCAAAAAACCAACGAAGCATCACGCACAATATACACAACGATGGATGAAGGCTGCGACACAGCCAAGCACCCATTGCTTGGCTTCCAAAGATTTAAAAAAGGGAATTTTTACCTGCCCGATAAGCCTCACCCCAAGTGACCTCCTACAAATGAGTTAGAAAAATTGAAAGCCTTATTGAAACACATCTTAGATTAAGTTCGCGGTGTTTGGTAGAGCTATTTTCATGCACATATACTGCAATGGAAAAACAACTTCATGCTTTGATAAAGAAGTGGAAATATTCCGTTTGGATACCACATGAGTTATTATCCTTTCAACTTCAGAGGAGAGCTAATGTGTGCTTGGAGTTACTTAGTTTCTACCATACCAACGAGAGGCTAAAATATCTGGTTACAGGAGATGAAAAGTGAGCGGCTTTGTTAATTTTTAGCGTAAATGCCAGGGGCTAAGAGCTGGAGAAAGGTGTACATAGACCAAAATATAATATCGGATAAAAGATACTTTTGAGTGCACGGTGGGGTATAAATGGAATTATTCATTGAGTTTTTCATTAGGAACTCGTTTAAGCTAGCAGTACAATTACAGCTAAGATTTATTTTGATCAATTAAACAAAGTTATCGCTAAACTTCCTTCAAATCAAAGCAAAGTTTATATTTTACATGACAATGCTCGACCCCACGTAGCAAAAGTAACGCGTGAAAAACTACTTTCACTTGGATGGAGTATACTATTTCACTCACCGTACTCTCCAGATTTTTCACAATCTAATTACCATCTGTTTCACTCTCTGTCTAATAATATATGTGATAGAAAATTTAAACACGAAAATCATATCAAAGTCAACTTCACCGGTTTTTCAGTCAAAGGCCCAAATATTTCTACAAGGACGGAACTTTAACTCTACCTAGACGTTGGTGACAAGTATTAGATACCGACTGTGCTTATATAATTAACGATTGATTTTTTTGACTGCATATAAAAGTTAAAAAGTTTGTGTACAGAGATGGCGGATTTATAAGTTGCCAACCTGACAAATAAAATTCATCAACACAAATTGTTTACAGTACATCTACTCAGTTGAATGTTGCCGTTTTTTCTTATGTAAAAATCCACCAACATTATATTTTTATTGGAAATTAGGTCTAACTACGTCTAATACATTTCAGGTTTATTTGTATTAAAATTGTGTCATACACTTGATCGTATCACGTGTGATACAATCACACGTGATACTATTTTTTAATTATTACTTGCTTTTTATTGTTGTAGATAGGTATTTCGAAATGTTTTGTTAAATATAGAGTAAATAAATAAAATAATATATCGTGCATAAATATTTAACGATATATTTATAAAGTCTGCTCGTTTAAAAGCAGAGATAATGAAATGCAAGTAATATTCAAGCGTCGATATTTTCATAACTATTTGTTATAATCGAAGAAAAGTTTTACTCGATTTTTCACCAAAACAAAAATTGTAATAACTTTTGAAAACAAAATTATTCAGAAATATATACTTCGTCATTTTATTTTCTTTTCTTACTTTGTATTTTATGTATTCTTTATTACCAAACTGAGCTGTGTGTGCATTCACAAAACCTAACCTTACGATTTGCTATCGTTCTAAACTGAACTTGGAGCATAGTAAAAGATTCTGAACCCGACGAGGATGATTGCCGTTTTCTTTGTTTGTTAGTAGTGTCGGTATTATTTTTGTGTTCTTAGGGTACTCAATTATCATACTGATTCAATACATTTCAATTTCTATTACAGTTTCCTATGATACATACATCTCAAAAAGTTAAATTTCTGGTTTCACTTTAAACGTAAATCAATTTTGCTTGTGGCTTTTTCGTAATATTAAAATCTTGTAATTTGCGGCCAACATTCGGTAAATCATGGATCGATGACAAGGCGACAGGTAAAGCCATTGGCCGAATTCATGAATAAAACAAACTTCCTTTCGTCATCTGGTGAGAATGGCATACAGAGGCAGTTTATTTCCTTAATATACACCATTTTATTTTTCGGTAATGAGGGATTGGCTTTATATTTATACATAACTTACACATAACTTCTGCCGATCCGTGCATACAGCGACCAAATGTTGCCGTTACGTGCATACAGCGACCATGTGTTACGACCAAATGTTTTCAAGAGAAACGAACAATAACTAACCAAGGCTATCCTGGCGAGGACTCTTCATCTGGCGACCAAATTGGTCCAAAAATTGGAAAGTTCCTGGCGATCGAGAGTTACATGTGGCCCGCAGAACGGAGTCGAGACGCATTTTATGACAATGCGTCGCAAGGGAATGTTTATTTTTTGTCGAACCCAGAGCACATTTTGTTATTAAAAATAATTGCATAGGATTGGTTTAGCGTGTGATCTTTTGTTGCTATTGTCTCAAATAATCGTTAATATTTTTTATTTTTATATTTATTTCTTGCAACTGGCAGACTTATGACATAAAAAGTAGTCGATCATGAAGACACAGAGAGGGAGAGAGAGCAAAAATAAACGGCAAAATCATAATTCTAAAATGTCTTTTCGAAACTTCGAAATCTTTTTGAAACTCAAGTATGCTTGGAACATTGGAGAAAGTAAAAAAGGCCAAATGACTTCAATATGAAAATACTTTACAGTCCTGCTTTCTATCAATATAGTAAAATCGCAGAATTGGTATTTCTGTACATTGAAGGTGTTTACGAAAAAAAATATTTAGGGAGACATAATAAAAGTAACAGAATAAAACATGCTGTGTTTGAAACTTAGTTTTTTTTGTCGTTTTTTGTTTATTTGTCCGCATATCATACAATAACTACTGAACACAATAACTTCTGAAGATATCTTATTGGGGTTTTAACTAGTAGTTTTTGAAGTCTGAAAAAATATAAAGCCTTTGTTTTATAGTCTAAAAAAGAAGATATTTAATTTATTAAACTTCAGTACAAAGCGTAAATGTATTTTAATCTGCAATCGTACAGTTAAATTTTCCAAACGTCCACGTGAATGAAGTCACGGGCGCAACTAGTTTTATCTAAGTATAACTTCATTTAAAAAAAAATAAACAATATAGTTTATACATGTATCTGTAACTGATTCATTTAAATGGAATATTTAAAGAAAACTGAAATAAATTAGCTAAATACAAACATAATATTGACAAAGAAGAAAAATATGGATTTTCCGGTTTAACATTCGCATCCTATATTCAATATTTTCTTTCTTATATATTTGGAACACATGTGGCTTCTGTTATTCATTGAAGTAGACAAAATAAAGAAAATGGATTAAAGCCATTGTTGTTTGAAAAATGAAAAGTGTTATTTTAGCAGATTAAATCATTCTAATACATTATTGACCTTTGAAATGTAAACCAGGACACATTTCTTGAATAACATAGGCATTTATTACAAATGGGTTTTCCATTCCATTTCCATTTTTAAACCCAAGTCTATGTATTTTGGACTATGCTTTTTATACTAATATATAAAGCGGAAAATTTGTTTAGCACAAAAATTCTTTATGTGTAACGACACCCAAGTTTTAAAGAATATTCTAAGAAAATACCATACTTTAAGAAAATACTTCAAGGAATGTGTACCATCAATCTGCCAATCGCAGGGGACTCATGGCGTGGAGCAGTTATAAATAAAATTAATGGATATCGAAACACTACTTCAATGATACGGTACCGAGACCAGCTTATTTATTGACTGGTCATTCAGAGTATTCCCACCGAAATAGCCCCGATCCCGACGAAAGATATCGTTTGGCGAACAGAGGGAACGTTTATTGACACTGAGTAGCATAATTAAGATAATTCTACGCGGATAAATCGGGATCTAGTCTGTCACATCTTGTTTTTTTTTAAACAATTATCTATTAAAGGTATTTTTCTTCACGGTTTAACAGGCCACACTTTGAAATTATGCACGGTGTCCGGGAATAAATGTCAGACGAATTAAGACTTTATTTCTTGACTGATAAATAGTTGATCGTCGTTAAAATAAAATTTAAAAGATGACTTTTTGTATAAAATAATATTTTTGCACTCAATTAGAAAAAGGGCGTGCTTTAAGTTTCATTTCAACGACAATTTATTCCTTTACAGCTAACGATTAGCTTCTTTTTTTATCCGACATCTATTCCCGGACACCGTGTATATATATCAGTTTTATCTAGTACTAATTACAAAATATTTTTACAAATAAAAGTAATCCATTTCAAATAACTATCGAATATGGCGTGAACTGAAAAGTGCAAAATAATGAAAATAAGCGTATTTAGTCGGAATTTTTGCGGTAAAATATCATTTCCGAACACAAATAAATTTGCAAAATACTGCTACTGTCAGAGATTTTCGGAAAGTTAATTTTTCTCCTTCTCTTTCATTCACACTCACATACACAGATGGATACCACATTTCACTTGGCATCTACTCCAAAAGTCTCTCTTCCTTTTTTGAAGTCGATTCAAAATCTAGTATGTTTTATTTGTAATATATTAATGTTAACTCAAAAAGTTAAAAAAAAAATCAGTCTATTAATTACTACGACATGGTTAACCATAGAGCGCGCTATTGCTAATATCTTTGTAATATTTGTGTAAACATAAATTTTTCGCGAGCTAAGACCGGAAAAACAAACACGTTTCCCTCCGTCGTACCCTTACAGTCTTCGGGAAAAAGATCACCATGAACATAGAGCACTATGTATTAAAATGACTCTCAATGCAAAGTTTAGTTTTAAATCTAATTATATTTCAATAACGTAAATTGAATCGAATAAAAACGTTAGCGAAAGTTGGCATTAATACTCCTTTCATCATTACGTTTTCACCGTAATCACATGCAGATGGCATTACGTAAGACGGAAAATATACACGTCGCCTATAAACTAATTATGCCGTACTTCCTCCAACTTACATTAAGATTCCATACGACAAAAGCAATTACGAACATTTCTGATCTTCATTTTATGCATCGCCTTTTATTTATATCCTAAGTCCTCCATCCGCAATGTTAATGTCGACTATACATTTAACATATTTATAACAGCGACAAAGCGAACTAGAAAGTCGCAAGGTCATGCAAAAACCACTTTATACATTATTTGTTTAAAGTTTATATTAGTTATTGCAAGGTGAGTTAATGGCTAGCTTAGAAATCAAATAATATAACAATTATTAATCAATTGAAACTTTCAATTGGGGGCACAAAAAAATAATTTGATACCTATGTACATACATTTACATCTAAACCAGGATTTTGTAGTGTTGCTAGCAGTAATGTAGCCGTCTGAGAGAAATAAGGATAATAAATAATTCTATTTAATATCCTTAATAGAATAGCTCTAACTTCATCCTATCATCCATCTGCTACAGAATCACAATTTGTCCAATTATAGATTTTTGTGTATAAAAGTGGAAAACTAACCGGATCAATTTTATACTTACTTATATCAAAGGGAACCATTAAAAGTCCTTATGATGTTCAGGTGTTACAAGATGTTAAGTAACCTCGTTAAAATTTTATTTAACTCGTCAATCAGACAAATGAGAAAAATCAGGTTATTTTTCATAATTGTTTTACGTGCTATTTCTAGAGAAATTTTTAAACCAGCAAAATGAAACAAAGTGCAAATTTTATCATGTTGACTCCTCCACATACATATCAAGTAATAAAACTCGCATGCTAATCAGTGGTCTTTAAAAAAAAACACGTAAAACTCGAAAACAACACAGAACCAATTTCAATATTAGTTAACGGTTTTTTTTAAAGATAAGTTTTTTTGTTTTGTACATATTATGAACATCTTTGAGAATTTTTTAAAAATTCGACTTTCCCAAAATTTTAAATTTTAATTTAGTTAAAAAACTTTTTTTCAAGTCATACTGTTGCATGTCAAACCCCCAAAAAGAAGAGAATTAAAATGACACCTTGCGAAACTCTCTATCTTGTCTAGGAAATGCCGACTAAAAAATTTTTATTATTAAAAATCTTCTAACTTCCAAGTTATTATCATATAAACCGAAATTTTGGAATTATCTAGACCTACCTAACGCCACTTAAATTATCAAAATTATCAAAAAAAAATCAGTCGGAAAACTTGTGTTGATTCGTTATGGCATAACTTCGCAATACGTGGCCTTTTTGTGAATTTTCCTATACCTATTAGCAAACATTTCGACATTCCTGTTTAATTTTCTCGACCACACTTTACTTGTCGTCGCATTCTGGTCAAACAGCCGCAGTTAAAACTCTCACTTGAACTTATTTAAATATGACAATATACACATTAGACTACGCAAAATTGTTAACCAATATATTTTGAACCTAAATAGGACTAAATTCTTGATAGCTTAATATGTGGAATAAAAATAATGAAATCAAGTAAATATAGCTTTTACTTCTTTTCTTTGTGCTAAGTTTCCTCTATGGGTAATAATGTATATGTAGTTATATTTATGTATATGCAATTATGTATGTGTAAGTATGTGTATGCATATATGTGTATGTGTATGTATATGTATGTATATGTATATGTATATGTATCGTGGGATATGCAGGAAAACAACATATGATAATAGACTCCCTCTCAAAAAATTCTACGAAAACCAGTTTTGACATCACATTTGTATACTTCCAAAATTATATACATAAAATACAAAAAATCCATAATAAACCTTTTACTGTTTTAAAAATTGAATCTAATTTTTCCGCTCAGTTTTCTAAAGCTGCTTATGAAGAATCTATTCCTTATAAAATGAAATTTCTCTTGCATATTTTAATTTTAACGTTTTGTTGGTGTTATAAGTAAACTTATTTATACGAGACACCTAAAACTTTCTCGGATTTATCTAGATACCAGCGAAATAAAGTCAATCGTGGTCTGCGTTATATTGTCTCTTAACCATTTTCAATAATGTCATTTTTCATTTCAATTTGAAATAAGCTCTAACTAAGCTAAAACTACATAGATTAGATCATGTAATTAGGGAAAAAAATCATATTTGCATTTCATTCATTTTAAAATTTGTTGCAGTAAGGAAGTGAAAAACTATGTAGATAACAAGAAACAAGTATATATTAAATATACGAAATATTATAAATAATTACTTAATTTTTGACTGAGTTTTAAACTTTTTTAGGTTTTTTATCTTTTTAAGATAAAATGGATATTTTTATACAATTTTTGGATTATCCCGCCAACACAAATACTGGATCCTTGGGTTTATTTGAAGACTTTATCATGGAAATTAACTTCCAATAGCAAGTGGAATTAAGTTGATAGACGCTAGGAAATTCTAACCAAAAAAAAACTCTCAACTAGGTCGAATACACATCACTATGCGTATATGGGAATATAATGTTCAAGTGGTATGATAATTATAATTATGGTGTTCATCGATGGAGGTATACGTGGATATAATGCTATTGATAATTGTATATTCTTAAAATCTCTTTAATTTTTACAATATGTAGATATCATTGTAAAAAATTATAAATATAAAAATGCTGTGAAACGGTATATTTACTAATAGCTCATTACTGTTGGTTGGGTAGACCATATCGCTAATTTTCCTTTCATTATCAAGTACGTTATTTTCAATATTAATGTACGTCAAATGAAAAATTTGCGTTTCTGTCACAATTAATAGTAATATGCTATTCTAGCAAAATATCTTCATGCAACTGTTAGTATAAAAATTTTATAAAGTCTCGTTGTAATGCTAAATGTCAACAATAACTCATGAACAAGGATGAGTATAAAGGTGCATTGCCCAATCACAGAACCAAGAGATCGAAAAGAAAATACAAATTTTCAGAATCAGAATTTCCGTATTTAGTTCGTGAATAAGATAAACTTAATAGGAAATGGTATTTTCGACCGGTATTTTACATTTATTTCTTCCTTCATCATCCATTCTTACGCCTGTTGTTACATTTATAATAAGTTTATCGTTCTACAGCTATCCCGGTTTACAGAATAATTTTGCATCGTTTTAGAAATAAAACTTTGTCATTTGTCTATTATTAACATTCTAAACACGAGAATCAAAATAATTTCGCTTCTAGACAAGTTCAAAATGCGGACAACTATATATTTCGTGGTTCCGTATAAAACAATATTCATTTCCGCATAACAGGTATGTCTGCAACCATCACATCTCGCGTCGTCACTACCAGATCGCTCACATCTGTTGCACCAAGACACAAGACAGAAACGCTTTGTTCCGCCCGCACTGATGGTCATATGTCGCGGGCTAGCACATGCTCGACACCGGAGCCCGCAAGCACAACCGGCCAGATGCCCGCTAATATGCGGCTCCTGACAGGGTCGACAAAGTCGAATGTTGATCTAAATAGAACAGTAAACGGTATAAGGAAAAAGTGACCTAATGGAGTAATTGAAATATGCAAAGTAGACTGCAATTTTGGCCTTGGGAGAACGATTGGGAAAATTAAAAAATTACTTATGTACAGAATTTATCACGCTTAGTTATTATTTATAAAGCTATACCATTACTGGTTGATGCTTAAACTTTATGATCCATGAAGACGACTTTAAAATATTTTTTTGATATTGTATGCGCTACAATACCCATTACAATTTTTGTTATAAGTACTTACAAAGAGCCATTTGATAATTTTTAGGTTTTTCATAACTGGGGAGGGGAAGGTCGAAGGGGAGAAGAGATGCCTTGTGAACGAATTTGAGCACAAATATCTTAAGACAGACGCATTAAAATGATAGTTTGAAATGGCTATGTATTCTATTTTATAAGACCTATCTAGCGATATCACTTGATGATGTAAAAAAAGGTTTTTCTCCATTTTTCATTACACGGAAGCGGAAAACCTCTTTTTGTCTGATCCATCTCATTTTCGTTATTGTATTATTTATATTATCCCCGTGCCAAATTTCCTCTTAATAGGTACAAAAATGCAAGAGTAATTGAATTAGAGCATAAAGATACATAGCCATTACATAACTATAAAAGTTCCCTCTTTTTTGCTTCAATACAGAACCCTAAAACTGACTTAATGAGAAAATTGATGCGATGTTGATATTTTTATATTAAGGTATACGGTGTTCAATTATTGTTTTTTTCCGCTATCTCGATCGTAAAATAACGTATATTAAGATTAAATGACGTAAAGAATAAGTACGTCATTTAAATAAAATATAATTAAAATATTTTTTCGCAACTTATAATATATTATTCCTATAAAAACTAGACGGTTGACATCCCTGCAGCCAATATGTCAGTAATCAGCTCGAGGAAGTCGCCGTGAATATGTGTCAATAAGTTGTCGCGCCTCGCTGCGCGTGAATAATGAGGCAGGAGGTGAAAAAATCTGGCTCGAGCCCCGAGGATGCTGGTTGTAATCGACGGATGAGGTTAAACTGTGGTAATAAGGATAATAGGGTGCGTGATGCCGTCAGGATGTGCAGATTAAGTAGACTTAATTACGACCCGGTTGTGTGGAATGTTTGTTTCACTTTATGAGGTGAACGTTAGCAATATTTGTGTTAATGAAGGCAGTTCGTTAACGCCAATTGATTTTTATGATTGAAAAAAGAATTACATATTTTTCACTTCGATGTTAGAGGTTGATCTTACTTTTGTTGAACATTGAATTCGATGAATGCAAAGATTTATTATGTAATGTCATAGTCGATAGGTTTTCTTAAACTCCACTAAATAGTGCATATGATAGTGAAAGTATAATTTAAATTGAATGAGCAGTTTCTGTGATACATGTGTACAAGTTACATAGGCATATAGATGATGTTACGTTTGATGAACGAAAAGATTCATTAGGTAATATCATATTTACAAAAGATTATTAAAAGCCAATAAATACTAGGTATAATAGAGGAAATAACTTTAAAACTGAATAAGCATTTTCTGTGACACACGTGTACATGTCATATTGGCATATAGACGACTTTACGTATGAAGAATGTAAAGACTCATTAGATAACGTCATATTTACAAAACGTTATTAAAACCCAGTAAATACTAGATATAATAGTGGAAATACCTTTAAAAGTGAATAAGGAGTTTCTGTGATACATGTGTACAAGTCATACAGGCGTATAGATGACTTTACGTTTGATTAATGTAAAGATTTATTAGGTAGTCATATTTACGAGAGATTATTAAAACCCAGTAAATACTAGGTATAATAGTGGAAATATTTTTTAAAGTGAATCAGTCGTTTCTGTTATATGCGTGTACAAGTCATTATAGGCATATAGACGACTTTACCTTTGATGAATGTAAAGATTTATTAGGTAAAGTCATATTTAGAAGAACTTATTAAAACCCAGTAAATACTAGGTATAATAGTGGAAATATCTTTAAAAGTGAATAAGCAGTTTCTGTTATATGCGTGAACAGACATATAGATAACTTTACGATTGATGAATGTAAATATTTATTAAGTTATGTCATATTTGCAAAAGATTATTGAAACCTAGTCAATACTAGGTATAATAGTGGAATTACCATTAAAAGTGAATAAGCACTTTCTGTGATATACCTGAACAGATATAGAGGTATATAGACAACCTTGGGTGTGATGAATGCAATTGTTTATTAGATAATACCATATTTGCAACCTTAAGTATTACTCATAATATGCTTAATGCTTTTAGATATCTCCAAATGCTGTCACTTTGGCTAACATGTCTGACAGAAGTAACTTGTTTGGATTAACGTGGCCGAAAAGATTAAAGGTTATCCAGTGCTTATCATTAAGTTTGATTGATATTTTCGTAATATAAGTAGGTAAACAATAAATCTAAATTTAACCATACGCCGATCGTATACGACTGTGCTAACAAAAAAGTTAACTGTAAAACTTACGTACGACGACTGTGCAACAAAAATATTATTTTCGCAGTCGGTAGGATTCGAACCTACGCTCCCAGAGGGAATCTGATTTCTAGTCAGACGCCTTAACCGCTCGGCCACGACTGCTGTGAAATTTAAGAACGAAAGTGTTTATTCAGATAGCGACTACGTGTTGCAGATTATTTCAGAAGAGAAATTGAATTTAAATATTATCGAATGTTTTTTTAACACAAATTTCAAACAGAAATATAGAATGAAATACGGAAATTCATTTATTTTCGTTTGTTATTTAAAAGACCAGATCTTTTATCGACTTTTGTAGTCGATTTTAAAAACAAGTTCATAAATTGTAGATGATTTTAAAAACAACTTCATAACGTGTAGAGAGTGTAAAACATTAAAAACATTAAAAACAATTCATTGGTCTCATCAAAGTACAGAAGCACAAAAATATAAGTATACCAATTTGTTTCGCTCTTGCGCTTTAATTAATTTTATAGACAGCAAGACGTTAGTTTAGAAATTCACTCATCAAGGTGAGATGTTTTATCGCATAACTTGAAAGAATAAAAACAAAAAAAAAACGTGAAGTAATTCACGGTTTTATTCATAATTACATAAAAACAATTTTTATACAAATTTGATTTTTACAGTGATTTTCAAAATAATGCTAATGACAGACGCTTTAGGTTAATTAACTTTTAATTTTCACAAGTGTAACTGTAAAAAAGCTTATCAGTGTATCCTACCTTTGCGATTATACGAAAAGAACAAATTATAATTTTGAGTAAGATTTTGTTCAACTTTTTAATTTTCTTTTAAATTTGTCTAGGATTTTATTCTGTTTTCTTCACTCTTTTTCCACTTTAGTCATTCTTTTTCAAATCGTGATGGATTCATATTTATTGTACAGTGTTTAACAAAATCACTCATTTCATATTATTTTGATTTTTTTTCTATGTCCATGTTTTCCATGTTTAATTTTCACATTATTTTTCCTCTGAATATTTTTTTAGTATTTCCTTGTTTATTCGTACGACATTTATGCATTCCTATCCATAATTTTAAAATAACACTTTCATCTATAGAGCATGATCGTTTAATGATTGCATTTTTAATTTTTTCCCTAATTGTCTATTTTCAACGGAATTAAACATTTGCTGTTATATTTCTTTTGTGTTTTCTAATACTCAATCCGAAACAGAGTTCGTAAGGTTATTACAACTAATTCTGTAAAATGGAAACTTTTGTTTGTTTTGTTTTTTTTTAGGATTTTTACAAAAATGATTTATCCGTATACTTCATAATATTGAAATAGACATAAAGTATATTAACTGTTATTATAACATATCGGTAATGAACAGGAACGGTTTAAGTGAAGGGAGATAAAGTGTGACGGTGGAATTTTCGAGTTGGACTCTTAAATAATTACACTTAAATTAAAAGTGTTATAGACCATATAAAAATCTACAAGAAAATTCGTTTTACATATTATATTATATATACAGATAAATAACTAAACCATTGAGAACACTGTTAATAAATTAACCGTTTTCTTAACATATTTATTGGGTACGCATGGAACAATCTTAATAAACAATAAAATAATTATGTATGGTGAAACACACTTCATTTTATTTTCAATAAATCCTGTGCTTGTTTATTTTTATCAGTGTTCAGCTTCCAAATAAGTTAAGATTATTTACTAGGTTTAATATATCTTAGCCTCCTCAATTGTAGGGTAATATCCAGAAGCCGAACAGCTTCTACGTTGGTATGGTGGAGGAGACGTTTTTCGTGTTCAATTGCTTTCGTTTTATTCTCAGATAACGTCATTAATCCATTTCATGTCCAAGTCGTTGTAAATTTCTTCAATTATTATATAACGATATACATTAGTAATTATACGCAGGAACTTGTTTTGGCTTCGTTGGATTACATTAGGATTTGATCATTTAGCACGTCCCGAAAGTTAAAACAAAATTAAGATATGGCTCGTTTTCACTTATCGGTTCGTTTCAGATTTTAATATAAATATATATACATATATATATATATATATATACATATATATATATATATATATATATATATATATATATATATATATATATACATATATATATATAACTTATAATGCTTATATATATATATATCTTATAAAACTTTATAAATGCTTTGTAATTTTGGTTAACTGGAAAAGATTGCTCCTATAGCAATAAGTTCGCTTTTTTACGATGATTACTCATCGAAAGAAATAAATAAGTAAATATCCCAGCGCAATGTACAAATGAATTTTGTTACAACGTCAAAGTGCGCATTATTTTTATCATCAAATTACAGTGGACGCCATATTAAAATATATTTCTGGTAGACTTTGATAAAAGTAGGCACTCAATTCTAAAAACTGTCGTAATCTCGTGTAGAGCGATCTGAATCTGTCAATCGTAATTTTTATTTGATTTAACTGATTATTCTTTACTATTTTCAGGTATTATCAGAAAACATCCTTTCTATTGATTTCCATTATTATGGATGACCTTCCAGTTTTATTACTAAAAGTGATAAATTAGCAAAACTCGTACACGGAGATCTAGCACTAACGTTTCTAGAAATAACAATTCAAACATTCGATTTATATATCTTCTCAGGTAGTCTCAATGCTTTAGTTTATGCTGGAATTATTTAAGTAATCTCAAACAAATATTTCAGTAGTATCAATCAGTCCACAGATTGAAAATAAATCTGTGTATCAGTAATAATGCTTTAGCTTACTCTGTCATTATTTAAGTAGTATCAAACATTTAGTCTCACCTCTTTAGTTTATGCTGATATTATTGAAGTGGTATTAATTAAGTGGTCACAATTCTTTAGCTTACGCTGGTATTATTGAAGTGATCTCAAACAATATTTCAGTTGTATCAATCAGTCACAATGCTATAACTTACACTGCTATTATTTAAGTAATCTGATATCTTTATTCTGATATTATTGATATCTTTATTCTGATATTATTGAAGCAGTACCAATCAAGTGGTCACAGCTCTTTAGCTTACGCTGGTGTTATTCAAGTAGTATCAATCTAGTGATCACAATTATTTAGCTTATGTTAGTATTATTTAATTAGTCTCAAACAGTTATTTAAGTAATATCAATCAAGTAATCTTAGTGCTTTAGCTTTTGCTGGTATTAATAATAGTAAAAATCCATTGATTATGGACTTGAAGTTGGATTTAGAAAACGCTTTTTCAGATATCATGCAATCCAACTTCAAGTCCATAAACTTTGGCATGATATCTGAAATAACGAATATTTGTAACGGGATATATATTTTTTGTGTAGCTGTAGTTATTTGATTGTAAAAAAGAGAGACTTCCGGACTGATACAGTGGTTGATAAAATAACTGATATAACTTTAACTTTGGTGTGTCTTTCATCATTTATCTCGTCTGATAGAGATATTCAGATTAAATGTTCATTTACTTTTTGGGGTATTTTACTGTAAATTGTCAGTATCGGGTATAGAATTATTTGTTAGAAAAATAATTTTAGAGGATTTTACTCTAATTTTTTTTATTATTATTTCACATACCTTAATTTCTCCCAGATTAACTTGTGGTTATTACAGTACCTCAGGATTTTCTCCAAGCGATAGTGGTTTTAAAGTACGAATATATTATCACGTATTTGTTTTGTATTGTGTGTATCTATAAATGAGTTTGTGCGCCAAGTTATGTGTATGTAATGTGACTGTCATAAGTAGCTTTCATTTATTAATGGAAATTTACCAATGATCCTAAAGTGTCAAAAATAGCTGCTTTTTGAATTGAAATATAAGTAATGCAGCGGTATATCTAGACGTTTAATGTTAGTGTGGAGCATTTGGAGTACGACACCTGCAGCAGAAATCACTATAGACATTATTATAACTTTTCGCAAATTCGATATTCGAGCTGTATCGAGATGCGCTGTGCGTTTTATTTATAATATTGATTTTATGTCGATTTAAATCATCCCTAATTATTCGTCACTGCACAATTTCGTTTCGTGTAATTTTCTGAAAAATAATTGGAAAAAATACTGTTAAAACCTAAGGAAATACTGCAAAATCCTAAATTAAAAACAAAGGTAGAAAATTGTTTAAATGTTAGCCAAGCCAATATTATAAATACTAAATATACATATATATATATATATATATATATATATATATATATATATATATATATATATATATATATATATATATATATATATATATATATATATATATATATTCACGCGGGCTACAAAATGACTTTTACACGTTTTCAAAGTTGTATGCACTTTTAATATCTAACAACACAGTTCATAGAACTATTCATACTGTATATTTATCCATTTTTAAAAGTTTCTATAAATATAGTGTTGCTTAATTCTGTCTATAATTAGATTCTCACAACCAGGAAATATGAGATTGCCGCTCCTGATATCGGCCTCTTGTTTATGACGATCGTTTAATTGGCCTAGGTAAAAGGTGCTTCTCATCATCACTAATGGTCACGGACATCGATAAGTTAACCATGTTATCTTATCTATGGTCACAAATGTTGAAAAAATAAATAAAGAATATCAGAACGATTGACAGGTACTAGCGAAATCTGTGAAACGTCCATTCAGTCTCCAATGTTTTGTTTCGAAACCCGTCAAATCCGATTTGATCACAGCAAAACAAGCCACGAATTTCACACGGCGAAGTCGCTAATTAATGTTTAGAAACCGTTTATTTATGACCGGCTTCCGCTCCAAAAAACGCGCACGAGTTAATACTCGGACACTTTAATTATATACATATAGTCAAAAAACTTTGCATTAAATATATCAATGTACGTCCACTCCGAAACAGGTTTAATCAAATCTGGACCGAACTTTGTTGTCATATAAAAAATACACAAGTGCGCGTACACAAGTGCGCGTACACAAGTGCTCGGGGTAAATTGGAAGCCAGCTCTGCTTTAAGGTTCCAATAATGAATGTAATTTGAGCGCAATCGTTTTAAATAGCTACGATAATGATATTGAAACATTGAGTTATGAAAATTATTATTTTTCTAACTAAACAAGCCATTTAAATAATCATAGGTCGGAGATAGGTAGATTTAAATAGCGCTGTGATCTATGCAGCCTCTATAAAAACTTGATTAAAAGTCACTTGTCGTACTACTTTCCTTATCCGCTGCTGTGTACTTGATGTCAGATAGCAAATATCACCCGGCTTTTTGCCGGTTTTGAAAGAAGTTTAATAGGAGTTTGGTTATAATATTACCTCAGATATGTATATATAATATTTTTTCGAGATTATAATGTTAATGGTGTAAAATAATAAAGAGTTTCGGTATAATCTGAATGACTGAAAATTAGTGTTAAATTATAATTTGGATTCTTTATTTGAGTAAATAAATTATCGTAGAATACAGTGAATTATTACAAAATCAATTTAATCAGTTACTATATTTTTTTATAATTTTATTTTCTTAATCAAAGTGTTTTTCCATATTAGAAGTGATATACGATCTTGATTCATGGGAGTAATTTTTTTCTGCTTTGTGAAAAAAAATATACTATTTGTTAAAAAATTGCAGATTAACAAGCTATTCTATAGACATAAGATCAGAAATAACAGAAGCAAAACTTTGACAAGAAAATTATGTGTTATTAAAGTGCAGAAAGAAAATGATGTCCCGTTAGAATACTTTTATAGTTTTCTTGAAAAGATTCTGAAGATCTAAATTAAAAAAGCGAAACTTCAACAACAAAATCATTTATCATTATAAGCGTAGAAAGAAAATGATGTCCCGTCAGAATTCATGTATAGTTTTCCTGAAAAGATTCTGAAGTCTAAAATTATAGAAGTAAAACTTCAAGAACAAAATGATGTGTCATTATAAGTGCAGAAAGAAAATGACGTCCGGCTAGAATAATTTTATAGTTTTCCTGAAAATATTCTGAAGTTTGAAATTATACTAGCAAAACTTCAACAACAAAATAATGTGTCATTATAAGTACAGAAAGAAAATGATGTCCTGTTAGAATACTTTTACAGGTTGCCTGAAAAGATTCTGAAATTCATAATACTTACACAGTAACATTCTAAATATTTCTGTATTCGTTTCGATTTATAAATACTAAATAATATAAAAAATAATATAATGTATTCGTTTTGATTTATAAATACTAAATAGTATAAAAAAATTATATAATGTATTTGTTTTGATTTATAAATACTAAAAAATATAAAAAATAAATCGATAATTGCCATTTTCCCGAAAATTTTTGAAAAATATCATTATGAGTATTTTTTAGACAATTTGTCTCATTCCTTTTTTTTTTACGTTTTTCTCGCCACTGTTTTACATTTTGTAGTCATTGTTTTCTTTTACGTTATTTGTTAATTTTGCATTGTTATACTTTTTGTATTTTATAAAGTGCCTTAGTTTTTCAATTATATTTAGAAAAAATTATAGCAAATTATATTTAGAAGATTAAATATATATCGTAGTATAATGGCAATTGCCTTACTCACTTGAATAGATTCCAAAGTCTCTTTTCAAATACTCATTTCAACTTTTCAAATATCTTAAGTTTTATATAAAATTTCAAGAACATAGTAACAGACAAGTGTACTAAACATATATTGTGAATGTCGTGAATTTGTTATTACAAAAACAGATGGATATAACTAAACCAAAATATCAATATCGAATATCAGCTGGCACAGTCATTAATCAAACTTCGGAAACTTTCCGCGTATACCTCATAATATTTTAAGCTGGTACTTGCAACCAATTTGAAGAGATGATTAATAATAGAAATTTATCCGAAGTCGATGCAGAAATACTAGAGTCCACTCGAATTGTCAAGTATTTAAATATTTGTATTCACTTAATAATCCAGCAAAATTAATTTTGCACACGTCGTCAAGACAATGCAATATAATAAATAATTTAATAAAAAATTGCATACAATTTATCAAAACCCTTTTATACTTTAGACATGAAATCTTTTATACTTTAGACATGAAAGAAACAATGGTTTACCACAATGGTGATATTAAGGCGGTAATAGCTTTTCATTCTTCTTTTGCAATGGCAGCAAATTCAACCGTTCAAATATCTCCACATATTCCTCATTCTCATAAAATGTAGAATCCAAAGACATTTAAATTGGAGTATATCCTTCTAACGATTATCGAAAATCCTATGTCTTATTTAGTGGTGCAGTCTGAGTCATATTATTCATATTATTCATATTATTCATTTATAAATTAGCGTTGTTTCAATTTTAAAAGCATACCAGAGATTACAAAAACTTTATTGGATTTTAATATTATTTAGATGGCAATGGATGAAATCAGAAAGTTTCTTTAATCTGTTGTCCCATTCTCTATTTATCGTTCGGTATTTATCTCACGATCAGTCTTTTGGATCGTGCTCCACTAAGTTTTTCGTAAGTATAATTTTTCACCAGACCCAAAATATATTTACTTCAAGGGAAAATTAAAAGTACCCTTTGGAATCTAATATACTTTTAATATACACGACCATGATTTTGTAATTAAAACCAAGGTTTTGTAATTATTTTTTTTAAATTAGACCATGATTTTGTAATTATTTTTTCTAATTTAAAAGCAAAATACGTGTTATTATAAGTGCAGAAAGAAAATTATATCCAGTTAGAAAGCTGTTAGGTTGCCTAAAAAGATTCTGAAGTCCTAAATTATAGAAGCAAAACTTCTACCACGAAATTATGGATCATTACTTGTGTAGAAAGAAAATGATGTTCAATTAGAATACTTTTAATGATTACCTGAAAAGAAGCTGTTCTTTATTATTGTGATTTTTTATTTTTAATAACGGTAATTTTGTGCAAAATGGTTTTTTTTTACAAATGCTTGCACATATTTGACACATAAATCTATTTAGTACAATAACACTTAATATAGGGTAATTCCGGAAGAGATGCCCAATTAACATTTCTCATTATTATACTTTAACATTGACGGCACTATTTTGAAATTTTGCATCGCAGCTACTTTGGGATGAAATGTGCATGATATGCTTTTCTATTTAAAAAGTAAGTTTTTTTACCATTTTAATTTTAAAGATATGCAAAAATATTTTACGAACACAGTTATGTTTTTGTTTCAATTTTTCTAAGGTTTCGCTGTTATTTTCTGAAATGTTCATATTTCATATTAACTTAACCTCAAAATTGTATATAATTCTTTTTTTATTTTATTTACTACATAAGGCCATTTCTCTAAGAGGATCAGTATAGGTGACCAAAAAAGAAAAATGTTTATTTTCATACATAAAGGTCATGGATAATGGAAGGAACAGGATTTAAATGATGCCACTTATCATATACAATTATGGCACGCTCCTTTTTTTAATATATAAACTTGGTTTTTTTAATGAAATATTTATGTTTTCTGATTAATTTTCAAAAATTAATAAATTAAAATCTCATTAATATTAACGTTTAAATTGTTTCGCAATAAGGTTGAATACTAGAAGAAGCAAGTACACCCCTCTCTCCCTATCCAGCCCCAAAAATGGGGAAAAACGGTTCGTCGATTTTTTTTAATTTGACTTTATGCAGATTTTTTTTACTCATAAGGTTGTTTCATTGCTGATTTTCGAAAATTTACAAATCTAAATCATATTAATATTTACACTGTCGTTTTAGTCGTATCCTAAAGAGAATTAGTCGTATCCTAAAGAGAATTAGTCGTATCCTAAAGAGTTTAGAATTATCCTAAGATTAAAGGTCTCCCGACATTGCAAATAGTTAATCAGCTTTAGTTATTTTGGGTTTCGTGTATAATTTGTCAGGAGTAAATCAATTGTATCCATCTTTTTGAACGAATATCTGCAGCGTAAACTAGTAAAAAATAAATAAAATTTAGTCGAAATTTGGAAAGTAGTAGTGTTGGTAGATTAATAGAAAGGCAGCATGGCAAATACATATTATTACATTTTGGAACGTTAAAAAATATTTTTAAAAAATCCTCTGAATTATTAGCAATAATTCTTGCATAACTAATAAAGGTATAAATATTATGATACAAGAATCACATAGAAGCGACCAAGTCAATACGTTTTGAAAAAATAGGGCAATTAAAAATTTAAAAAATTAATGTCGTTAATAAATTATAGGAAAAAATACACGTTTAAAAAAAACATTACTTTTTTCTGATAAAGAATTATACATTTTAATTTTACTGTAAGGAATAACTGAACCCCCATGTTTTAACTCTCAATTTACCGACTCATTTTTCTATTTTATTAATCACAATTTTAGATATTTAAATAAGTAAATGAGCTTGATTAAAATGGCGAGAAAAACCAATGTAACTTCATGTTACCCAAAGTTGATTTCTCATTTATTTATCTACAGAATATTTAAATTATAAGTCAGAAATATCGTGAAAAATAGCGTTTTCACTTGGTTTCTTTATTGACATGACAGATTATAGCACATCCCGCGTGTGTGTCTTTGTTATCGACTAGCAGCCAGCCTCGAGTTTTGATGATAGAGTAATTATAACTCGAGTAAATTAAACTTTTAATTGAGTTTTTTGGAGAGAGGTATCTTTATCTAAAATAATATACAATTTTTAAAATTTTGAAGTTATGTATTCTGATGTAAATTTGCCTTTGAAAAATGACATTTATCTTCGTCCGTTAGTCTGTATATATGTACGCACGGAACAAAGTTTACTTCTTGTTCCATGTATATAATAAAGAGGACAAACTACTGGTCGCAATTCTTGGCAGATTTTGATGATTCTTTTTTCTATGAATTAGTTATTAGTTGGAGTAAAAGACTTGATCATCAAATATAAATTTGTTCTCGGCCTCCATTTTATACGGATCTCTTTGCCCCCTCTTCTTCTACTGACTATTGTTTTTAACTACCAAACTTTTTAAGCCTATCTTTTTATTTATCTTTAACATTTTTTTTACATATATGACTAAAGGCGCGATTGACTATTATATTTTTCATTGGTTTTTGTCAAACGTAATCAAACGTGAAAATGCAGATATTCACGTTTGATTATACCAACAATCCTATATATAACGAACGTAGAATCCATTTGCTCTTTGATTGTTCATTTTACCTTATTTTTATTGGACAAACATGTAAGTAATACTTTATTTATTTTATATATACATATATCGACCTGCCTAACAAGCGACAACTGTTGCCCGTCACTCCTTAGTCTACTCTCCACTCGCCGTATATTATCCGGCGTCTCGCGTCCATACGCCGAGGTAATTATTGAGCGTTTCCTGTTCGCTCGCCGGCAGCGCTTAGCGGACATTTGTCTCAAATCTGTGCCGCACTTGTCCGTGGCAAAGGGTGACCAAACGCCCACAGTGTCATGAAACACTAGTCGTTTTTAATAGGTAATAAATTACATATTTTAAATTGATATAATCTAATTATTAATATTAATTATTAATATCATACTAATGTAATAAAACTGAAACGTCATCCGTTTATTTGTTTGTTTATCTTTCTTTCACGCTTAAACGGACCAACGAATATCCATGAAATTTGACACATAGATAATAAATATTCTAAATTAAATAATATAAATCTAATTTAATAATATAACCTTTATATATTATAATTAAATAAAATTACGCTTATTTCATAAAAATAAACTTTGTTTAACTTTCTTTCATTCTTAAGCGGCAAAACGGATTTCAGTGAAACCTTGCATATAGATAAAATATAGTCTATGTTAAATAATAGGCTTCTTAAAATTATACTTATTAAGATTACAGAAAAATATGCCTCAATAATAATGGAGCGATCGCAAAGATATTTCTTTAGAATGTGGATGTTTAAAAACATTTTTAGTCCTTCGTCTCTGAGATCGATATCTGATCCAGATAAACTAACTGAATTGCGAAAACGAAAGCTACAAAAACTTAAGTTTTAATCAGAACAGAATATAAAATATGATAATAAAAAAAATTAAAAACCTTGCACAGAAGCTACGCGAGAAGTCTGAGAAAGTTCGCGACAAGTCTAGGAAAGTTTGAATACAAAAAATTAGATAAGCAATAGCTTAATAGTAGTCGTGTACTACACGTAAATTTATGAAAACATGTGAGCAAACCAAAATGATGCAAAGCACATTCAGTTGATCATATTTTATCCACATTGACATGAAATTTTAATTCTCACATTCATCGCTTTGACAATAAATAATATCATAAATAAATAAATGTTGTATATCATTGCAAACAAATACGCTAAATAAATAAATTAATATATAAAAAGTTTACAATTACATTCAAATTACACTTCATAATAATTAAATTCATTCGTTTAAAGACAAAATATACGTCTTCATTATAAACGTGTACTTTATAAACTGAATATACCCGAGTGGGGGAAAGAGGGAGTTTTATTTCAATTATATTAATAATTTTTTTTCGTAAAACATTAACGTAATAAAAATCAAAGAAGAAAGACAAGCATCAGAATTCAAACTCAAATTTCCATCGCGTTCAATGCAATGCATTACCTGAACCAATGGCTAAAGAGTCACTGATACAGGGGTAAAGCATTGGTTGATCAATAAAAATATACTTACTAACTCTCGCGTTCCTCTCATTCGGCCGTACTTGGCCAGTGCCGAGTATATCCAAAGTGCGTTTCGCTTTTGGCATGTCTTATTAAATGATTTTTTGGACAAGATGAACCAAAAGAATCTATCACTTCAAAAGTTGCATTACGAGCTACTTTCCTTTTTACCAGTACACCTTTGTAAAAAGAGAAATGCAGTGACATTGTCACCCTAACAAGAGCACACGTGTGCCGTGGCAAGGTAAAAAAAATAACGATTCCGAAGCAGGGTCTTGTTTATGGTATTGCGCGGGACTTGTTGCGGGACAGACGCGCTTTTTTGGCCCACGGCATCTGTTTTGCAATCGACGTTTTTGGGCTTTTTTGGACACGACAAGGTGGCTGGCTGGCTTGCAAATGTGGGTTTGACACGTGGGGGGCGTTCTAACGGAATTTGTCTTAGACAATTTGTTTCTTTTGGATCGATTCCAGTGTTTTGAGTTGGCGAAGTTAAATTATGGAACTAATTTAAGATATGGAGAATTCAATAAAATTTTTTGTTACATTATGTTGGACACTGCATCTTATTTCGTTATCATTGCGTTAGTATTTGTTTTCTAATTAGTAGATTTATATTTCATTATATTTTCATAACATATAAATTGGGCACCAACAAGATCAACTATTTCATCATGTTTTTTTTTTCTAATTTTTATTTCTCCCATTTTGAAGTATGTTTCACATTATGGTCGTCAGTAGTTTTATTTTATAATTTATGTTATATTGTAATATTTACAATTGATATAGAAAGAAACTTATATACTTAATTTAATTTTTTTAATTTTCTATCACAATATTAACTTAATTTACGTTCCCACCTCTTCAACGATGCACATCTATTCTGATTTATCTCGTCCAGTAGATCCTACTTTAAATACTCTTTTGTATTAATATTACTTAAGGTAATATTGCTTGAGTTACTTATGACTGAAGCAATATTGGCTCACCTTAAGTAACTTGAACTTTCTAGTTTTTTCCTGAAAGAATAAAAGTACCCGGGTGCAAGTTTCAAAACCATAGCTTACATAAACTATAGTTTTGTTTCAGAAATGAATGGAATTTTCCGAGTTAACTATGCCCCGGACGTTCCTCAAAACTAAATATTTGACTATTTCTAAAGAAGCACACTGATATTGCTATTAATTTAGAATCGATGTAAAGTATAAATTCCACTTATGTTTATTCCTGTATATAATTACAATAATCCTGTATGTTTATTCTTGTATATAATTACAATAATCCTGTATGTTTATTCCTGTATATAATTACAATAACATTTATTGTAATCATATACAGCTTTAAAACATTAGCACTTTAAATAGCCACCACAACTATAGAAAAGCGAAACTTAGATACTATTTTTTTTAAATAACAGACTTTTATATTTCCATTCGCGTTATATTTTTTTGAAAAATGTATTATACTAATAAGTGACGTTTACTTGAATTTCTTTTCTAAAAAAACGTAATGGGATAAAAAAGAAAGAGATCGCCAAAATGTAGAAAAATAAATATCGTCTCTATCTTTGTATGTCAAAATATTAGTTTAGTAACTAATAAACCCTACATGCCAATTTATTAATGTCAGCTCATGGGTCACACGAATAGAATATTTTCCCCGGTGCATAAAGTTGTTTTCCTATTGCAGTATGAAAAATCGAGGGTAGTTCTGCCTAATGACGCGATTTAACTTAAGAGTCTATTTAATTTTTCTTATGGATTTAAAATTTTACCAAATTTAATATAAGGTGTAGCTCTCGATAAAGATTATTGGAGAAATGAAAGATCCTTTTCCGATTTTTCCAACCAATGCATGGTCCAGGTGTCAACCCTTTTTCCACCGTATATAATGCATCTGGCTTCATTCGTATTTTGCCTCTAAACGGAATTCCTGAAGGAAAAATATTCTCAAACTGTCTTCATGAAATTTCTGTTTCTTTATTATTTTCTCACGAAAATCCAGTTGTTAACTGAATAGAAGATCGAACTTTGCCCTATTTATACACCCTACCAAGACGATCGAGAAATTTCTATAATATTCGAGAAATCGTTTGTACTTATTCGTCGCCAACTTAACGTAATAAAAATCGTTTTAAATGTTATAAATTAAAATTGAATACGTTATTTTGTATATATGTTGATTTGCCTCAATATAAATTTAATTTACTGAATTAATTTAATTTACTGAAAAAAAAATACCAATAATATAATTAAGCAGCAGGTGGCTTTAGTTCAATAAAAAAAAGAAATAACTGATATGAGGAAAAATATATAATTGATCATTGATCTCATATTATTTGCGCACGCGACTCGTTCCAGTGATTGAATTCTCGAACTATTATCGATAATTGAAATGAAACGGCTAAGTGATCTTAACTTGTAAAACCGTTTACAAAAAACTTGTAAAACTAATACCGCTTACAAAAAACTTGCAAAAACTGATACCGTTTACAAAATTTCATTGTAAATTATTTATATTTTCCTGACTATATTGACAGGTTTTCTTTCTTATACAACTTCTTGGCTTTGTAATATACTACAGATTAAATATATTTCAGCTTTTTAAATATTCTATGCAAAACAATAGTGATAATCGCATTTAAAGGTGCTTAGTAATATTTACTTTATACAAGTACAAAAAACCAGCCAAGTGCGAATCGGCACAAAGCGTTCCGTAGCGTAGCATTAAAGTTAATTGTAACTTTAATCTTTTTTATTTCTCAAAGACAATGTGGGAAAAAAACTTAGTAATGCGGTCGATACAGAAAATATCTCAAAAACGACTTGTATAGCATATCTTATTCAAATCAATTTGAGATAAAAGTTTATTTTAAATTCTACTACCTTCATTTTTTTTTAATTTTACACACGTTAGTTGAAAAGTCAAAGAAACCCAGTTTTTAAGGTTTTAGAAACGCACATCTCCCTAAATATTGTGTTTAAAAAAATTATTTTTGAACTTCTATATAAGTTTTAAGAACAATCTATCGAAACCCCATATAACTGATGATGGGCACTGTATTTAGTTTCATGCACATGTATTCAGTTGTGTGGACAGTTTTCAGTTACATATGTGGAGTACCACCCCTAATATTACTTTTTTTCATTATTCCACAATTTCATTGTATAGAAGTTCACAGAAAACCCCCACTATCCAAATTTCATCTATACAGTGCCAATAGTATCCGAATGTAATGGCTGTGACAAACGAATAGACAGACTGACGGACAGGATGAACTTATAGGGGTTCCGTTTTCGCCATTTGGCGACAGAACCTTAAAAAACAGACAAATAGATATCATTACTCAATTTACATACATTTTATCAAAATGACACATACATTACTTTACAATATTCCTAAACTATAAAATATTGAAAACTTCACTAAAATATGTTTAGTAATATTTACGAGATGTGTATTCATACAAACAAGAAAACCAAACGTGTAAAAATTTCAAACGATCAATTTTTTTCAGTTTTACAGTTTATTTATTATCTTCCTAGCTCATTTCTTCTTATCGAGCGATTTAATATACAAAATTTTTGTTATTACGGATTTATTACAGTTAAATTCACACGTAACAGTGCTTGAATTCGATATAAGTATTTCATCTATGCGCCAAGTTTGACTCTAAAGTAGCACATGACCATCCCCTTCAGCCTCACCTTCGAGCCTTATTTTTGTTACGTATTTTCGTGATATCGCCAAAATAATTTTACAGAATAAAGTAAAATAAGTAAACAATAATTATATGTCTATTTGTCTCACCACTAAAAACTGTTAGAACCTGCGAAAGAAAGCTAATATTTTTCAAATGAATATTTCTATCCATATTTTTTTTAATATTTCGCTAATTGAATATTTCTATCCATATTTTTTTTTAATATTTCGCTAATTGAATATTTCTATCCGTATATTTATTGAATATTTCACTCCATAGGTAGCAGAAAAATAGAGACAACTTCAAAATGAAAAAAAATCAAAATTAGTAATAGTAATTAAAGTCAATTAATTATAAGTAACGCGAGGATATATTATCATGATGAATTTAATCAGTTTCTCCTAAAAACGTCACATTATATTTTTTTCGTCAGCCCACAATGATTTTATAATCTCAGTTTTAATAAATTAAATTAAATGTTAAAACTAAATCACATAACCATAATGATGATCAATTACTTAAAGTAACAAGATGTACAATACACAAAACATTAATATTAAACGTTGTTCTAAACGCGGAAAACAGAACGTAAATTTTGTGCCTCTTTATACAACCATTTGACCGGTTTCGTAGTATTACAATTGTAAAATTTTAAGTGAAATTTCTCGTAAACAAGGTATCGGCGAAGATGCCGACTACACATTAATACAGACTAAACATTTTTTTTTTTAAATTCCTACTTATTTGCAGCATAATTTTCATGCGAACTAACAAAAAATCAAAATTTTCCGGGCATAATAAACTCGATTTCGCGAACAACATCGGTTCTTCATTAAACTTATTATTACCGTCATAAAACTTGACTCACTTTCTAGTTAGACATTAAACAATACGTCAGATCAAACGCAATGACCAATGGGAATTTTCACTAAACTGTGAATCAACATCATTCTTCAGCCATAAATTTTGGGGTGGCTTTTATATTTTTGACATATTCTCCGAATAAAAGACTATTTTTCAGAAAAACGTGCGATTAAACATGGTAAAAATTTCGCTCAGTTCAAATTCTGTTCGTCTTTGTGGTTCATGTGTTCCCGCGTCACCGGGCACGCGCGTGATATAAAATCTTGGCTTCATTGTTCTCGTGAAGTACCGAGGTAATGCAGCAGGGCCCGTGTGATTGAACTAAGATACTTTTATATACATACCACTGATAATAAATCAACAAAGAATTATTTTGGATAACTTTCTATACTAGAGTAATCGTAAAGCTAACTTAGTTGCATTTTTAGAGTTTAAAACTTAACCAAAAAGATTGTAAAACGCCATGTCGTCACAACCTACTTCAAAAAAGGGAGAAAAAAACGAGTACAATGACAACAAAATAATAGTTTTTTGAGAGTTTTCTTTAAATCATCCCTTAACTGTTTCATAGACACCGTAGGGACTTTTCAAGTTTGAAAATACATGCAGCTCCCAATTCATAAAATCAGAACCTACGTCTAAATATTAGAAGTGAGTCTAAGAGATAAAAACAATTCTACGACTTCTTTCACGACGAAAATAATGTTGGAAATGGTTAAATAGTTTAAAAATTGGAAATGGTTAAATAGTTTGGAAATGGTTAAATAGTTTAAGATCACACAATTCGAAAAAATTATGAAAAAACCGGTCCCATATAATGGATAATCATGGATATTGCTGTAAATATGCTAGAAAAAAGAATTATACGTTTATCTCATAAGATAAAATGTTGCAAAATTTTATATAAATCTGTTAATTAAATGAGACATAAAATCGAGACTAACAAACAAACTTGTTTTCGCATTTTTAGTATCAGTTAGGATTAGGATAAAAAATTTCGGTATAGCGGCGAGAACTGTATACTTTGTATCCAATTTATCGTAATTGTACTAAAAAGATCGAATATTCTTCGTAATATAGATAAATACTGTGATAGTAATTTAATATTTAATGCGAATGTATCTACTTCGTAAAATAGGAAAGAAAAGAAATGTTAAAAATATTATATAAAATTATAATGTTTCAAAATCACCTAAAGATCTACATGTCACTTGTAGTTATAAACTTTTTTCAGAATATAATTAAAAAAATGTTTAACAAAAGATAATTTAAAAAATGTTTAACAAAGAAAAAAGAAAAATATTGTAAAAAACACTGTTCTTTAATATATTAATAAGTATCTCATTGAAACTGTGTTGCCATAAATAATTTTGTTATGACATTACAGTGTGACAGACAGTCATATTAAAATTTCTGATTCTTATTCTCAATAACAATACAAAATACGCATTATTTGTTAAAACTTAAGTATTCGTCACTTGAAACATGAAAAATATTATCAATTCCAATTAGACCAAATTTCTTAATGATTTTTCCACTACATATAATCTTTCATTAATAGCATTATTTTTCATCACATATCTAAGCGAATAACATTATTAGAAGTTTACAAAAAGATGTCCCAACAATTGGCCATTAAGTTACATGCGAATATTATACTTGCTTTTAAATCTCTAGTCAAAATAATATTGCCCCAGAATATAGTCGTAATTACGGAGTAATAAACTTTAATTAAACCCAATAATCAGATAAACAAACAACTGTCGAACTTTACAAATTTCTAAATACCAAATAAAAAAGCAATACTCTATGGAATCAAATTTATATACGTCCCATTGCCTGCCACTTTTTTTTCTCGAATACTATTTATTATAAATCTTAATATAAATAATAATAAATTTAAAACACGATTTATTATAAATCTATTTATTATATATAATGAAACGGTCGAATACTATTATCATAAAGAACTATTTGGGGCAATTATGATTAGGATGGGCCAAACATCTATCTAAAACAAATTTAATTTGATACAATAAATTTGGAATAGTAAATAAATGAAATATGAAAGAAAAGTAATTATTTATTATTATAAAAGAATAATAAATACAAAAATTAAAAAAAATAATAATAACGGAAAATATTAATAATAAAAATAAATTGATTAAATAAAATGAAAAGAAACCGCGACACCGTTGTTGTATTTCAAGAATATTAGAAAATAACAACACAAACATCTAAAAAAATTGTTGTACATACAATAAGATTTGTATAAGAATAAAAAAACTCTTTGATTAATTTTATTGTATCAACGGAATCCATGTTACGTATACTACCTCCAATCTGAGTGGAACAACTTGTGTGCTAAGCGAAGGAACAATAAACAAGTATGAACGAAGTTTTATCCGCAGCTGTATTCCGTTATCTCAGATCTGGACCACTCCTTGAGGTCAGAGCGTGTGTGTGCTATGGGGCCGCGAGGGCGACCTTTAAATACCGTTCCCACTCAGCCAGAGAATGCCACTTCCGCAAACATTATTGAGAAAGTACTCACAATGGATCTACTCACTCAGTTCTAAGCGCCAAGCGATTCCACGAAAGATTTTGTCAAACATTCGGTCCCTTTAAACTTTCGGCGCTTGCACCCTTGTTAGTTTAGCGTGTGTTTAGCAATTCGCTTATCGATTGCGGATTTTTTGTTGACTTCTTTTGTGACGCTCCGCGCTCATGTGGGCCTGCATTGATACGGAAGAAAGATGAAAGAACGGCACAATGGTAGTGCCGGAACGGGAGAAAGGGCATTGTTGCGACGACGAATCGTAATAATGGTGTTGTTTGTAGTAAACGATTTGCCAGGTGTGCACTTTTGTATTTTGCGAGTCGGCTTTCATTGCCATGCAGTTGTTTCGCTTATAAAATTATTAACACTTATTTTGGTTTATTAACTGGGAAAATACAGAAATTAAGAAAAACACAGGAAAATCATACGATAAATTTAGCTAAAAGAATCAACTACTCTAAAATACTCTCATGGAATAAGGCCTTTGATACTAAACATAAGACGCTAAACAATTATTAACACACATGTAGAATGCTCTTCTATAATCGTATATAATTAATAAAAAATACTAGAGATGGGCCGAATGTTCGGTAAATGTCCGGTATTCGGCATATTTTTCTATATTCGTATTTGGTCGAATATTCCGTTCAATTGCCGAATTATTATCGAATATAAAAAATATGCACTATCATTTTATATGTTTTAATTAAATATTATTTGCAATAATACCTTAACATAGCGAATACGTAACATGATTAGTGAACTAAGCATGGACAAACATTTATTTATTAGTTAAAAAAGAACAAAACACAAACATTTGCTATTATTGGCACTTAATAATATGTTAGAGTAACTTAAATAGAAACAAAATAACGAATTTCAAAGGTAACAAGTAGCTTATCTCAATACGTTATATAAATAATTTTAATCTTACACCATAAAAAATGTACCAGATATAAAATATTAATATTAAAAAATTGATGTGCAATAACTTGTGATGAATAAAAACTAGACGCTCTGCTCTCTGAGAAAAGTATGGTACGTTTTTCTTCATAAACATTTCTTTTCTCAAAAAACAGACGTTCACTGTACACAGAAGAAACAGGAGGGAAAAAAAATTCCTAAACTGGGTATATGTGTATACTATTCTTACTCTTTTGTCCACCGTAGACAGATTGCGTCGTCATAAATTTTCTTTTAAATAACATTGTAAATGTATTGGACTCCAGCTTTTAAGAATTTCTTCGGACACTGCTGCTTGCTTAAAGGAAGCAATTTCTTCATAGCAAGTCCAAAATGTTGGAGAACATTAATGAAAATTCGTAACTTTTGGAAAAAAACCAGTGAGCCGTCACGGGACGCCTGGCAGACGTGAAACGTCGTGTTCGTACAAGTAATATGCATAAAAGACAAGATTATTACAGGAACATGATAAAAAAATAAAGTAATACGAATTTCTTACAGAAAATGGTGACTTTATTTAACATACATTTATTTACAATTAATACAAAAAAGCACAGGTTATGTGTACCGTAGTAAACAACAGCGTCGAACTGAGTGAGGAGGGGGTCGCGTAGTCGGTTGCGCATGGCGACACTCTACTACATACCGTACACTCTACTACATATAGACTATATATATATATATATATATATATATATATATATACCTTAGTATAGCGTGGCGACCCGTCGCCACGGCAAGCATCGCCACGCCAACGATCCGGTTTATACCTGTGCCTATAGATGTTTCACATCAATAATAGTTTGACCTCCTCATTGTCACTGTTACTGCTTTCCAACACCTCGCTCCCTTTAATTTGTTCTTCACAATTGTATTTTTATTAATTTCGAATCTGTGTCGGAGTTCTGTCTCTAAAGTCTCATTTCGGTTATATTAGAGCAAACCTACTGTGTATGTAATACTTAAAAAGACTGGCAAAATGCGGTATAACTTAAGAAATTGAAAAAAATGTGGACCTGATAACCTTTTTTATCTCTTCAAAAGGTTGTAATAAGGTCATAATCTCTTTCAAAACTAGCCATAAATGCTCACTTAAGTTATGGAGATTCGCTGTGCCAGAGTTTTCGGTAACATATAATGGCACGACTCTTTTTTTTCTTGAAACCGTTCGCACGTGTGAAACGTACTATTCCCTCCAATACTGATATTTTATATAAGTTTATATTTTAGCAAATTGAACTGAGTGTTAATTTTCTACGATATATTTGTAGATTATTTTGTAATGGTTAAAATGTTTAAATCAAAGATATCAACTCGTTTAACTGAAAACACGTACCAGCACCCTCCTCTTCCATTCGTTTCAGTTGTCTAAGAATGTATTATTCATATACCGAATGCCCATCAAGGCCAGGACTTCCCAACCAGTGGGGCGCACTTCCCCAGAATCATAAATATACCAATTTATTAGGACTTTCTAAAGAAAGATTCACAGTCTTATATTCGCCCATTAATTCATTTAGTCGTTGTTCATCATTTTGATAAGTCTCAACTTGCAGCGCTCCACCTGCTTCTCCCGCCAGGCCCGGGCGTTCTTTACGGCTGTTCGTTTGTCCATTTCACGCATATTCCACCACGAAAGATGACTTCCACTTCTCGATATTGAAGAAGTTTTGGATAAAACGTTTCCTCCTTAATCCAAAAGGTGTCTCTCTTGTTTTGCGAATAATTGTGCCGTTTACTTATGTGGGATATATTTTTAACAGGCGCAAATGTAGCAATGTTATTATTTAACTAACTTGAATCAGTAATTTTATTTATTTGATTAAGCTTGTCACTGGGAAATAAATGTCGTGAATATTATGTGCTAAAATAAAATTCAAAGGGGCGCATTAATATATTTTTTATACTTCGAGGAGACTCAGCGCAAAAAGTTTGGATATCCCTGATCGCTAGAAACGCATAAAATATTAATGCAAGTTAATGTAGCAAATGCAAGTTAAATGCATAAGTATTTTTGTTCTAAACGTTCGACAAGAAACAAAGAACGTTTTTGTATAAAATCAGTTTCACTAGAAACATACATTTTATTTTGTTAAAATCATCATCCAGTTAAAATCGTTTTAAAATACCCACCACGAAAATTTTGTAGTACCTACATACATCTCCTTTTTATATTAAATTTAAAACAGGACGTGAAAACATGACAGATATCTAACAGACAAATTAGTGAAGGTTAGTTGTGCTCGTGATCGATCGATCAATTAAACCGTCGCACACTTTTACCGACATATCGATAACCATGTCACGACCCCATTACTGAACAACAACTGCGTAAAAACCAGGTGGCCTATTGCGATTGAAAGCATCGTCAACCATTTGGGTTTTATTCAGTAATATTTCGAATCATGTTTCGTAATACAATTCTAAAGCATGATCCCTTTTTACGCAAACATCCTTAAATAAGATAAACAAAATTAATAAAATATAGGCAAATTTTGTTTGTGCAAAATACATTGCAATTTGTTAATGAAATAAGAATATTTTTTTGAAGTTGATTCTGGAAAAAAAGTTAAGTGAACTTTTTTTTTAAATTACGTCAAAAATAAAGTTTTAAATAGATCGTTTTAAATATTTCGCTTTTCTGCTAATTTTTTAATGTTAGTCTAAGATATATGCCAGTAAATGTTTCTATCCCGAATAGGCCAATTAGACAAAAAAAGGATGTTTTCAATCGCCATTATTCATGTCAAAAGAAATGATTTGTCTTGTTTAGTAAAAAAGGGAAAAAGAAAATTATAATTAAAAAACTATCCAAAATGAATATACTCGTGCATAAGATTGTTTCGGATAAGTCTGAAAGAGTCTCTACCTCTGTGCTTCCGCTTGGCAATGCTTGGAATACCCTGTGTATATGTAAAGATAAACACACATACATCTTTATATATATATATATATATATATATATATATATATATATATATATATACATATATATATATATATATACATATATATATATATATATATATATATATATATATATATATATATATATATATATATAACATATAAATATATATATCACACCAATATTTTATTTGTAATTTAAACAAATAATAAAACATGTTATAAGAAACATGCGACACAAACGTTATATTTTTGAGATTAATGATATTTCTGATTTATTCTGCTCTTTTATCTTTAAATATGTTGCATCGGATTCGTTCAATAACAACTACATCCTTACATAGTATAAAACAAAGTCGCTTCCCGCGTCTGTCTGTCCCTCTATAAGCTTAGATATTTTAAACTATACAACGGTTTTCACTATCATTCAAATAATTTCTTCTGGAAGGTTTATAGGTAATTATACGCATGCATATCAATGTATGTCAATATTTCGTAAAAAAAGTAGAATTTTGGGCGCTTTCATTGCTAACGCTGACTAAACTTTACGAGATATATCAAAATGTACTATGGAACTGTGTATTTTAAAAATATCGACAAAAAGTCCGTAATGGCATATATCTATATCAGATGGATAACACACACTGTGACGATTTGTATTAATTTTATTTGTGGGTTATACTTTCGAAATTATTTTGATCAATATTATATTAATCTTTATTTAATTAAATAAGTTGGTTTCGTTAGGTATTTAATGGAGATAAAATATGCATTAAATGCCCAACGATAAAATTTTTTTTCACGGCAAATCATTATCATTAATATTTTAGAAGACATCACAGATTTAAAATTACCAAAAATCACTATTCGCGATGCAGACGCCATACACGGACGGCGGCGGCGGCGCGTGAGTAAAAGTAATATTATTAACCGCTCCACAATTATACCACATTAGTACCTACATTGCACCCGTGCGAAACCGGGGCGGGTCGCTAGTTATTTAATAATAATGTTAAAAAGCAGTAATTGAACCGAATTGAAACTATTCTAAAACCATTAATATTCCGGCGCTAGAGCTATCTTGTGATGTGCGAGTTTATTTAACCATATAGCAGTTTTTCCCGCAAAAATTATCTGTAAAATTTGCTGTAAAATTCTCTCATTGACTTTCCCCCTTCCCATAGAGTCTGATGTCGGCAAAGCATTCCTTTTCGAAGAATGGAGGAAAGTAAGGCATAAATATCCATTATGCACATATAAATATTAATAGAGCCATCATTATATAAGTTATATATCAGTTATAAATGATACCAACATGAAATATATCAGTTTACAGTAAGATGACGCGCCCTTTCTTAAATCTGCGCAATATGAAATGATTTGTAGAACATTGGGTCCTTATTTTAAAGTGGTCAGCACAGTTCCTGGATCTGCATCCCGTAGATCATCTGTGAGTCCTGTAGACCTAAATGGTACCTAATGGCATGCAGGAAGGATGGAACAAGACAAGTACAATCAAATCGCACCATCAGAGTTCGAAAATATTGGTAAATTGCTAAAAACAAAAATAGTAAACTTAAAACTTTTATCCAAGACTTAAAACCTTTATCCATTGTATACTTAAAACTTTTATCCAAGAATATATTTAATACTATTAGTTTTTCATAAAAATAAAAATTAAATCTATGTAAAACGATTAAAATACGTGAAGACTCCGTCTAGTTATACCGAGTCCATTTCCATAATCGGATGTATCGGGATTGGGTACATTCATTCCTTCGTAATCATTTCCCAGGGGATGTGAATGGGTGTTTTACCCTGTGACACTGTTCCACGTTACAGTAGGGTGGGTGCCATGAATGATGGAATACCGCCATATAGATAGTCAGTATGACGTAGTTGTTTCTATTTTGTATAGTTGTCTTTTCTGGTTCATTAGGAGTTTGGGAATGAAAACCTTTATGTCACTATTTGCAAGAATATAACCTTGAATACTTTTTTTAACATTTACTTTATACAGGGACAAAAATCATATGCGCGTACTTGTAGGATTCTTCCAATCGAATACAGTGGATGTATAGAAAAATATGTATAGTATTAAGAAAACTGGGCCCATTCCATACCTTTCTCCCTCTTATTCTTTTTATCTCTCATCTCCTACTCTTTCCGTACTCTTTGTGTCTCCTCCGTACCTGTCTCTCCATCTACTCCTCGCTTACACTCCATATCCCACCCGCCTCACTCTCTCCATCTAACCATCCACTATCCTCCTTTCTCCATTTGTCTCCCCGTACTCCTCTATCTCTCTTATCCTCTTTTTCTATCCGTCCCTCTATCTTTCTCTCTCTTTCTCCCTTCCATCCAACATTATCCGGTGTTATGTTGATAAATTACCATAGCGTTTCATTTTTACGGGACAAGCTTATTTCCAACGTGTATATATACCTTAGAGTGACAAAAGATGTTTTAGCTTAAAATAATCGGTAGTATTAAAATTATTTTTTTAGATATTGGCACAGAGGACAAAATGAAATTAGTAGTAATATACGTTAAAGATTGCTAAAGGTTCCTACCCTTATCAATATTTTTTTAAAGATCCTTGAAAATATTTACAGAAGACGAATTTCTGGCGGAAGGACACAAAACATTACAGCTTGAACATATTTGGGAATGGAAAGAATAAACAGGTTTTTGGAAAATAGTCCTAAACTGTGTATACAGGTCATTGAGTGTACTTCCGAGATTGAACTGTTTAATTGTTCAAAATATTGAAATGAAATGTTAGTTGATTGCGTTGAAACTTTAGTTGCCACCTATGTTATGGTCTCCCACAAAATTATGGTCTTAATTGTGGGCTTATATTTTAATACCTTAAAAATAAAGAGCCCGTGAATTCTAAAGGCATTCTAATTTTTTAAACGATTCTGTATAAAATGCGGGTAGGGTGCACCTTCACAGTCAAATAATAGCAATAACTGACAGCAGTAAACTTTAGTTTCAATGGCTAGAGAAGTTTTAAAATATAAGTTTAGAAAATTAGGACACAAGATACTGGATAATAAAGTTTTTAAAGAAAGCTATAAGATAAAAATATTGCCGAACGTCCATTCGGTCAAGTCTATTCCCGAAGACTGACTGGAACAGATGATTATTTATTTTCATAATTAGACAACGGCGGCCTGGTGGGGATGTGTTTTATTTTTTTTAGTTAGATTTCAGACCACTCTTTTAGTTAGAAGTTTCACTTCCGTCATAAATTGATAATAAAAAGGACATCGAATATCTCGCGTGGAATTTATTTTATATTTAAAAAGTTTTACTCTTATCGGCATTTATAATTCAAAATACGACTTTAAGACCTTTTTAAATTATCATGGTATTCGAATTATACCGAGGTGTAAGATTATTAAAATTAAATAATATATTTCAATTTTACTTTTATTAATTAAAGGTGTAGACGAGAGAATGCATTTGACGATGTTAGACGAATAAAATTATTGAGTTAGAGTAAAACTTTCACTGTGATAGTTTTGTTTACGCTTAAGCACATATAAATATTTAATAGTACATTGTATTTATATTCAAATATTTACAAAAATTAATTATATTTTTACATGGTGAAAATATAATATAATAGTCTACTACATCTTTTTTAATTTTTTCAAAAACTATTTGATTTAGGATCATTACTTTGCCTTTCCCGTTAATTTTAGGTAAACTTGTAGCAACGTTGTTTTTTTTTTCAAAATAAAACACAAAATTTTTTTATTAAAACAAATTGAAAACTAAAAAAGGAATATTCAGATAGTTGCTAACAATAAGAGATTAATTTAATTTTACTATTTTATTTTTATGAAATATTTTATCATAGAAATATATCGTAACAATCTACTGAAAATATATTTTTCATTTTATAATGCTGTTGGCCGACAAGACCCAAAGTTAGCGAATTAATTTGGAAAGAACCGATAAGACGCGAAACTGGCCGAATGGCACGTCGCGACGTGCCATTAAAGAAATACGACAAAAAAATTAATCAAAACAATATTAAAATCTGTATAATAGCATACTTCTCTAAAAATGACCTGTAAGCCTGAAACTGAGCCACTGTAATCAATATCTACAACGTTTAATGTGCTTAAGTTTTTAATAATAGTCTTATAGCAGTCAATATTTCAAGGTGAAACTTAGGTGACGTTAAATATTGACTATCATATTTTACACATCTTCCTAGCTGCAGCAGTTATGAAGAACTTAATTCGATACTGCGGTAAGCTTGTTGCAAAATACCGATACAGTAATTTGTGTCAGCTTTTCGCCTTATTACAGTAACTTGTCGAATATATCCGGTTTCATATGCTGTGGGTTTTTTACTTATGTCTTATGCTTATATCACCATTAAAGACACGACATTATTAGAGAGTATCACATTAATAAATCTTTAATTTTCATGCAACTTCTTTTTAGGGTTTCATACCTCAAAAAAAAACATAATCCTCATATGATCACTTAAGTGTCAGTCTGTCTATCCGATAAAGCATTCTAACGGACATATATCGGTTCAATCGTTGAACACCACAGTGTTGGGATTGATATTGTCTTTAGCACCATACTATAAAGCGCGAATATGAAGTCACCCACTAACTTGACATGCACGTACCAATATCCGGTTAGGACTCCTGTTTTTCGGCACATTTAATTTGCTTAACTTCGTATTAGAGGTAATGCCCAATCTCATTCTCAATCTCAATCTCATTTCGAGTGAAATATAAATTCTTATAGTTATATACTCGTAGTTATGAACCCGCATACATTTTAAGTATAGAGATTTTAGAAAAAACTAAATTGAATAAAACGAAAAAGGGTTTTTAAATTTCATAATAAGAAAGAGCACATTATAAGGAATTCAAAACTATTTTTTTTCAATTTCATGTAAGGTGTCTCTTCCATCTCCGGCTGTCGATTGCCGACTTTTGTCTGGACAAAGTCGGTGGCCAACTTTCCACCTACTCAACGTATATCTCAAGAGTCATGTACTGGCAACTAAATGTCTTTCGTCCCCGCTAGCCCTTATTCAGTACTATATTCGATCCTTTTCTCTTTTAGCGTGTTTTTACTTCACAACAGTCGGAACTGGGAGAGACGGCCAGAGTCGGTCCGATTTTTTTGTAGGACGAATATATGCCGTTAAAGATTAAATATAATATGTTCTATTTACATAATAAGTTCTATTTATATATAATATGTTCTATTTATATATAATATGTTCTATCTACCGGTGTTTCAGTTGGCTGTAAAAGATTGCTCTCGTAGCTATAAGGGTTCGATTGCTCTCGTAACTATAAACCGGGTCCCCACGGTGCGCCGCGCAGTCAAAAACCGTATACCTTGTGGTTAACCCAACATACAAAGACAACATTTTTACGTGTGAACTTTAGATTAATTTTGATTGTTCGTACGAGATGGGATTTACACTACGATGATACGAGATGAGATTTATATATTTTTAATTTCCTGATACAGAATCTATTTTTCTGATTTTTGCAAGATACGAATTTGTACATTACATACTTTTCTAACTTTTAGAAGATACGAATTTGTACATTATACACTTTCCTAATTTTTGCAAGATAAGAATTTGTACATTTCATACTTTTCTAATTTTTAGAAGATACAAATTTGTACATTACGTACTTTTCTAATGTTTAGAAGATACGAATTTGTACATTATACACTTTTCTATTTTTTGCAAGATAAGAATTTGTACATTTCATACTTTTCTAATTTTTAGAAGATACAAATTTGTACATTACGTACTTTTCTAATGTTTAGAAGATACGAATTTGCACATTATACACTTTTCTATTTTTTGCAAGATAAGAATTTGTACATTACATACTTTTCTAATTTTTAGAAGATACGAATTTATACAATACATACTTTTCAAATTTTTAGAAGATACGAATTTGTACATTATACACTTTCCTAATTTTTGCAAGATACGAATTTGTACATTACATACTTTCCTAATTTTTAGAAGATACGAATTTGTACATTACGTACTTTTCTAATTTTTAGAAGATACGAATTTGTACATTACGTACTTTTCTAATTTTTAGAAGATACGAATTTGTACATTATACACTTTTCTATTTTTTGCAAGATAAGAATTTGTACATTACATATTTTTCTAATTTTTAGAAGATACGAATTTGTACATTATACACTTTCCTAATTTTCGCAAGATACGAATTTGTACATTACATACTTTCCTAATTTTTAGAAGATACGAATTTGTACATTACGTACTTTTCTAATTTTTAGAAGATACGAATTTATACAATACATACTTTTCAAATTTTTAGAAGATACGAATTTGTACATTATACACTTTCCTAATTTTTGCAAGATACGAATTTGTACATTACATACTTTCCTAATTTTTAGAAGATACGAATTTGTACATTACGTACTTTTCTAATTTTTAGAAGATACGAATTTGTACATTACGTACTTTTCTAATTTTTAGAAGATACGAATTTGTACATTATACACTTTTCTATTTTTTGCAAGATAAGAATTTGTACATTACATATTTTTCTAATTTTTAGAAGATACGAATTTGTACATTATACACTTTCCTAATTTTCGCAAGATACGAATTTGTACATTACATACTTTCCTAATTTTTAGAAGATACGAATTTGTACATTACGTACTTTTCTAATTTTTAGAAGATACGAATTTGTACATTACATACTTTTCTAATTTTTAGAAGATACGAATTTGTACATTACATACTTTTCTAATTTTTAGAAGATACGAATTTGTACATTACGTACTTTTCTAATTTTTAGAAGATACGAATTTGTACATTACGTACTTTTCTAATTTTTAGAAGATACGAATTTGTACATTATACACTTTCCTAATTTTTGCAAGATACGAATTTGTACATTACACACTTTCCTAATTTTTAGAAGATACGAATTTGTACATTACGTACTTTCCTAATTTTTAGAAGATACGAATTTGTACATTACATACTTTTCTAATTTTTAGAAGATACGAATTTGTACATTACGTACTTTTCTAATGTTTAGAAGATACGAATTTGTACATTATACACTTTTCTATTTTTTGCAAGATAAGAATTTGTACATTTCATACTTTTCTAATTTTTAGAAGATACGAATTTGTACATTACGTACTTTTCTAATGTTTAGAAGATACGAATTTGTACATTATACACTTTTCCATTTTTTGCAAGATAAGAATTTGTACATTTCATACTTTTCTAATTTTTAGAAGATACAAATTTGTACATTACGTACTTTTCTAATGTTTAGAAGATACGAATTTGTACATTATACACTTTTCTATTTTTTGCAAGATAAGAATTTGTACATTACATACTTTTCTAATTTTTAGAAGATACGAATTTGTACATTATACACTTTCCTAATTTTTGCAAGATACGAATTTGTACATTACATACTTTCCTAATTTTTAGAAGATACGAATTTGTACATTACGTACTTTTCTAATTTTTAGAAGATACGAATTTGTACATTACGTACTTTTCTAATTTTTAGAAGATACGAATTTGTACATTATACACTTTTCTATTTTTTGCAAGATAAGAATTTGTACATTACATATTTTTCTAATTTTTAGAAGATACGAATTTGTACATTATACACTTTCCTAATTTTCGCAAGATACGAATTTGTACATTACATACTTTCCTAATTTTTGGAAGATACGAATTTGTACATTACGTACTTTTCTAATTTTTAGAAGATACGAATTTATACAATATATACTTTTCAAATTTTTAGAAGATACGAATTTGTACATTATACACTTTCCTAATTTTTGCAAGATACGAATTTGTACATTACATACTTTCCTAATTTTTAGAAGATACGAATTTGTACATTACGTACTTTTCTAATTTTTAGAAGATACGAATTTGTACATTACGTACTTTTCTAATTTTTAGAAGATACGAATTTGTACATTATACACTTTTCTATTTTTTGCAAGATAAGAATTTGTACATTACATATTTTTCTAATTTTTAGAAGATACGAATTTGTACATTATACACTTTCCTAATTTTCGCAAGATACGAATTTGTACATTACATACTTTCCTAATTTTTAGAAGATACGAATTTGTACATTACGTACTTTTCTAATTTTTAGAAGATACGAATTTGTACATTACATACTTTTCTAATTTTTAGAAGATACGAATTTGTACATTACATACTTTTCTAATTTTTAGAAGATACGAATTTGTACATTACGTACTTTTCTAATTTTTAAAAGATACGAATTTGTACATTATACACTTTCCTAATTTTTGCAAAATACGAATTTGTACATTACACACTTTCCTAATTTTTAGAAGATACGAATTTGTACATTACGTACTTTCCTAATTTTTAGAAGATACGAATTTGTACATTACATACTTTTCTAATTTTTAGAAGATACGAATTTGTACATTACGTACTTTTCTAATGTTTAGAAGATACGAATTTGTACATTATACACTTTTCTATTTTTTGCAAGATAAGAATTTGTACATTTCATACTTTTCTAATTTTTAGAAGATACGAATTTGTACATTACGTACTTTTCTAATGTTTAGAAGATACGAATTTGTACATTATACACTTTTCCATTTTTTGCAAGATAAGAATTTGTACATTTCATACTTTTCTAATTTTTAGAAGATACAAATTTGTACATTACGTACTTTTCTAATGTTTAGAAGATACGAATTTGTACATTATACACTTTTCTATTTTTTGCAAGATAAGAATTTGTACATTACATACTTTCCTAATTTTTAGAAGATACGAATTTGTACATTACATACTTTTCTAATTTTTAGAAGATACGAATTTGTACATTACATATTTTTCTAATTTTTAGAAGATACGAATTTGTACATTATACACTTTCCTAATTTTCGCAAGATACGAATTTGTACATTACATATTTTCCTAATTTTTAGAAGATACGAATTTGTACATTACGTACTTTTCTAATTTTTAGAAGATACGAATTTGTACATTACATACTTTTCTAATTTTTAGAAGATACGAATTTGTACATTACGTACTTTTCTAATTTTTAGAAGATACGAATTTGTACATTACGTACTTTTCTAATTTTTAGAAGATACGAATTTGTACATTATACACTTTCCTAATTTTTGCAAGATACGAATTTGTACATTACACACTTTCCTAATTTTTAGAAGATACGAATTTGTACATTACGTACTTTCCTAATTTTTAGGAGATACGAATTTGTACATTACATACTTTTCTAATTTTTAGAAGATACGAATTTGTACATTACGTACTTTTCTAATGTTTAGAAGATACGAATTTGTACATTATACACTTTTCTATTTTTTGCAAGATAAGAATTTGTACATTTCATACTTTTCTAATTTTTAGAAGATACGAATTTGTACATTACGTACTTTTCTAATGTTTAGAAGATACGAATTTGCACATTATACACTTTTCTATTTTTTGCAAGATAAGAATTTGTACATTTCATACTTTTCTAATTTTTAGAAGATACAAATTTGTACATTACGTACTTTTCTAATGTTTAGAAGATACGAATTTGTACATTATACACTTTTCTATTTTTTGCAAGATAAGAATTTGTACATTACATACTTTTCTAATTTTTAGAAGATACGAATTTGTACATTATACACTTTCCTAATTTTTGCAAGATACGAATTTGTACATTACATACTTTCCTAATTTTTAGAAGATACGAATTTGTACATTACATACTTTTCTAATTTTTAGAATATACGAATTTGTACATTACATACTTTTCTAATTTTTAGAAAATACGAATTTGTACATTACATACTTTTCTAATTTTTAGAAGATACGAATTTGTACATTATACACTTTTCTATTTTTTGCAAGATAAGAATTTGTACATTACATACTTTTCTAATTTTTAGAAGATACGAATTTGTACATTATACACTTTCCTAATTTTTGCAAGATACGAATTTGTACATTACATACTTTCCTAATTTTTAGAAGATACGAATTTGTACATTACGTACTTTTCTAATTTTTAGAAGATACGAATTTGTACATTACATACTTTTCTAATTTTTAGAAGATACGAATTTGTACATTACATACTTTTCTAATTTTTAGAAGCTACGAATTTGTACATTACGTACTTTTCTAATTTTTAGAAGATACGAATTTGTACATTACGTACTTTTCTAATTTTTAGAAGATACGAATTTGTACATTATACACTTTCCTAATTTTTGCAAGATACGAATTTGTACATTACACACTTTCCTAATTTTTAGAAGATACGAATTTGTACATTACGTACTTTCCTAATTTTTAGAAGATACGAATTTGTACATTATACACTTTCCTAATTTTTGCAAGATACGAATTTGTACATTACATACTTTTCTAATTTTTAGAAGATACGAATTTGTACATTACGTACTTTTCTAATGTTTAGAAGATACGAATTTGTACATTATACACTTTTCTATTTTTTGCAAGATAAGAATTTGTACATTTCATACTTTTCTAATTTTTAGAAGATACGAATTTGTACATTACGTACTTTTCTAATGTTTAGAAGATACGAATTTGTACATTATACACTTTTCTATTTTTTGCAAGATAAGAATTTGTACATTACATACTTTTCTAATTTTTAGAAGATACGAATTTGTACATTATAGACTTTCCTAATTTTTGCAAGATACGAATTTGTACATTACATACTTTCCTAATTTTTGCAAGATACGAATTTGTACATTATATACTTTCCTAATTTTTAGAAGATACGAATTTGTACATTACGTATTTTTCTAATTTTTAGAAGATACGAATCTGTACATTACATACTTTTCTAATTTTTAGAAGATACGAATTTGTACATTACATACTTTTCTAATTTTTAGAAGATACGAATTTGTACATTACATACTTTTCTAATTTTTAGAAGCTACGAATTTGTACATTACGTACTTTTCTAATTTTTAGAAGATACGAATTTGTACATTACGTACTTTTCTAATTTTTAGAAGATACGAATTTGTACATTATACACTTTCCTAATTTTTGCAAGATACGAATTTGTACATTACACACTTTCCTAATTTTTAGAAGATACGAATTTGTACATTACGTACTTTCCTAATTTTTAGAAGATACGAATTTGTACATTATACACTTTCCTAATTTTTGCAAGATACGAATTTGTACATTACATACTTTTCTAATTTTTAGAAGATACGAATTTGTACATTACGTACTTTTCTAATGTTTAGAAGATACGAATTTGTACATTATACACTTTTCTATTTTTTGCAAGATAAGAATTTGTACATTTCATACTTTTCTAATTTTTAGAAGATACGAATTTGTACATTACGTACTTTTCTAATGTTTAGAAGATACGAATTTGTACATTATACACTTTTCTATTTTTTGCAAGATAAGAATTTGTACATTACATACTTTTCTAATTTTTAGAAGATACGAATTTGTACATTATGCACTTTCCTAATTTTTGCAAGATACGAATTTGTACATTATAGACTTTCCTAATTTTTGCAAGATACGAATTTGTACATTACATACTTTCCTAATTTTTGCAAGATACGAATTTGTACATTATATACTTTCCTAATTTTTAGAAGATACGAATTTGTACATTACGTATTTTTCTAATTTTTAGAAGATACGAATCTGTACATTACATACTTTTCTAATTTTTAGAAGATACGAATTTGTACATTACATACTTTTCTAATTTTTAGAAGATACGAATTTGTACATTACGTACTTTTCTAATTTTTAGAAGATACGAATTTGTACATTACGTACTTTTCTAATTTTTAGAAGATACGAATTTGTACATTATACACTTTCCTAATTTTTGCAAGATACGAATTTGTACATTACATACTTTCCTAATTTTTAGAAGATACGAATTTGTACATTACGTACTTTCCTAATTTTTAGGAGATACGAATTTGTACATTACATACTTTTCTAATTTTTAGAAGATACGAATTTGTACATTACGTACTTTTCTAATGTTTAGAAGATACGAATTTGTACATTATACACTTTTCTATTTTTTGCAAGATAAGAATTTGTACATTTCATACTTTTCTAATTTTTAGAAGATACGAATTTGTACATTACGTACTTTTCTAATGTTTAGAAGATACGAATTTGCACATTATACACTTTTCTATTTTTTGCAAGATAAGAATTTGTACATTTCATACTTTTCTAATTTTTAGAAGATACAAATTTGTACATTACGTACTTTTCTAATGTTTAGAAGATACGAATTTGTACATTATACACTTTTCTATTTTTTGCAAGATAAGAATTTGTACATTACATACTTTTCTAATTTTTAGGAGATACGAATTTGTACATTATACACTTTCCTAATTTTTGCAAGATACGAATTTGTACATTACATACTTTCCTAATTTTTAGAAGATACGAATTTGTACATTACATACTTTTCTAATTTTTAGAATATACGAATTTGTACATTACATACTTTTCTAATTTTTAGAAAATACGAATTTGTACATTACATACTTTTCTAATTTTTAGAAGATACGAATTTGTACATTATACACTTTTCTATTTTTTGCAAGATAAGAATTTGTACATTACATACTTTTCTAATTTTTAGAAGATACGAATTTGTACATTATACACTTTCCTAATTTTTGCAAGATACGAATTTGTACATTACATACTTTCCTAATTTTTAGAAGATACGAATTTGTACATTACGTACTTTTCTAATTTTTAGAAGATACGAATTTGTACATTACATACTTTTCTAATTTTTAGAAGATACGAATTTGTACATTACGTACTTTTCTAATTTTTAGAAGATACGAATTTGTACATTATACACTTTCCTAATTTTTGCAAGATACGAATTTGTACATTACACACTTTCCTAATTTTTAGAAGATACGAATTTGTACATTACGTACTTTCCTAATTTTTAGAAGATACGAATTTGTACATTATACATTTTCCTAATTTTTGCAAGATACGAATTTGTACATTACATACTTTTCTAATTTTTAGAAGATACGAATTTGTACATTACATACTTTTCTAATTTTTAGAAGCTACGAATTTGTACATTACGTACTTTTCTAATTTTTAGAAGATACGAATTTGTACATTACGTACTTTTCTAATTTTTAGAAGATACGAATTTGTACATTATACACTTTCCTAATTTTTGCAAGATACGAATTTGTACATTACACACTTTCCTAATTTTTAGAAGATACGAATTTGTACATTACGTACTTTCCTAATTTTTAGAAGATACGAATTTGTACATTATACACTTTCCTAATTTTTGCAAGATACGAATTTGTACATTACATACTTTTCTAATTTTTAGAAGATACGAATTTGTACATTACGTACTTTTCTAATGTTTAGAAGATACGAATTTGTACATTATACACTTTTCTATTTTTTGCAAGATAAGAATTTGTACATTTCATACTTTTCTAATTTTTAGAAGATACGAATTTGTACATTACGTACTTTTCTAATGTTTAGAAGATACGAATTTGTACATTATACACTTTTCTATTTTTTGCAAGATAAGAATTTGTACATTACATACTTTTCTAATTTTTAGAAGATACGAATTTGTACATTATAGACTTTCCTAATTTTTGCAAGATACGAATTTGTACATTACATACTTTCCTAATTTTTGCAAGATACGAATTTGTACATTATATACTTTCCTAATTTTTAGAAGATACGAATTTGTACATTACGTATTTTTCTAATTTTTAGAAGATACGAATCTGTACATTACATACTTTTCTAATTTTTAGAAGATACGAATTTGTACATTACATACTTTTCTAATTTTTAGAAGATACGAATTTGTACATTACGTACTTTTCTAATTTTTAGAAGATACGAATTTGTACATTATACACTTTCCTAATTTTTGCAAGATACGAATTTGTACATTACGTACTTTCCAAATTTTTAGAAGATACGAATTTGTACATTATGCACTTTCCTAATTTTTCCAAGATACGAATTTGTACATTATACACTTTCCTAATTTTTGCAAGATACGAATTTGTACATTACATACTTTCCTAATTTTTAGAAGATACGAATTTGTACATTACGTACTTTTCTAATTTTTAGAAGATACGAATCTGTACATTACATACTTTTCTAATTTTTAGAAGATACGAATTTGTACATTACATACTTTCCTAATTTTTAGAAGATACGAATTTGTACATTATACACTTTCCTAATTTTTGCAAGATACGAATTTGTACATTACATACTTTTCTAATTTTTAGAAGATACGAATTTGTACATTACGTACTTTTCTAATGTTTAGAAGATACGAATTTGTACATTATACACTTTTCTATTTTTTGCAAGATAAGAATTTGTACATTTCATACTTTTCTAATTTTTAGAAGATACGAATTTGTACATTACGTACTTTTCTAATTTTTAGAAGATACGAATTTGTACATTATACACTTTCCTAATTTTTGCAAGATACGAATTTGTACATTACACACTTTCCTAATTTTTAGAAGATACGAATTTGTACATTATGCACTTTCCTAATTTTTGCAAGATACGAATTTGTACATTACATACTTTCCTAATTTTTAGAAGATACGAATTTGTACATTACATACTTTTCTAATTTTTAGAAGATACCAATTTGTACATTACGTACTTTTCTAATTTTTAGAAGATACGAATTTGTACATTACGTACTTTTCTAATTTTTAGAAGATACGAATTTGTACATTACGTACTTTCCTAATTTTTAGAAGATACGAATTTGTACATTATGCACTTTCCTAATTTTTGCAAGATACGAATTTGTACATTACATACTTTCCTAATTTTTAGAAGATACGAATTTGTACATTACATACTTTTCTAATTTTTAGAAGATACGAATTTGTACATTACATACTTTTCTAATTTTTAGAAGCTACGAATTTGTACATTACACACTTTTCAAATTTTGGAATCAAAAGCTTAGAACTGTTACGAATAAAGTTATCGAAATTCTCATTTATTTTGAATAATTGAAATTACATTTTTACGTACAGTGATTTCTCAGCAATACGCGACCAAAACAACGACCAGCTGTCCAAGCTAGGGGGCACCGGTTCTTTTGCCGCTGTGTGAATTGTAGGAAATCAAACTTCACATCAGCTGCCTGCATATTTAGCGCATTATGAGTGCATTTTATTCGGACGGGGAGCGATAGGCCCCCACGATTGTTGAGCTGTTGTACTGTTGTGTTATTGTATTGCTCTTTGTCATTTGTGATTGGAATAAAATTATGATTCGTCTAGGCGCGTCCACCTGGCCTTTGACATCTTGTTCCGAGTGTCAATGTCCATTTCGTTTCTAGATATTAGTGAATTTTTCTGTGATTTTTGTGCGAATAATTATCTTTGCCCAAGGCTACAGATATTTTACATAAATTCCGTTGTTGTATTTGACTTATATTAAAATGTTTAATTAATAAAGAAATGTAAATTGAGGAATATATCTCTCTCCAAAACGGAGCTGGTTTATAATTATTTTACTAACGTTGCGTTGATTGGTATATATACATATATATATATATATATATATGTATATATATATATACATATACATATATATATATATATATATATATATTTATATGTGTATATATATATATATATATACCTATAAATATATAAATATTTTAATTTTTTTAGTGTAAGGTGTATCAGAAAAGTGCCACATGAAATACCATTATGTCAGCCTACCATGTTTTGACGGGATATAACTTAACATAGATTGTTAGATACAGAAATAAACCAAAAACAATAAATTTTTTTCAGCGTTTTCATTAAAATATAAATGAAGTTATGGAAATATAGTGATAATATGGTTTTATTTAAAAGCACAAAATTATTTATAATATTTTACATAAAACTTTAATTTACTAATATTTTACATAAAGCTTCAATGTTACTATCACTCGATGTTCCCCAAGGCAGCATGTTAGAACCGACAGCCTTTTTAATTAACATAAAAGACCTGACAAAACTAGACACAAAATGCATCATAATTACTTTTGCTGATGATATTACCTTTCTATAATAAAATATATAAAAATTTGACTTTTCGTAGTGTTCTATTAAACACTACGAAAAGTCAAAACTTTTAAAATAAATGGCAACCTCCAGTAGGTTGCCTTCAATAGGTTGTACTGGAAAATCAAGAAAATCATAAATACAGCCGATTCAGCATTGATAGACATCATGATAGACATAGCATCTGACTGGCCAAATCATAACGATTCATAACTGTACATACGATATAAAGATGTATAGAAACCGATCAAAAGCACATGTGACATCAAATATATAGATGTTAATTTTGACTGTTTTCGCTGGTTGAGTTCATGTTGACACACTGTCAATAAAATTATAAAATTTAGACGAGTCATATATATTTCAAAAATATACGCAATGTAATTTACTTGACTAACATACTACAACAATTATATGCTATAAACTAGCATAATCGATTATGACTTATGATTAAATTACCTACTCCGAAATAAATAAACAGGCCAGTGTCATATGCGTCGTTCGATATTTTAAAAGTCATATAGTTATTAGCCAGTGAGGTTAGCATGCTCCATAACCTTAATAATTAGATATTATTGTGATTATACAAGATATATCAAACATTACCATCAATAATAATGTTCTAGCGTCAATGACATAGCGTGACTTCAATCGTCAATTTTACTTATCGCCACTATTTAGAATGGCAATTTTTTTTATTTTAATATGTTGACTGAATACTACAAAATAAGGTACGATTTATTGAGTTACAAATACTTTTGATTCGATACTGTGTTCCACAGTGGCGTGGGTATTCCCATTTAAATGTTTAGATCAACTAATATTCCAACAATCGCCCTAAACAAAAGTTTTTGTGTTCGGAAATAATTTTCTGTCGAAACATTTTGTTTTTTTTTCTGAAAAGTGTGACCTTATTTTTGGGTTGTATGAAAAGCCAAAAAACAAAAGCGTGGTTTAAGCCCAGATTCAAAATGTATTTAATTCGCAGAGAAATTAAACACTCAGAAATATCTCCACTGAAGTGTGTTACTTTGCATGTTAAATATATCCAGGAAATTATGTGACTTCATAGTTTGATGGCTTTTCCTTTAAAATCATTTTTAAAAACAAAAACCGTCCCAAACCACTATTAATTCGGGAAATAATTGTGGAAAGTAATATTTACTAATTATAAGATGGATCTTTTAATAGCTAGTGAAAGGTTGATCTCAGTCAATATAACTGGTATAGAAGCATTTACCTTAAAAAAAGTCTGCAAGACTTATCTTGAGATATCTGGTTATTTTTTACTACTTTTGGTTTTTATCTTTCTACGTCTAACTTACAAAAGGGTGCTTTATACTTATTGTTAGGGCTGTATATGTAATACATATTTTACAACGAGTGTAATACATATTTTACAACATAGAATATGGTAATGTACTATTTCTATGTACTTGCTAGATTTGAATTTTCCTAATAAGAGTATTTAGTTTCACCTCAAAATTATACTACAAAACGTTTTGTCCCGTTTCGTTTGTTTTATAATATATATATATATATATATATATATATATATATATATATATATATATATATATATATATATATATATATATATATATATTTTTTTTTTTTTTTTTTTTTTAATTTACCATTTCTTCTATATTTTAACAATATGTAACGCATTTTCTTACTCAATTAGCAAAACTTATCATTACGTACTTAGTGCTCGTTTGTATCATATAAATAATGTAAACGATATAGATCGTTGAGGGCGTCACTTCAACTACATCTGCAATTTATCGTGTGTTATTCGCCAAAAGGTTTTTCTTTTTTTTTCTTATTTGAGTCGTTTAGTTTATAAAACAACTAAAGTTTAAGTTTGGTATGAGTTCATAATTATGCAACTTGAGTAAATAGTGTCCATTATTAGTATGGCGTCATGACAGTTGTGTCCATTGTCACGATGACAGTCATTTAACCGTTCGTAGATGCCGTTACCGTAAACGAAAAATTCGAAACGTCTCCATATATTTTGATTCTCAGTTAAATTATAATAATGTTACGATAACGGCACAACATTATCGTGCAAAATTATGAAAACACCCATCATTTTCTTTGGTGTAACATTCTTTTGTACCATTATGCAAAAGAAAGTTAGCAAAGTCAAGTTCATGCTCGCGTCGCTGAAAAGCTATTCATGCGTTTTTTGCTAAGCGATTCGCAAAATGGCCAAATTTCTTATTATTATCGAAATAAATGATACGAGTTGATGTTTTCCCATGTTAATGACTTCCAACGATTTTTAAATTTAAAAAAGCCATTTTTAAAAAGAAAACCCTTTTATTTTTATTCACTCATGACGAACTATTATGGTTTGAAGTGGCGTGCTCACGAATGTTACATACCGTACGAGTATATTGATAAAATAATAATTCTATTTAATAAAACATAGATAACAAATTATTTAAATTATCACATCTTTTTAACATTTTTAAGAAGTGGACACCAAAACAAGTATCGTAAACATTATTCAAAGATTATTTAAAAGAAACAAAGTGTAATGAGTAATACAATAATAATCAGACGGATGAAAAAGTAATATAGATGCTTAAAGATGAAAAATATAAAAACGGCCATAATTTCAGAATTCTTACAATAATTAGAGCCGATGGTGGAAAAGTACTTTAAAAATATTTTATAAAAAGATTAGTTCAAAGTTACGCAATGCAACTTCCGTAATAGTTTTGAAATTTTTGATTATTTCAATATGCAAAAAATTTCGTAATAAACAATTACAGTTATTAAATAAAATTTCGCCTTAGAAACTGATTTTACAAGATTATTTCAATACAAGAAAAAAAAACATACATGCTCTTATGTTTTAAAATTTTAACTTCGAAAATATTATATATAAATACCAGTTTAAGTATGTTAAATTAACAATGTGAGTCACCGAGTATATTTCCATTTTTAATAACTCCATGTTATTCATCAATGCCTAACTTCTCAATAAAGCACTCTAAAGCTCCATAATAGGCGAGGCCCAACGGCAAAGCGCGCGTAATGCGGGCGGCACGCGACCGCCGCCCGCCCTCGAGCTTTTAACTTTAATTGAGCTTTGTGTTACTATTTGCTTAATGAGAAGTACTTTAGGGCTTACTGCACATACTGGGTTGACCGTGAGAGCCACTGTGTTTATACGATACTTTCATTACAATTTTAATATTTGTACTTTACTACCTATCTTTCCATATAATCATACCATCTCCCTTATACATGTTTCCTTCTGCCCCTCTATTAACTTTCTAGTTGTTTATATTTTAAAATTTTAGACTTTCTTTGGTCTGACACACTCGTGTTTTTCTTGGCTCAATACATTTAATTTTCCATATACACTGCCATTTCATTATATATTCAATGCAAGAAACGCTTAAAACGGTATAGCAACAATTTAAATTGTAAATAAAACTTTACAATTTTTAAATAGTTTGTTTTTAAGGATAGCATCGAACAAGATAACCAAATTACTTTTACATTGATTAATTTGGCATTAATTAATGTTATACAAATTTAAACCATTGTTACAACATGAATTTTATATAAATTTATACCAAATTACTTTCACACAAATTAATTTCATAAAAATTATTTTTGCGTAAATTAATGTAAATATACATTATTACGTATAACGATAACAATAATTTGTCTTGAATATACAATTTTCGTAACAATAATATATTACAAACAGTATTCGAGTAAAATCTCTATTATAGCTATGCGCTATGATATATATTTATGGAACATTAATTTATGTATAAAATAATTTTTCAACACAGTCGGGCTCAAGTAACAGCTTGAGAATGGTTAACATTTTTATTGAAGATTCCTTCCCACGAAATTACATTGAACTGGTAGGATTGGCAGTAAAAGAGTATATAAAGACGCCGTGTACCTACAATTGGAAAATGGCTGCCATTTTTATTTGTCGTTGCTATGGTGATGCTATGTTTTGAAAGTTGGAAATTGTTAGTGTTTTGTATATTTTTTAAAGATGTTATTCCTTATAATAGTTTACTGTTCGCGAAATTCATGTTAACTTTGTGCATTTTTTTTATTTCACTTATCAAAAAAAGCAATTGTTAAAAGGCATCAACGTCAATTCATTCGCTGCTTTATTCAATTTCAGATGTTGCGATAACGACTGCCTAGACGTTACCTGTTTTTGTCTCAATATTTCCTCTTCTCAACGCCTATATCGTCTTTCTAAATTCCTCTTTAATAAACAATTTTCCTAGATATTGATGAAGATAGCCGCTAATAATCCTGCGTTGAGTATACTTCTTCGAAAACTACATTTAATGTTTCAAGATGTGTAGAGAAAAAAATATAGAAACGACAATAGGCTGTTAAATATAAAATAGCATAATTCCAAATTATTTTTGTATTTTGAAACTTTATTTACCAATTTTTAACAAATACCGTGTTTTCCGAACACGTTTAATGCTCTGATTTTTAATAACTCTAAATACAAATCTCCTCATCTAGCCCCGCAGATCTCTATTAACGGACATTGCGACGTCGTCGTAATTAAACGAGCACGCGCAGACCGTGTGCGTGCTGCACGTGTGCGACACGCGTACCCTATACTTTGCAATAAGCGGCGACGTGAGCAAACGAGGGACCACTAATGATACATATTGATTTTATCAAGAAACTTGGATGCGGATGAGAGTCTTCAAATTGTTGCCGGACTGAATCGAAATCAGAAATTAACTAGTTTCAATCCCAGGAACTTACGATGGACTGTTGATTCATCATGTTGGCACTTGTTTGACTTTTCTTGACGAGTCTTTCGCTCACAAGTTGTGACAAGGGTCTGGCGATGGAGCCGAAAGGTGATAATAATGATGGGAAATAAAATCATTAATGGTTAGAAATAATTTCATCCAATTAGGGCTCATTTTACTTAGCTTTAGTAATAAACGGTAACAAGACTTGATGATGGAGCCGGCAGGTAAAGACAAGAACTCCTCATTTGAAATAAGTATATTCATCGAGTTTGGGCTCGTTTGTAATGTCTTGTTGAGTCCTTTGGTCACAAGCACTGGGCAGGGTCTGATCCTAGAGTCATCAAGAAATGATGGGAACTCCCTTAAAAAATTTAAGCGATTATAGTACAGTCCACGAAGAATCTATAGTGGGGAACTATTTTTTTTATGTTAATCATGTTATAAAGATGAACATTTTGCTTCTTCATTTTCAGAGTTGGCACAAAAATAATTGATCAATTTTCCGATTCGTACCCTCATATAGTTTTTTGTATCCAGATGGAAGGTTGGTGTACATACATATGTATTTTTCGAAAGTAATTTTAGTGTATCGAGTGCATTTTATATTATTAATTAAAACGTTAAGCCGTTATATTGTCTACATTAAAATGATATTGTAGACAAAATAAAAATCCACAAAAACTTTCAATAATGTGTATTGCTAATGATAACAGATTGTCTTTTATGATCCGTTTTTGTTAAAAAATTGGACCACAGAAGTATTTCTGGTTTAAATAAACTGTACCCTTATAGCGACATCACAGTAACGTTCGGAAGAATCGTATACTACAATTGAACATACAAAAATACCACTTTTGTGTATTGCTTGTTATTGCCGATTGTTTCCTATAATCCTTTAAAATTTTGATCACGGGAGAACGAGCGTGGAAAATGTGACGTATATTTATATACTCGACAAAAGCACATAATAACTTACCATAGAATAAGCAAATAAACAATTGCAAATGTCATTAATAAATTAACTGTAAAAAAATAAAAGGTAATTTAGACATAACTCTATTTTGCCTGGTGAAAGTCGGAATAGAAACTTAAAGTGGAAAAAATTATATTAGAAGATCCAGAGAATCGATCAGTTCATTCTGTTTTTCATTTTTATTAAATATTGTCTTCTGTCTAATTTGACTTAGGAGATCCCACCATTTCTTCTTCAGTATTCAACAATTCAATTTCCACTCACTTTCCCAAAATACATAAGTATAAGATGATACATTGCGTTACTGTTGTCTAAGAAACAAAGAATATACAAATAGCTCGTAATTACGTCAATTTCACAAACATTTCTATTCTTCGTAGCCAAATCGAGCCCTATATAATTACCTCATTACAAAAGCATTCTTCATTCACCGTCCAAACACCGAACCCACGGCGAGGGGTGTACGAGATTGGCTCGCGGGCGGCTGGTTCACACGAGCGCTTCGCTCTCACAGGAACCGGGCTCGCTCCCACACGGACAGCGGTTGCGCGACCATTTCTCGTGAGAATTGGGAATATTTCCTCTCGCACTTTGTGAATACAATCGGCGGTTCTCACCGCCGCGGCGGTCAGAGCTGAGCGTGGGAGGCGGTACGTTGTTCGCGTCGCGGATGATGCCGTAAACCGATCTGGTATATCAAGTCAGCCTGTATAAAGAAATAGATATTCTTTGTTATACAAAATTGCTTTGGCAACAATGTCGACTAGGAATTTTACACTGTGAACATCGCATCCGAATTAGTGGTATATACATGCACAACATTACATGAAATACATCCATTCTTCATATTTTTCTCTGCTCCACTGGTCACTTCTGGAATGGGGTTATGGAATTGCTTGGAGAATCATGAGTGATTACTCACTATAGTTACATTTATTTGTCTTGCTGTGTGTCTGTCTTATTTGTTATTATTTACACATTGTAACCGTTCATTCTTTCCGTACGTCTGTGATTTCGGAATTTTAATAAATAAGTGAAAAATTAACTTTTTAACAAAGCTGGAGTATGCGAGACTTATTCAATAGAGTTTAGTATTTTTTGCGAATATCATAAAAACCCACGGTGGTAAGGGCATATACCAGGTCTACATCGGACTATATCATTCCGAATGTGGATTGGTATAATTTATTGTGTTTTATCTGGTTTAGTAACATGAAAGTTTCAGTCAATTGCAATATTTCATCATTAATAATTATTGATAATCAGATTAAGAAATTTGGGCCAAAACTTTGTGTCGCTTGATCTATAATTTGCATTACATCTAAGTAATATGCTAATATTTTTCCGTGAAATTATATACGCAGAGCTGTACTGTATAAACATTCTAATAAATTCAATTTGCTTATCACTACCTCGCTTATTCAGAAGGTTATTTGTTAAAAAAAAACAATATAACAATTTGACAGATCCAATAATTTGTTCTTAATACTTAAATTTTCAACTCATCTTTCTATTTTAGGTTAAACAAACTTAAGTATTTTTATTTCATAAATGTTGTCGATGTATCTAGAAGTGTCCAAAATGTTTGTCACTTAAATGACGCGAAACACTTATTTCAAAGAAGCTTTATTCACAAATTTGATTTACCTTAGAGGAATTTAAAATGTTTTCGGAGTGTAGCTCTTAAAAATGTATAACTTTGTTAACGAAATTATTTGAATAATAGAAACGAAAAAACTATGGCATCTTTGACAGCTTTTTTTCAGTTGTAACTAATCTATAACTTGATAACGTCCTCACAGTTTCATATTTTTTTATGTTATCATTTATCTAATGCCTTATATTTTTATTATTTTAAATCGTTCTTATAAGATAATGGTTATAGATTCTGCCTTCTTTTTAATGTATTTAAATAATTTTTCTTTACTCAGCTTACCTCAGGTCTAGATTCTCGGACTTAAGTGGGCATAGCTAAGGAGTTCGCTCTAAAAATCTGTTGACTTTATTAAACATGATACCTTCTTCTACGAATATTCCTTCATTCTTTATGGCGCCAAACCATTGTGTAAGTTGGACTCTGATATCAGAAATGCTCTGCCAATTTACATATGCAAAGATCTTCTGGAAAAAAATTTCCCTTCATAACTCCATTTCGTAAACCCCTTCGTTTTCTTCCTAGTTTTTTCTCTTATATCCGGTACGTCTACTGTATTCTTGTCAATATACTTTGATTAATTGCTTGTTGTTTATTATTTTTGTTAGCCAGCTATTTAATTTCTTATTGTTTACATGCTCTTTTCTGCAGTTGAATATAATGTAATGCAATATATTGCAGTACATTAAAGTCAATAAACACATAAACATTCCCATTATGAACAAAAAAACATTAACGTATTACAAACATTGCACAAATAGATAAACGATAATGGTAATCGGCGTGTGAAGTATTTTTGCACTGATTTTTCATCCTTATCACCGACATAAAAGCATTATCACCAGCTGTCCGCCCGCCCCACGTCTAACTAACACTCTCCCCCTACTCCATTATCGCAACGATTTGCTAATCCCGCAGTGATTGCCCATGTGGTGAGAGTGTTTGCGTTGGATGCAAGGGTGTAGTAGAGAGCTCTACTGGAGAGCTAATCGTGACAGAAGTTTGACTAGAAACAATTATATTTGGTTACTTTTATTTAAACACAGAGTAATGATCCACATATTTAATTACTCGCACACTTGTATATTGTACACTCTTTAAATATGTTAAAATGATTTTCATAAGAATCGCCTTCTTTCCACTGGTCCATACATCTTCGTTTCATACCTTATTTCCTAGGCATTTTCTAATTATACCTTTCGGCGATTTATTTTCATTCTCTCTTCAATGTACAGTTTACAATTTACTTTAAAAATGGTTCATATTGAAATCCACCTTCCGTATTCTTTCGTTATTATTTCCTTGTTGGTTACATTTAAAAAGAATTAAAAAACTTTATCATATCTGACAATAAAGCTATTAAAGTGAATGTGATCTCGATGAATTTCATATATTTGACCAATTTATTTACAAGAGATGAAAATTTAGAAATATATCTTTCTAAAAAGTCATGGTCATACTGGCAGGAAGGTATACTGTTAATAACATATATATTGATTAGACTTTGTATTTTTATTTAAAGAAAATAGCCTTTAGCCGTAGACCGCGCTATGCAATCTGATCGAGTAATTTTCCACATTTTTTTCGGAAAATTCATCTTTTTTTAATGTTCAGTACATGACTAAAGTTCAGTACATGACCAGTGTTCAGTACATGACATCAATAAAGATTTTAGAAATGTCAAGCAATTTAAGGGTCTACCCGATAATTATTATATTTTTCATATCAAACTGAATAAAAAACAATATTTTCAGATTATATTATGGGGAAACGTTTATAGGACTAATATGGTAACAAAAAACCTGTTAAGGCCAAGGCCCGTATTTCAGATATTTACATCTTTCAAGGAGAAAATGTAACCAACAATTAATTCAACTGAAAAATAAGTTATTCGTTCCCAGTTTAGCACCGTCTCGATTAGGTATTGAGTTACTGAGCGTTTGATATTTATAATAATAATTTTAAAATATTAAGAGTATTTACGTAATTAAGATCACAATGGGTAAGATTTTTTATCTGTTCTTTGGTAAATCTGCTCTTCAAGTATCTGCATCAAACACCTGTACCATTCCACGCTTCATCTCTGGGGATGCCAATTTCGCATAAACATGTCCGTGAGGATTCATTTCGCGTTTTAAATTAGACGTAGCGCCATCTATTGATGTAAATAGATAAATTAAACACTTGTGTAATTACTACGTATCGAGTAGCTAGGCACTTCGTTGTTGTGTAAATGCAGTATAACTGAAAATATTATAATCGCATATCTTATGATTGAGAGCGCTGATTTCGATGAAATAAAAACTAACTGATACTTCAAATCAACCTCTATATTTCTTTAATAAACTCCATCTCGAGTATCTAGTTTTTACGTAATGCGTGTTCAGACAAACAGCTAAACGGACAAAAAATCCAAGAACTACATTCTGTATTCTTTTACTTTTATTATGTAACCCATAAACTTTTTTTATAAATGTCTTCAGTGTACAGACTCACTAATTCTACGGTTTTATTATATGTATAGATTATAAATATATACGCATAAAGCCAAATTGGTTATATAATACATTATACGACATTAACATACTTTTAAACGTTACAAAAATTTCATTTTCACATATGTATCCTGAATTAATTACATTTGAATGCAACCACGATAAGATAACTAAATAGTAAATTTCAAAAAGAAGTGCAGACTTTTGATATAATTTAGTTTTAGACACTGATGTTGCAAATAGCCGACGATAGTCGTCAGATTCCAACTTATACTTTTAGACACTGAAGTTGCAAATAGTCGACGATAGTTTTAGACACTGAAGTTGCAAATAGCCGACGATAGTCGTCAGATTCCAACTTATACTTTTAGACACTGAAGTTGCAAATAGTCCACGATAGTTTTAGACACTGATGTTGCAAATAGCCGACGATAGTCGTCAGATTCCAACTTATTCTTTTAGACACTGAAGTTGCAAATAGTCGACGATAGTTTTAGATACTGATGTTGCAAATAGCCGACGATAGTCGTCAGATTCCAACTTATACTTTTAGACACTGATGTTGCAAATAGCCGACGATAGTCGTCAGATTCCAACTTATACTTTTAGACACTGAAGTTGCAAATAATCGACGATTATTTTAGACACTGATGTTGCAAATAGCCGACGATAGTCGTCAGATTCCAACTTATACTTTTAGACACTGAAGTTGCAAATAGTCGACGATAGTTTTAGACACTGATGTTGCAAATAGCCGACGATAGTCGTCAGATTCCAACTTATACTTTTAGACACTGAAGTTGCAAATAGTCGACGATAGTTTTAGACACTGATGTTGCAAATATACTTTGAACACTGATGTTGCAAATAGTCGACGACAGTCGTCAGAGTCCAATTTATGGGGCCGCACGGTCAAAAAGTAATATGTTAAGTGAAAAGTAGACAATGCAGAATTAATGCTCACTTCAGTCGACCACGGAGAAAATAATAAAGCAAAACATCTATTATAAGGAAAGAAATGAAAAAAAAATCTCTCCAACATTGTCCAGTTTTCTTCCTACCTACATGTAGTTGAAAATACAAATACAGGTTGTAACAAAGAACGTGTCTGTTATACATACAAGTGATTCTGTGCATAAAACTGAAGAGAAACTTTTAGCGAACTATATGAAACGATCAACCGTTTAAAAAAAACACATCAAAATTTCAGTTTCGGTTGTTAGGGAACCCCTTCAAACATACTCAGTTTGATTCACAGAATCACCTGTTTGAGACACGTTTATATAAATATACTAGTGCACATGTATACAGGCCTAAAAAAGAACGTGTCTATTATTCATACAGGTGATTTTGTGCATCAAACTGCGTATAACACGTTAAAAAGCCATATGACAATTCTCAACCGTTTCTAAGAAAATATCCATTGAAGTTGCCATTATTAAGAATAAATAATTACATTTTGTTTTATTAAATTTCACGGACAGTTTAATGCATAAAATCACCTGTATGCACAAACACATCTGTATAAATAACACACACATAAATCTCATTTAATACTACCGTCTTACCATAATATCGTATGAACATTAATTTGGTCAGAGCCATGATACGATGATAAATTTAAATGTAACATCATATAAATATTAATACAATAATATAATCATATGACGATTAATTTAATCGTAGTATCGTATGAGAGATTAATTCGATCATAGCATCGTATGAAGATAATTTAAACTTAGCATCGTATAAAGTTTCATTTAACAGTAGCATCATATGAAGATTTGTTCAGCCGCAACATAATATGAAAATTTATTTAATCATAACGTCGCATGAAAGTTAATTTAATCATAGCCTCGTATGAATATTCATTTAATCGAAGCATCGTATGAAGATTCATTTATCCGTAACATAGTATGAAAATTGATTTAATGATAGCATCGTATGAAGATTAATTTAATAATCGCGTCGTATGAAGATTAATTTAATCACCTTTTTACCTTGCTTTCTGTCTATATTCGTTTCCGTTTCCCCTCCCACAGACAGAGCCCGTCCCCGGACACAATCGCGCAGGTGGCCGGCACGCGCTGGGAGTGCGGCGCGCGTGCCGCTCCCACGCGCCGCGCCCTCCCAATCACTGACTACCCTCCACGAGCTATTGTCCTTGTAATGATCCATGCAATCCTTTGCCATGGGGCGTGAGCGCAACGCGTATAAATAGGCGGTTCCTTGGGGTATTAGTGGAGCATTATTGGAGGTTGATCACATAAATGGAACGAATAACTGGACGGAAACTACGTTTAGTTTTGTCAATGCTTGTTTTATATTCCGACCGATAATTTCCATACTACTTAGAATTTAGAATACGTGTTATCCAACAAGGATGGATTACGAAATAAACTAACAAGAATAAATAAACTTAAATAAAACTTAAAAACACAATCACTGTTAATCATTGCTCGCTACTCTGAAGTTAGTGCAAGATTACATAATAATAAAAAGACAAAAAATTTTAGTTTTTACGGAAATTTTGGAATATATACAAATTAATTGAAATTTCGTAAGCCAGCATCATCCTTTTAGGCCACAGTGAAAACAAAAATTCTGTCAAACTCGTTACATCCGTCCGTCCGCCTGTCTGTCAAAACCTGTGTATGAAATACAAATAGATATTTCAAATAGAGATCTCAGTTTATATCGAGAAAAATAGTAAACAAATTCTGTGTACCTTCTCATACGTATGTAGGGAATACGATTTTTTGTCGCGAATTTAATAGTGTTGGTGTTTTTCTCAATTTATCTTCAAAAGTTTTTCATCCATATTAATATTCAGAGATGGTTTATTTCAGTTCAATTATCTAGACCTCGTTGTTCATAATCAGTGACTATTTTTAAAATTATTAAAGTCATAAGATATAATTGTTGACAATACCTATTACCAAGTATTTCCACCTTATTTCACTGCATTTTCCATTTCGATTAAGGCTGTTAAAAATTTGTTGACATAAGGTATATTTTATTTCATTATTCGGTTAATTTAAGAAGAAAAAAAACAGAATTTTGGTTCAAGTAATATTTAAAGATCGTACTATTTTTAAAAAAATCTACGTGGTAAGGACTTGTTTTTTTGTAGTTTTATTTATGATCTATTGTATTATTAAGAAACTTAATACAACAATAGATCAAATTTTCCACGGTGATTGATTTGATCATCGAAGTTTGTTTGATTTAATTATTATAATTTTAATTTAGTTGCTGACCATCCGCAATGAAGACCACATTAAACTACTTTTTTAATTGCACCGAAGAACATAACAAAATTTCAGAACGTCATACAAAACTATCGAATTTCCATATTCGTTTATATCCTTTGACGTTATTAAAAAACTCTTACAGATCCGACGGTTAGTGAGTGTGATAGGGAAATAAATGAATAGTAAACATATAATTGTGATTTAAGACTACCAAAAAGTTAATTACAATATCCTACGTTGGTATTAGTAGTGTATCAGTAGTGTAGTTAGAGAAATAGTTTTAAGTGGTCTGTAATTTTAAACACCATGTATGTAATTTCAAAAACCGCGCTGCTTTGCTACCGGTGCCGGCAAAAATAACAACCGCGTGCCGTTGCCGTTTTGCTAAGGGCTGTACCGCAAACATGTGTTTATGTTTTGTGTATATTAAAATGTTATTTAATTTGTTTGAAATTGTTTTTTTTTATTCTTGGCGTAATTGTTTATTTCATTATATTAAAGTGTTTGTGACAACTAATACTGACTGGGTTTTCATTTAATGTCGAACGGTCAAATCCACATTGTATACTTAGAGTGAACTTGTCACTTGAAAAACAATATTTATATCAAATTATTTAATCTTTCCTGGTAAAACATCTCGTAGGTTACAAAGAATAATGACAAATATCTGTAAAATTGTCTATTCCACAGTCAAAGTACAGCGTAATAAAACTTAGTATAATCTAACAAAAATGATAACATTTTAAACACAATTCACTTGATTCTCTCTTACCTTTGTTTCACTTTGAACTATCACTATTTATATTATAACCTTTACATAAAACCAGGAATAAGTGTTATACACGATTTAAGATTGATAGTCATACTTACTTAATTTAAATAACAAATATAACTATAATACTTAATTTAAATAACATACTTACTTAAATTAAATAAAAATTTAGTTAACGAGTATTCCTTAATCAGACATGTAATATTATAATTACATTTTATGCAATTTCAAGTGTCATCCATAGATCCTTCCGACACACCCCTTTATTTTTTTCAGGCCCCATTTGCGAAATGTTAAGATCATGAGTTTAATAAAATCGGATAGTCGGAAAAATTTCGAGGCACTTTAGCATTTAATTGTAACTTTGCCTTGACACTGTCTACCCTACGAGTACCAATCTGGTCACTCTGCTGCCGAAGCTGTGCATAACATATGCCATCGTAACGCTCGTCAAGCAATATCTGAAGCCACAGCAAAACGATGGCTCCAGCGATTTCACAGCGACCGTTATTCCCTGAATGATCAACCGCACTCGTGGTATTGGATAGCGACAGGTTAAAATAGTGAATTGAAGAAGATAACCGGTTAACGACACGCTGGCTAATAACTGCGCTCAGGTGCCTCCACGGAACTATAGAGAACGATTTACACCACGTGGGAAAAACTTAAAATACGGTGCATGAGTGCCACATGAACTTAGCTCAGACCAGCCATAACCGTAGTCTGGTTCTCATATAGCCAAACAGACCGGCTTTAAAGCTTTGGATTTTGGTAGGACAAAGATCACCCATCGCCCACCCCCTCCCCGGCCCCATACTTGGTCCCCACTGATTATTGTTTGTTTAGATCACTCAACAATGCTTTTCGCGAAAAAACTTTCATTATGAAGACCACCTACCCAGTTCAAACGCCAATTTTTTCATTCCAAGCCACTTGAATTTTACTCGGTTGCTATCCATTCCCTGCCAGTGCGTCGGAGACATAGTAGTACAATAAGGTGGTGATTATAATATGGATTATTAGTTAATTTTAAATTGATAAAATAATTACAAATTATAACATTAATAACCGCTCACTACTTTTTAGCAAACCCAATATTTATCTTAATTATAATATAAATTTCCGATACGTAAATTCTTTCTGAAATATGTAATATTATATATATTAATTGACAAATATTTTTTTAAGTCCTTTAGAAATGCTTACCCTTAAAAATCACTTAAAACGCAAGTGGGTAACTTATTGTATTTCGACCCTTATTGACTAAACTTTCTAGCTAACATTCTACAATTAATTGATAGATCGACTGATCTAACCTATTTATTTAACATTACATAATAGGAACAAATATAATGGCGATTTAACCGGGAAATAAATACCCAAACAAAATATCTTTCTCAGCGGACGCTGCAAACGACCTAACCGTTGGTTCGCCACAATTGAGCAAAATGGCCCAAAAAATGTTTATAACAATTTTATAAGCGCAAACACGAGTACCATAAATAACCTTTGCTCCCGGGAAGCGATACCATTCTATAGTCCATTCAATTTGAAGATGGAATGTTTGTAAACAATCACTTTTGACAGTTCAGGTATTGCAAACCTTTTTCTTACATTCACCTTAGTAATTTATTATGGATTTATTTGTTATTAAAAAGTATTTTTTATTAGTGTACACATTTACACTGTATACGTACGTAACTTATATTATATAGGTTATATTTTATATTTAAGAGAAATTCAGATAAGAAAGATGCGTTTCGAATAATTTATAAATATTACTGTTACATAAAAATATATATAATAATACCAACAAAATTCCTCTCATACTTAATCCAGGCTTGAGACTGGCAGTCTTAAAGACTGGCGTATTTAAAAAGTTGTTGGTAGCCAAATCTCTATTAGTAAATCACGCTTGGCAAACCTTCATCAACTATCATCTGTCTATCTAATAAATACTATTCTATCATACTAACAAATAATACTTTACTTTCTAAATATATTAGTAATAGTACTTTAACGAAATGTTAGTTAGAACAAAGAAAATGAAATTATTACAAAATAAAACAAGTATTACTTAATTTTCAAGAAATGACTAAAACAACTTTTAAAAACATAAAATACACTGATGTGTAAAAATGAACCAAATACACTAATATTCTTAAATAATACAACAATTACATCACAAAGAACTCAAAATATATATTATAAATACACAGAGTTACACTAATGTTTCACTTTACTATATAGAAATACACAAAATACACTAATATTTCATAGAAAAATTACACTATAATGTTACATTCAAATCATAATGAACTTAATACACAAAATACATATTTATATTTAAAAAAAAACCACAAATACTTTATTATTTCACAGAAAACAATTAACCACAGTGCACATGAACACGAATCACATCACAATGAACTTAAAACGTGAAATCACTAAAATGGTTAATATAAATACACTACACACATTATAACAATTACAGATTATCACACTTATATCACAGAAGTATCAGATTCTGAAGTCGTAGAGCTCGATGTGGACTCTCCAATATTAATTATAAATCTATCTATTACACTATCTATTATACCATCAAGCTCGGCCATCCGCTTCTCTTCTTTGAGCACATGATCGATACATTTCTGCCATGCTGCTGGGGTTGTTAATGAAATTGCTTCACGTAGAAGTCTTTTAATATCGATCAGTTTAAAAGTTTTATTTTCTCTCGCAACATATCCTTTCATTTGTGCCCAGACGATCTCAATTGGATTTAGTTTGCAATGATATGGCGGCAATCTTAGTATCTCGATACATTTTTCCTTAGCTTTTTCATCAACAGCATAGCTCAAATATTTATGTTTTTCTCGGCGAACCAAATCCATTAACTCCGCTTTGATCGATGATTTATCATAGGTAATAAGTTTGTCGCTCAGCCATTTTTGTATGTCTTCTTTTTTCCATTGTGTTGTCGGTATGCGTCCAGCCTTCTTGAATGATATGGAGCATTGTCCATCACCACAACGGAGTTTGTTGGCAGTTTATGTAAAATCTTATGGAACCATTCTTCAAAAACACGTGCATTCATTTCCGCGTGGTATTCAGTATCAATTTTCTTCGTCTCGAAAATGAGCTCACCATCTTCCAAAAAACCTTCTTCGTTGCCGATGTGTGCAACGATTAGACGTTTTCCCTTTCCTGATGGCGCCTTCAGCCCAGTAGACAAACCTTCCATAAAAGCCTGCCGTGACGATTGTATGGGGGTGTCATGCCATACTTTGCTTCTTGTGTGGCCTTCATTGACCCAATTCTCATCTAAATAATATATGTTTCGTTTCTCTTCTCTCATTTTTAAAATCGTCCTTAAGTATCGATGTCTCCATAATATTATATCACTCTTTTCAATTAATGCGCTTTTTCTATTGCGTTTCTGGTATGTGAATTTCAATTTCTTTAAAACATTGTAGAACGTCGTCCTTTTGAAATTAGGTAAGGCCTCATCGTTGTTCACCTCCATAAGAACCTTGCCGATCGTAGGTAGTTCATTTTTAAAATAAAAAGTATGGACTTTACGTTTAATCGCGCTCAGCTCTAGATCATCCAATTTTTCAAATTTTGTCAATCTTGACGAGTGCGGCAAAGGCGAGCGGATGCGTCCCTCTTTTCTATATTCCCGAACTGTATTGTACACTGTGCTTAGACCAACACCGGTAGTTTCAGCCGATTGCTTCGCTACGTATTTTTTGTAAATGTGTTTTTCCTTGGGCGTAATCTTTTCTACGTATTTATATACGTTTATTAAAGTGGTTTTTTCCTTCGAGCTTAAAGCATTCTTCTTAGAGCGTTTCTTCATAGGCGATGAAAATGTTAGAATCCCGCCACTAGTACCTGGCACATCCGCCATTTTATTTACACAATAAAACACACTTTAACAATTAACACATATTATTATATAACACACCGAACTTAACGCTATGAAACAAACAATAATATAATAAACTTAGTGTAATACAAAAAGTAATGAAAACAATTTACAAAACGCCAAAAAATCAGCGAGCAATAATTGCAAACGTGAAAGTAGTTCAAAGTTCCAATAGGAAAACACGTTCGCTAGTGCGGACTGAACACCCACGCTTCGCCGTCATGTTGTTCTCTTTGCTAGCGGTGCGCGCCAAAAGTTGGCATACATGCGAATACACAGTTAACAAAAAAATATAATTGATCTCCTGAATCTATAAGCAATTCGACATAAGAATTGTGATAATATAAATAATGAGTATTGCAAATAATTATACTAGTTGTGCGCTCGGATTAATTCAAATTTATTTAGTTCTCCGTACATTTCTATATGACTTCTTCAATACCATTATGAAGTTTCGTGCTTGTGGAACAGATACGGCTGACGGATGATTATATGGATCCGCATTGGTTGTCTTCAAAACAAAAATTAATAATTTAGTTTTACTAAACATACATATAATAAAAGTTAATGACGTAATGTGCAGTAAACATTGTCATAACGCTTTGACTTGTAGTGTAATATTACATTTTCTTTTGGCGGTAACGTTCCGACGTAGTTTTTATCGATAATAAAAAAAATTTACCATTACATATATCTGTCTCGCTCGAACAATGCAGACAGATCGTATTGTGTCACTAGTGCATATGTGTTCAAATTGCACTTAATCAATTACAGCCATCCGCTAACAATTGGGCGAAAAAATAAAATCAATTATTTTTTTTTCACAAATTGTCCCGCAAAATTGCTAAGCAAAAACCAGCTATTTTTATTTGATATGAAGCAGGTATCTTTATCTGATAAACTGAGGGTTTTATGAAATTCCAACGAAAGTACGGTTTTAAAATAGTAGGGTAATTTACATGAAATTGCCAATTGAAAAATTTCACTGTTTTTACTTTAGATGTCGTAGCTAAATCTAGTGAGCGGCTGCTGTTCGAACGTGTACTTTGCCGTATACGTTGTGGTATTGAAAACAATTAAAAAGCATTTTTATCTTCAAAATTTGAATTTACTTCAGATTTTTTAGTATATTGATATTTGATATTGTAGTGTCAATATTTATAAAATTTATTATGCTTTTACTATTTTTTCGTTGAATATAATAACCCATTGATAACATAACCTCAAATCGAGTAACAAATTCATAAATGGCGCTAAATTTAGATTCCAGATTATACTTTCCAGATTATGCTTACATGATAATAATAAAAATGACAGAGTTATTGAAGAGATTTAAATGATACTTGAGGATCCTACGTCTGAACGGGTTCAAGAAGAACTTCCGCCAACAGTGCCTTTAACATAAAGATCTAATGAGGATGCTTACAAAAGGATACGCCTTCAAAGTACCTGACTGATATGTACCCAGTTGTAGAACTGCTTAATAGCTTTTGGAAACATGTGCAAGCAAGTAGCAAAGGTACACTCATCCCAAGGTTACATTAGACAAAAAAAGAGAAAGTAAAAATAAAAAGATTATGAAGAAAAATCTTAATATTGAAAAGCAAAAAAGGAAATTACATTCAAGTTCTGAGAAAGAAACGATAGAATTAGCTAGTGAAAATTGCGGTCCCGAAAATAATATATATGATGCGTGGAATGCGATGAAAATTACTACGAAACTGAAAAAAATAAATTGGCTTCTATGAGTTGTTTGTAAATTAAGGCTGCATGTAAATTGCACTCCATTCAACAATTATTGTAATTCTTGCGGCAAGAAAAGAAGAAACAAGAAATGGAAAACAAAAACTTGCACGAGAAAAAAGCAAAAAGTAGCGGAAAATGCAAAGGGAGAGGAAAAATGAGTCGAAAATTAAATGACCATCTTATCCTGAAATGAGCTGCCAATTTCTAATGGATTTTAACATTAAAGCTTTTAAAAAACATTATCCTAAATTGCATATATAATTTGTAGACTACATTGAAAAATATTTTAGTACCAACATTTATTTAAAAAGAAAATAACATGTCACAATGTTTGTTTAATTATCTATACGCACAATATACCATAACTATATCTGCATATAAGGTAATCAAATCTATAAATAAAGCAACGTAAGCTGACACATTGTAGCTATCTCACTCTAACGCCTTATAAAATTAATGAATAGCATATATGGTCTAGATTTTTTTAGCGTCGAGATTTTGAATATTTTCACAAAATGTTTGAAACGCCTGACTATTTCGCAAAAAAAATGGAGGGTTGCCAATTTTTTCGTGTCAAATTTTAGAATTCGTATCAATAAAATAATGGTATAATATTTGTATTTATAACATTTTTTATCGTAAAACTATCTGTAGTTAATATTTTGATTATGTATATACTTTAATAATACTCCGGGAATAATGCAATGAATTTTATAAATAGTTGTCAGCTGATCGAATATTATATTTGTGCCAACCATATTTTAACTGTCAAATTCGATTGTTTACAAACATTCCATCTTCAATTTGAACGGACTATAGTTACATACGTCGTTAGCGTCTAAACGAGAAGCGAGTACGGCATAAAGACGGACAACGGTCGACAAGTTTGAAGGTAAACTCGCTCAGGGTCAGTCATACACGTGCAGCGCACCGTTGCGGCCGATGCAGCGTGTCGAAACAATATTGGTGTAATGCTCAAAGAATATTTACGCCCAACGAAGACGTCCGTTATCGATTCGACAATAATCGGAGAAAATACAACATATGACATTTAATAATTTAATGCAAACGTCTCGTAAAATTCGGTCCCACAAAAATCGGAGGAACTCTGGCCCATTCTCGCTGAATCGAAAAAAATGCTAACGAAGAAAGTGATAGAACATATAATTGAACACGCGTTACCGTAAACGACAGATATTTAGTTAGCGGCGCGCATATCTTGACTTTTGCATCGGTGGAAAGTTGTCCCCAAATGTCGACAGTTTCCGCCGACTCAGCATCGTCGACAAAAATTGTTGGTCTATCGCTTTACTTAAAAAAACATTTAATTGATCTAAGGTGCTAAAGCGTAAATAGCCAATTCACGATTTAAAATCGAGAGGTCGGTGAAAACTCTTGCGACGTTATCCACACGATCCCCGATTTAGGTTAACTTCAAGCTCATGCTTGCAAACGCAAAGAGCATGCTTAGACTTCTTATATATTGAATATTTTATTAACAAGATATATTATTAACAAGATATTTTATTACAAGATACGTCATAAAAAAGAAAATATTTTTATTTCGAACACGTATTTAAGGCGGCAGACCTTTTCATCCAGATAATACCTTTTTCTTAATCTGTGCAGTCATTTTTGGACCTTAGCAGGTATAAAATCGTCACATCCCTCAACGATTTTACATCTACTAAATTTAAGTTATTCCTTTTAACGCAACATTCGGGATAAACTTTGATGATTTCAAGGTATCAGTATGAAATCATGAATACTCTGTATATTTTACTAATACAAATTGGTTAATGTATTAATGCATTGACCATTTCGATTATTGTGAGAATACTTTTCGTACTTGCCGAAATAATAATATCAGGTTTACTATGTTCATTAATGGTGAATTAATGCATTAACAAATTTATTTTGTGAGGATACTCTCAAATAATAACACAATAACACAATTTAATTATTGGTGCATTAATACATTAACAAATTTGTTTTGAGAGGATACTCTCAAATAACAACACAATAACACAATTTAATTATTGGTGCATTAATACATTAACAAATTTGTTTTGAGAGGATACTCTCAAATAATAACACAATAACACAATTTAATTATTGGTGCATTAATACATTAACAAATTTGTTTTGAGAGGATACTGTCAAATAATAACACAATAACACAATTTAATTATTGGTGCATTAATACATTAATAAATTTGTTTTGAGAGGATACTCTCAAATAATAACACAATAACACAATTTAATTATTGGTGCATTAATACATTAACCAATTTGTTTTTGAGATGATAATTACGTACGAGTATTCGAAATGATAATATCAGGTTTACTTTACGCATTATCAGTGCATTAATGCAATAACCACATTGTTTTTTGTCAACGTGAATAATAAGTTATATAACTTTATGTGACTTGATTATATTATTTCGGCAACATTTGGTATTTGGAAAATACCAAATGTTGCCGAAATAATATAATCAAGTCACATAAAGTTATATAACTTATTATTCACGTTGACTCCAAAAACTAAATGAAATTACGTGATCTAGTATTATTTCTACATCAACATCTTCAGGTGGGCTGTTAGCAAAGATAAAATTCGGTCCCGCAAAAATCGGAGGTATTTTTGAATCTTTGCTAATAGCCCCACCTGAAGATGTTGTGATACAACGAAACCTAGGTAGTAGTAAAGAAAGCAGAAATAATACTACATAACAAAATTTCATGTAATTGTGAATAATGAATTTCTACAAAATTAACGCCAAATATATTCAATATCCAAAAACTAAATTATTTTCGCATTTGTTATGAATCATCGAAGTATGTTATTTGTCATCTGGAAACTCGCAATACTCCTCATTATTAAATATTATAAACAATGCTTCTTCAGCATAGCGTCATAAGAAAACGCATAAAATTCAGTCTTGTATTTTCGAAAACTAGGTTTACAATAATCGTGATATTTCGGTTGCCTATTAAGGTAAAGTATACTCTTAATACACGAACGTAGAAAATCGAAATTAAAAGGGTCTTTATTTAATACAAATAAAAATTGAGATCGTAATCATGCAAGATGATATCTAATTCTATCGAGCAGAAAGAAAATAAGATTTTCAAGTTAAGTTCCTCTTTAACAAACAACAGCTGCCAGTAGCGGATGTACCTAGACAAAAACGGACATAAATTTTGTTACATTTGTTTTTATGATAATGATTATTTGAGATTAACGATTTTCCAAAAAAGTATAAATAAGTGTTTTTCATTTATTTATATCTAAAAGTCTAAATACTAATTTTCACGTAACTTTATTTAATTATTTCCAAAATCGCTTTGAAAAAAAAAACGTGATTCCGTCCAATTTTTAAAACTTTTTCGTTTTAAATTCCGTAAAATTCTTTATTAGCGAGAAAGAAACTAAGAGAAACATATACCTCAAATTTCAAGTTTGTAGAATTTATAGTTCCGAAGATTTCATAACGAATCAGATAGTCAGTGAGGGTTATTTACTTTTTATGTACAGGTGTAATAAAAAACGTGTCAGTTATTCATGCAGGTGTTCTGTGCATCAAAACTGAATACATTTTAAGCGCGTTTGTGTAAAAAATACCATTTTTTTTCATTGAAATCACAATTGTGAGAGAAGTTTTTGTCAGAAACGGTTCAGAATTATGACAGACTTCCTGAATATTTTCTAGTCAGGTTGGTGCACAGAATCACCTGTAGGAATAATAACTTTCTTTGCTGTAACCTGTATACCTATATAGCAAATACTTTTTTGTCTCTACTATTAAAACAGCCTGGATTTTATCAAGAAAAATATTCAGTTTACTCCGTATTCAAAAGAAACCACTCATAATATTTCCATACATTTTACACTAATTTTTTTCTTATTTTTCTCTCGATACGTCACTAAATGTAACTCTTTTTTTATGGTCAAGTAGATGAGTTAAATGATTTTGCTTCAATCGACCTCTCTATAATCGAAGCTGCTCTTGTAAATATACTTGTAATTTATGTATTTATTAAATTTGCGGTAAATTGATAGATATAAAAAAATGTTGGGCACAAGATTTTCACATTATATTTTATAATTCACAATTAAATGAAACTACCTGATGTAGTATTATTTCTACTTTCTTTAATTTCTTTATCACGACCTAGCTTTCGTTGTATTACAACATCTTCAGGTGGGATATTAGCAAAGACCTGAAGATGTTGTAATACAACGAAACCTAGGTCGTGGTAAAGAAATTAAAGAAAGTAGAAATAATACTACATCACGTAGTTCCATTTAATTGTGAATAATGAATTTCTACAAAATTAAAGCCAAATATATTCAATATTTTATAATTAAAAACAATTTTGTTTTTAAAATTGTCTTGTTCAATGGAATAAAATCTTGTTCGTTGTTATGTTTTTTTTATAAAAACAAATATATTTCTTAATTGTCAATGAAGATTGTGAATTGAAACTTAAATATTTCTTACGCCTTTCGTGACATTCTAAAACATTTCGCTTTTTTATTACACTGTTTTGAAAATAAAGGAGGAGAGAAATAAAGTGTACGTTTCATATGATTTTTCAGCTTTCTCTTGAATTATAATGTAAACTGAAAACAATTAAACTAAAATTTATCAATTTTATCTTAATTTTCTACGCGTATTTTTCGCATAAATACGCATTTTACCCCAGTAATTGGCCCTTAAGTGAAGAACTCTACATCTGTATATATATATATATATATATATATATATATATATATATATATATATATATATATATATATATGTATGTATGTATAAATATATTCAATTAAATTAAAACGAGTTTGCTTCAGATATTTACAACTGATTGTCTAAACTTATTTCTGTACCAATTATTACAAATCCAGTCGTTCAAGTGTTCACAAATTATGATCCGGCATAAACGATTGATGAGATAAGAATTGCGATTTTACCTGACGAGATACAGAATCCTAAATAATGATGTAAACAAGAGTGTGGTACCCGGATAAAAGAGAACGAAAGAGTGCACGGATAAAAGAGGATGGAGTCTAGCCTATTGTTCGTCTACACACGTCAGACTAGACCTCATTCCTTCTAAGTCTCGCGTAGCTAATTATTCCGACACACGCGCGAGCACGCATCGACCCATAACTCACCTGCCGCCGCACTTGCAGTGAAATAATATAAACTTTAACAAAAACTAAGAACAATAAATGCGAGAGCACCAGAGCCGGCGCGCTAACTGTCGACTCGCGGTACTAAGCACGTTCGAACTTTCCAGTACACTCCGTGGCAAAAATGTAGCGATCATCATTATCAAAAAGATATTAAATAAAATGAAAATCGTCCATGTAGAGTTTGATATATTCCATACCGTCGCTAAGAATATGTGTAAACATATACTTTTCACCAAAATAAGTCGAATCAAGCTGATTCCTCTTAGATACACATCTTCAAAATACAAAACGTGGCACCATTGCCACCTTCCATCCCGGTTGTCAGGTACTTTCGAAGATTCCCTAATAATGTCCCGATGCGGTTCCCTAATAGTGTCTTCTGACAATATCGAAAGCTTCTTGTGGTACTATTAGAGGCTGATGTAACCAACCTAACATTATCTCGCCATTTCCCTCTGCTTGCTCTCAGTCTGATGCGCTCATGCAAAAGGCCGCCCACAGCAGATTTTATCTACAAGGCGCTCTATGAAACTTGTTCCACTATAAGATATGGCCAAGTGATTTATGTAGCTGCGGTTGTGATAAGATAGGTAGATGGTGCTTAAGGCCTAACTCTTTGAGTATATAGACATCAATTCGAAATTCAGTTCAAGACATTTCCCAGTACCCTTTTTCAACCTTTCACCACATCTCCAAAGCATTTATCTTCTTCTTCTCGATTTTTCAAAGCTTCTACGCCTCTGAGGCATACAAAAATACGTGCACACAGCCTCACATACATGCAGACTCTTTTTTACTGAAACTGTTCAAAAGAAATTCGACGGCAAATTTATCAATATAAAATGTCAGATTTTTAAGAAATTTTTCACAATACAATATTTCTGAATTGAAGTCAAGTATTGAAGAAACTAAATTTTTAGCATCTTCTCTCTAAAAGTTTTTTTCCGTTTTCAACTACTCATAAGGTGTTGATAGATTACAATCTCAATTTTTCCTAAATAACATATCAAATTACCCAAATCCAACTTACAATTAGCCAGCTGGCAGCAGCTAGAAGAAATTCTATTACAAGCATCAACTTCTCCAGTCAGTAATAGATCCGTAGATATACATGTCTCCCTTCAAACTTATCGTTCAAAGCAATATCATTATCCGCTGCGGAACATAGAACTTCGAAACAGATTGCCACAAAGAGCGGTCCCGTGGCACTTTCATCCATTGGCTTCCCGTGGACTTTACCAGATGACTCATTCCTTTCTGTATCTTCCGGTACGTGATCGCTATTCAAGATTATTTACTCACCAATGGTCTTTAGTTTTTAGTACTATTTGGCCTGTCCATTGCCACTTCAGCCGATCAATTGTACGAGCCCCGCCGATAACCTTAATTCTAGTACTGACTCTTCATTACACCATATACACCAAATATACGTATTTATTTTAATTTTAGTCGGTTTTCAGTTTGTAATTCTTGATCAGGCTTCGAGTACTTAGGACGCTAACTAATACGAATAATTCACGAATGAATTTTTAGCTGATGATGGTTATATTTTTTGACCCTCTTATTTTATAAAAACAACAATTAGCGAAATATGTTTTTAGAAACAATCATCAAATAAACGCTTTAAATTATTTATTAGAATATCAGGGCATCGAGCTAAATATGTATTTGGTCTTAAATTGAAGTGTAATTTAGTATAATACGTTTGATTCTGTACAACTTAGTGAGATAACTTCAAAGTTTTGATATGTTCTATGTAATCGTTTTCTCTAATCTATAGTTGCGTATAGATGATTGTTTCTAGAAAATAAACTGTTTTAGTAATTATACCAAATTATGCAATTTACTAAACAAAGTACCTCAAATTATGTAAATAAAATTTAAGTTCTTAGTTAACATTTTATATTGTTAAAACAATATTTTAATTATGAATGTTTTATTCTAAAAAATAAACTGTTTTATTCTAAAAAATAAACTAATTTGTTTCTAAAAAATAAACTGTATACTTATACCAAATTATGCAATTTACTAAACAAAGTACCTCAAATTATGTAAATACGTTCTTAGTTAATATTTTCTATTGTTAAAACAATTTGTTAATTAAGATTATTCATGGTATATAAATATATTAAATTAAAATTGTTTCTAAAATGTGAAAAAAATATTATATAGTATTTATTATTACCAGTAATGTGAATAAGCATCCGTATATTGTATCATTTACTTTAAGTGACGTATAATTTAGTCAACTTAACGGTTGTCTTAATGTTCGCTTTAAAAATTGGCACGTTGTATCGCACTGGCGTAGTCCTTGCCTTTATTAATGTGCCAGATGCTGACGTTATCTTTCGGTGGCTTGAGAAAAAAGAATGGCATCATATAATTTTACAAGCAGAAAGAAAAGTAGAGAAGTATTTCATCTACGATTACAGATTTGTAGTTTATCTATGAATGACCGGAGATGCATTTGTATAAGTTATCTTGTTTCGTTATGCGTAAAATTAGGTTTATTCGTCGTGTAATTTTAAACATCGACCACAAATTGTCGGTTAAAAATTTTGTTACCTCTTTGGATAGTCGAACATATTTTACGAAAGTACTATTTGGTGATCTGAATGGATCCAAGACATCTCTCAATTCTCAAGTACGGATTTTATTAGCGTTTCTGCGAATACAAAATACTTTTTATGACATAAAGTATATAATGACGTTTGTTGGTTTAAATACCAACAAACGTAATTTAATACTATTTTTATAAGGTAACTAGAAAAATTAGTAGTTTTGCCCTTCAGTTCGCCCAATTAATTCTACGAGTAAGGCTAAATTAACTAAATGGTCGAAAGAAATATTTAAATAATTTATAAAGTTAGCCTTAACATCAATTGTTTTAGGTATCTTTACGTAAAATGAAATGACACTATTTTAAAACAGGAAGCTGTCAAAATAAAGATTTCATCATGAAACAACTTGCGGACGTCTGCTTAAAGAATAATAATTAGCGACGTTAAGTTATTCATTAAGTAACATGATACAACATGGAGCTGAATATCAGTATATCCATGGTAAAACACATGGAATCCATTCTCGGGGAGCGTGACCATATAACATGTGAAAAGATTCAACATTACAACAGTAAAAATGGGAGAGAAGGTTGGTTACAAACTTTTTTCGCTTAAGTAACTAATAGCACGCAATAGTGAAATTCTATTTTCCACTTGAATTTACTTTAGAATAAAAAAAACACCTGCCAGTAAGTGAACCCGACGCATACCGTCACGACCGCCCCCAACAGGCATCCCAGCGAGCGGCCGCGACTGTACGCAGAGAATGACACTTAGTCACGTACTCGTTCGAAATGTCTTTGAGCGTTTCAAGTATTGTTTTGTCGGAGGTTTTTTTTCTGACGGACGTCGCGTCGCCTTTATGGGGTCCTCTACCTGAGGCCAGCACCTGTGCGCCTGTCACAGGTAGGGCTCCGAAAAGTATCACTTGTCGGAGTTATTGTAACACGTTTCGGTATGACGTGTATGCGTCTATCTGCCGGCTAATGTTCTCTCAAACTGTCCGACGAGTTTGTAATTATATATATTCTCATTTTTATATTTTCATATATATTTTATTTATATATTGCTGCATACAGACATTATTTTTTTAAACACTCATAGCATGATGACAAGAAATAATTAATATAAATTCTCTTAAAAAATTCTTCAATAAAAAAATCGTGATTTTTTTTCAAAATTTTCTTTGAATTAGTAAAAGCATTTAATTCCAGATTACACTGATGATCTATGCAAGACACTAAATAAAATTTTGCATCATAAATATGTAAAAAATATTAAAATAAAGAGAAAATTAATAATAAAGAAATCATATTATGATCTATTTATGTCTGCTATATTTAAAATAATATTTAAATAAAAGTGAATTTTAGTCGTTTATTTGTTTTCCTTTCACGCATAAACGGACCGCCATTTTGTATGTAGATAATATAGATCGCAAAATAAAAATAGGCTATAAGGAAATATGAATAGCTATTATAAGATATAATTAAGGTATTATTTGCAGAAGCGAAGTAGTGAAAATAAAAACTAAAAAAATTATAGCCGCGCACAAAAAACTTAACGTGCTATCCATTTAATTTTCAATAATAGTGGAACATGCCAAATTCATGTATTAATTATACCATGTCATTTTAGTTATAATATAATGTTATATTTAAGTTATATTATAACATTTTAGTTATATTATAATACCACCCTATAATCAAGTAATATGTCTTATTGCACCACAAAAATATAAATAATCAGTTTTGGCAAATTATATTCAAAATAAACTCCTAACTACATAACTGGCCAGATTTAAAACTACGCCTATTGCTAATTTTTTTTTAAATTTCCTAATAACTATTATGCTAGTAAAATCGTGGACGAAGCAAGTTTAAAATGAAACAATAGCATGAATATTACACACAGAAAGTTAGTTTTATATACTTTAAGATGCGTGGTTACGTTTGAGAGTCATTAAATAAATGTCTTATAGCAATGAAGCAACGAAACGAGCTTAAATAGAAAGGCGCTTTTTTTAATGAGAATTTGTATTATATAAAAATTTGTTTTATGAGAATTTTATTTTAAATAAAGCGCTTAAAATTCTTATATTAATCAAAAAATAAATAAAACAAATAGGTTCGTCGAAAATATAAATTTAAAATTTTTCTCATTCACTTTTATATAATGTACTCTAATCTCTCCTACACTAAATTTTTATTTTTTGGAAAATAAGCACAAAACGTTAATAAGACTTCTTACTTCGAAATGTTTTTATAATTTTAGACCGAAAATTGTTACTAATAAAATGAAGTATACTTATAAACTATAAAAATAATAAAAGTACCTGTATACAGAAAATTCACCATTATAATCATTCGTCATGGTCAAATTGTTAACTTAATATTTTACTAGAAGCATCTTAAAGACGTGACTAGGCCAACGTCTTACAATGACATGCAAGTTTAATAATAATTTATAGCTCAATGTATAAATATAATATTAACGAGCTATCTTGTTTAACAAGAATAAACTCAGTACGATAATAATTACCAGGTAAATTTGGAGATAAGTCAAATTCAACTATCATTTAAATATGTTCCATGCATGCAATTTTCCGCAAGCATTGTTTGCAAAATTTTGTCTGTTAATACATTTCAAATCCTTTTTTTCTTTAAATTGTCATTTTATTTTTTGAGTTTACTCCTTAAGAATCGATTTTCATATATAGCACTCGGTATAAAGTTTTATGAGGAGTAAAATCAGAAGTTCAGAGTGTTAAAAAAAGTGTAACAGTTTGTAAGTTTGGATGCAGGAGGTAATCTCCGAAACTACTCATCCGAAATAAAAAAAATCCTTCACCAATATTTAGAAAGGACCTTATACACACATACATTATACACACGGACATAAGTTGTATATTCCGTTCAATTTTTTTTCATATATTATAAAAAAGTTAAATTTTGTATGTTTGGCCGTAGGAGATAACCCATCCAATTTCAAAAATTCTTTCACCGATATTTAGGAAGGACCTAGAGATTGAACATAAGTTGTATATTATCCCGTTAAAAAAAATTTCGTTTGCAACGCAAGTCAACGAAAAAACAATCGAGCGATGGCGTTTCTTTTGAACGCTGCCTTAACGGTAAGAGATGTATTGATAGATAATATTGATATTTATATTCATATACAGTGGTACCTATTTTATACATTCCAATACAATATCAATTTTTTTTTTATTTTACCAACGTCCACTAATTTGCATAGCCAGGAACACGAGTATTACAAGGAACAAGACGTTCTTTTGTCCAGTAAAGATCCGAAATTAAAAAAAAATCAAGAGCAACATTTTAAAATAATTTTATTGTTTCTAAACACTCAATGTTTAGACGTAACTTCTTTTGTGAAACACCATTTTTGGTTAACCTTTTGTGTACTAAAGTTGAAATTTCTGTCATGCAAAAAAAAGTAATAAAAAAATGGAACTTGTTTATTAACTTTACTCTGGCCATTTTCCAGACAAAATGTCAACTAAATAATAGGAATACTAAAAATATAAGTTAACAGATCATAAATTAAATTAATTATTACAATATAAAGGATCTCTCATTTGACGCGTAGAATTTCCTTTTCGATTGGATATTTTTTTCTTTATATACTTTGTCCTATTCATATTTTAATTCTTTTTGTAACTGGATCAAATCTAAACTCAAAATCATTTTATGAAAACATAAATTTACATCACTTTTCACAAGGAAAGGAAAAGTTTTCGATGTAGAAATATTTTGATTTTTACTTAAAATATCACAACTCACTGGCGCCCTCTAATAGTTTTCCTAAGCATTCCCATTAAAGTAAGTTAAATTATTTGAACTGTATAATACTAATACTAAGCTGGGACTGCCGAAACAAAAAATACATACCACTTTTCCGTTTTTGAAATCATTAAAAATAACCAAATCGTACAACAAAATGGCAAATTACAATTTACCTGACAACTATGTCGGTTGAATTTCCTCTCATACTTCGATTAGAAAATTAGGACTAAAGAAAAAATAAAAACGGTTCTCTGTGTTAAGAAATGATTAAAAATAATTAGTTATTAACAATAAATACTTAAAGCAAAACCTATGGCTTTTATTATTTGTACCGCTCTTCTGAGAAGGACGTGTTTCAGCAAATAATAACTAATCTCCATTAAACTGTCAGCTAAATTAATTAATTTTAACAAGGATGTACACAGATTTATAAATATATATGAGTGTATGTGTGTATATATATATATATATATATATATATATATATATATATATATATATATATATATATATATATATATATATATAGACAAACATGAAAATAATAAAATAGGAATTTAAAATACTCAATGTTGAGTTACAATAACCACTGACAACTCATGAAACTTGGTTCACTCGATCAGCAAAAATTTGCAAATTTAATATTATCAAAAATGAATTTACAATTATTAGTACAACAACAAACACGTGTCTACATACACACGTGTTAGTACTCGACGCGTAGAAGTTACGTCAATATATAGGTGGTGTATATATAAATGGCGCATTAAATCGTGCAATAAAGTTTTCAACATAGATTAGCAAAATGGACATAACCAAAGATTAAGTGTGGATACTTATAAAAACGGCAGTAGTAGGTCGTCAGCGACCCGCGCACAGGATGTATCACAAATCTTGTTAAAAATTTGCAAATAACTATACATAAACAGCCTCACGCTTGTGAATTTACGTATTTGTGCATATGCAAGCGACCGGGTTTACAACAGTATAATATAACGGTTGGAACCCTAAGGGTGCGAATTACACTCACATTTAACTCTTTTTTAGCCTTACCCATGCCTATAATATATTTTTTTGACCCGGGTGTCGTGAGTCCAAAGTAGCAGCTCCGATGCATAATTTTGTATACCAAGACTTGGTACCGTACGAAAATTTTGTGTCTCAACGAATTAATGACTTTATGGCAACTGAAAGGCACAAGAGGCCTTTATATCAACAAAACCCTTTATACAGCTTAGAAAACCATCAGCGACAGTTTTATTAGCATTGAATCCGGATTTGAGTTTAAAAATACCGTATAATAAATGCCAAATGGTTCTATATTTTAGTGTATAATACCATATCACTAGGTGTATTTTTGGTATTTTAAGCATTTTATTTGTTTTAAGTTTAATATGAAAGTACACCACGTTTTTGATTACTTTTATAAAAAGAGTTTTAATTGATGTACTTTTTATAATCTTAAGTAAGATTTTATTAGATTTTCTATCTTTTTGTCCTCATTTTATGTCTGTATTATGTAAATTAATATATTTCGTGATTTTAATACATGGTTTGACATTATCTGTTTTAGTATCAATAAGTCGTAGTGATAGGAATGTATTTTTGCTTCATTTTATTTGGAGTCTGAACATCGCGAATATTCGCGGTGTATGATGAAGCTATAACTTTTGCGATAATACGAATCTTTGCCGAAACCCGATAATGTAGCCACAATATTATTATTAACTCCTCACTAGTATATGTTACTTTTCCTGCTACTGACTATTGTACCATTTAAATAACACGCCAATTCCACTCGAAGATAAATCTATTCAAAAGCAAAACTAATTTTTACACTTCAAAATTTTAACAATTACACCGCCGCAAGGCCAAACATTGCCTTTGTAAAGTATATTTGTTAAATGGTAACTTAAGTACCTAAATTGTCGACATCGACGGATCTTTGACAAGTTGAAGCTAATTGCACACCTGTCGCTATTATCCACTTCAATTGTTACTGTGTCCTGGAAGGTCTCGAACGCTTTTTTTGTAAATTCTTAAGTGGTCTACCTGCTTGTCGAAGTCAATTGAGTAACTGTAGTTTTGAATTGTTGATAATTTAGTGGAAATATTTTTAGTGTACTGTAATATTTTATTTATATGTAAGTTTTAAGGCAAGCTTTCGTTATCTTAAAAGTTACATTTTATATATTTATAAATTAATAAGTATGTAAACTAAACATGTGTTATTAGCTAAGGAAATATAATAAAATTTAAGAATATACATATTTATTTCGTATATTCATATAAATTTCAGAATATTCATATCGATAATTTTCAAAGTTTTTGGTCAAAAACGGGAATCCTGTAATCGAATTACGTATTTCTGTCCCAATTACATATTTCTGTTCTAATTACATATTTCTGTCTTAATTACATATTTATGTCTTGATTACATATTTCTGTTCTAATTACATATTTCTGTCTTAATTACATATTTATGTCTTAATTACATATTTCTGTCCTAATTACATATTTCTGTCCTAATTACATATTTCTGTCTTAATTACACATTCTGAAAAACTTGCTGCTTTCAAAAAAATACTGTAAAAATAACTTTGGTAAAAACTATACAAATACGTAATTAAGGAACTATAAATTATCAAAATTATTTATTTTGTGTCTGTTATCCTTTTAAACATTGACAGCGAAAAATACAATTTGTTGTTGAACTCGCGGCTTTTTCCAATCGTTTGTCTCATGTTTACAATATGTTCCATCGTGTTACGAACTTTGACGAATCCAACTTGCTCACTGGGTATCTACCATTAAAAGTACGATTTCAGTCTCTTAGCGATAACATACAGCATAATTGTATTGGCTTGGGAGGTGAATGGCGCTTTCCGGTAGTTTCCACAACGTTATCTTGATTCCTTTTTGAAAAGTGAGATAAGCAGAGACTTCTTTCCGTCATTCGCCCATTGGCCTGTGTGCCACACAGTTTATGAAAAATTGTTTTGTTAATTTTAGTTTTAGCTTAATGCCCCTTAGACTTCAGACACCGATATATCCAGTTCCAGTAATATATGTATCTTTCATCGGCATATCGAATTTAGCAGCGACTTCTATGCTGTCCTGTCAGAATGTAACATCACCATTCCGTAATTTGATTTAATTCTGTCAGCAGATTACTATCATTATCTTCGCGTTCTAGTTTTTGATTTTAGCTCGAGAGTGATATGTTTGAATTTCGTGAATAAACCTCCTATGTCCAGATTTGGAGCACTATCTTCAATTTCCTGATATGCTGTGTTTAAGAGCTTGTTGCTCTACGACACGGGCTTTAAACCTTAGCTGGAGTATGTAGTATTTTTTTATGGTAGAGTCTAAATTATCGCTAAGTAGTTCTTTCCTCTCTTCCTTTCTTTCTAGACCTACCTTCCGCGTTTCGTCTGTCATCCATTCTTTCCTCGGAGCTTCAATATCAACTTTCTGCACAATTAAATGAAACTACGTGGAGTAGAAATAATACTACATCACATAGATTCATGTAATTGTGAATAATGAATTTCTACAAAATTAACGCCAAATATATTCAATATCAACTTTCTGTGTATTCATGCGTGATTACTGTATCTTATGATTACTGTATCAAATTAGGACTGAGTAAAAGATCTGATATTTACTGTATCAGATCTTTTACTCAGTCTTAATTTGCATCAATGTCAGCATTAAGATCCAGTGTGGAAATAAAATTTATTCTTCTAGATCGATCCCAAGCATAATCTAAGTGTAAAGTCTGATTGAATTATTTTTGAATATGGCATTAACATAGCTAACTAAAATGTCAAAATCTAAATTTAACGAAGCTAAACGAAATGACAAAATCTTTTATGGCAACCGGAAATGGCAAGTTAAAGTTTGTAAACAGAATATTTAAAGCGCCATATTATGGAGAAACACACATAAATAGTTGATATTATTAGAATTTTTTAAAGCAAACGTGGTAACTAACAATTAACTTTTCTAACAGGAAAGGACACCAAATCATTTCAAAAGAAAATGTCAACAGGCAACCATCAAACACAAGTATTTCCATAATAAAATCAAATTAACAAATTTCTGTATCCTTCAATTTCATTAAACAAATTTAATGATTAATTGTACTATTTTAGACATGTTTAAAGTTAAAATATATGTTCATTAATTGATTTCATTATTCAGTACAGGTACAAATAAAGACAATTGATGAAAAATATTTCTTATATATAAAATCATATTAACAAATTTCTGTATCCTTCAATTTCATTAAACAAATTTAATGATTTATTGTACTATTTTAGACATGTTTAAAGTTAAAATATATGTTCATAAATTGATTTCATTATTCAGTACAGGTACAAATAAAGACAATTGATGAAAAATATTTCTTATATATAAAATCATATTAACAAATTTCTGTATACTTCAATTTCATTAAACAAATTTAATGATTTATTATACTATTTTAGACAAGTTTAAAGTTAAAATATACGTTCATCGATTGATTTCATTATTCAGTACAGGTACAAATAAAGACAATTGATGAAAAATATTTCTTATATATAAAATCAAATTAACAAATTTCTGTATCCTTCAATTTCATTAAACAAATTTAATGATTTATTATACTATTTTAGACATGTTTAAAGTTAAAATATATGTTCATCGATTGATTTCATTATTCAGTATAGGTACAAATAAAGACAATTGACGAAAAATATTTCTTATATATAAAATCAAATTAACAAATTTCTGCATCCTTCAATTTCATTAAACAAATTTAATGATTAATTGTACTATTTTAGACGTGTTTAAAGTTAAAATATATGTTCATCAATTGATTTCATTATTCAGTACAGGTACAAATAAAGACAATTGATGAAAAATATTTCTTATATATAAAATCAAATTAACAAATTTCTGTATCCTTCAATTTCATTAAACAAATTTAATGATTAATTCTACTATTTTAGACATGTTTAAAGTTAAAATATATGTTCATCAATTGATTTCATTATTCAGTACAGGTACAAATAAAGACAATTGATGAAAAATATTTCTTATATATAAAATCAAATTAACAAATTTCTGTATCCTTCAATTTCATTAAACAAATTTAATGATTTATTATACTATTTTAGACATGTTTAAAGTTAAAATATATGTACATAAATTGATTTCACTATTCAGTACAGGTACAAATAAAGACAATTGATGAAAAATATTTCTTATATATAAAATCAAATTAACAAATTTCTGTATCCTTCAATTTCATTAAACAAATTTAATGATTAATTGTACTATTTTAGACATGTTTAAAGTTAAAATATATGTTCATCAATTGATTTCATTATTCAGTACAGGTACAAATAAAGACAATTGATGAAAAATATTTCTTATATATAAAATCAAATTAACAAATTTCTGTATCCTTCAATTTCATTAAACAAATTTAATGATTTATTATACTATTTTAGACATGTTTAAAGTTAAAATATACGGTCATCGATTGATTTCATTATTCAGTACAGGTACAAATAAAGACAATTGATGAAAAATATTTCTTATATATAAAATCAAATTAACAAATTTCTGTATCCTTCAATTTCATTAAACAAATTTAATGATTTATTATACTATTTTAGACATGTTTAAAGTTAAAATATATGTACATCAATTGATTTCATTATTCAGTACAGGTACAAATAAAGACAATTGATGAAAAATATTTCTTATATATAAAATCAAATTAACAAATTTCTGTATCCTTCAATTTCATTAAACAAATTTAATGATTAATTGTACTATTTTAGACATGTTTAAAGTTAAAATATATGTTCATCAATTGATTTCATTATTCAGTACAGGTACAAATAAAGACAATTGATGAAAAATATTTCTTATATATAAAATCAAATTAACAAATTTCTGCATCCTTCAATTTCATTAAACAAATTTAATGATTTATTATACTATTTTAGACATGTTTAAAGTTAAAATATACGGTCATCGATTAATTTCATTATTCAGTACAGGTACAAATAAAGACAATTGATGAAAAATATTTCTTATATATAAAATCAAATTAACAAATTTCTGTATACTTCAATTTCATTAAACAAATTTAATGATTTATTATACTATTTTAGACATGTTTAGAGTTAAAATATACGGTCATCAATTGATTTCATTATTCAGTATAGGTACAAATAAAGACAATTGATGAAAAATATTTCTTATATATAAAATCAAATTAACAAATTTCTGCATCCTTCAATTTCATTAAACAAATTTAATGATTAATTGTACTATTTTAGACATGTTTAAAGTTAAAATATATGTTCATCAATTGATTTCATTATTCAGTACAGGTACAAATAAAGACAATTGATGAAAAATATTTCTTATATATAAAATCAAATTAACAAATTTCTGCATACTTCAATTTCATTAAACAAATTTAATGATTTATTATACTATTTTAGACATGTTTAAAGTTCAAATATACGGTCATCGATTGATTTCATTATTCAGTACAGGTACAAATAAAGACAATTGATGAAAAATATTTCTTATATATAAAATCAAATTAACAAATTTCTGCATCCTTCAATTTCATTAAACAAATTTAATGATTAATTGTACTATTTTAGACATGTTTAAAGTTAATATATATGTTCATCAATTGATTTCATTATTCAGTACAGGTACAAATAAAGACAATTGATGAAAAATATTTCTTATATATAAAATCAAATTAACAAATTTCTGTATCCTTCAATTTCATTAAACAAATTTAATTATTTATTATACTATTTTAGACATGTTTAGAGTTAAAATATACGGTCATCAATTGATTTCATTATTCAGTATAGGTACAAATAAAGACAATTGATGAAAAATATTTCTTATATATAAAATCAAATTAACAAATTTCTGCATCCTTCAATTTCATTAAACAAATTTAATGATTAATTGTACTATTTTAGACATGTTTAAAGTTAAAATATATGTTCATCAATTGATTTCATTATTCAGTACAGGTACAAATAAAGACAATTGATGAAAAATATTTCTTATATATAAAATCAAATTAACAAATTTCTGCATACTTCAATTTCATTAAACAAATTTAATGATTTATTATACTATTTTAGACATGTTTAAAGTTCAAATATACGGTCATCGATTGATTTCATTATTCAGTACAGGTACAAATAAAGACAATTGATGAAAAATATTTCTTATATATAAAATCAAATTAACAAATTTCTGCATCCTTCAATTTCATTAAACAAATTTAATGATTAATTGTACTATTTTAGACATGTTTAAAGTTAATATATATGTTCATCAATTGATTTCATTATTCAGTACAGGTACAAATAAAGACAATTGATGAAAAATATTTCTTATATATAAAATCAAATTAACAAATTTCTGCATCCTTCAATTTCATTATACGAATTTAATGATTTATTATACTATTTTAGACATGTTTAAAGTTAAAATATACGGTCATCAATTGATTTCATTATTCAGTATAGGTACAAATAAAGACAATTGATGAAAAATATTTCTTATATATAAAATCAAATTAACAAATTTCTGCATCCTTCAATTTCATTAAACAAATTTAATGATTAATTGTACTATTTTAGACATGTTTAAAGTTAATATATATGTTCATCAATTGATTTCATTATTCAGTACAGGTACAAATAAAGACAATTGATGAAAAATATTTCTTAATTTTCAGGAAATATGAGAACTAAAGTTCTAAAGTTAAATGTTTGCACAGAGGGTCATATACATATATGAATGCGATTTTCTGTGACAGTATTCATACACTGAAGAAAAACTCCAGTTCTTCTAAGGAGAAACAAATTCTAATCGAACATAGAAGAAATAAGGTGAACAAAGAAGTATGCACATAATATCATATGAGACTAATAATGAAAATACAATGATGAAATAATAATAAAATACAGGCATATTTCGAATACATACAATTAAAAATTGAGTGTAATAAAAATTTTAAAAAAATTAACTAAGTTACAAAAAATATAATACTTAAAAGAAGTCAATACAAACGAAAATAATAGAGTAAATATTACAAATACATAGATAATTGAAGTAAATTCGTTCTACCGACGTGAAAAACATAGAGCCAGAATTTGAATGCTCCAATTTTTTAATTTGCACCCTACAACTTAAATAAACTACAAATTTAAATAAATTACAAAGTATCGTCTATAAATTTCTACCAAAAAATTAATTCGTAATTTTTTCAAATTCTCAAACCATTTGACGATTATTAATATCTATAAGAAACCATAAGTGACGCGATATAACTAAGTTGACAAACTTGAACAATATGTATTCTAGCAACAACCTGAATCTTATTTTTTTAATCTATAGATTTATGGAAAATGTACTGGTAGGTCGCTATTAATTAGTGGTAAAAAGTCAAATCGGGATAATATGATCGTCAAAAACACTTTAGAGTTTCGAGATATTACATGAACATAATAACTTTTAAATTTAATATATAATTTAGGGAATACTCTTAAAATGAAAGGGACTGTCAACAGGTATATTTATTCCCATGTTATTCGATAACAGTTAAGGGAAGCGACGTTGCTCTTCCAAAATATCACTATTGTTTTTCCGAAAGTAATTTTGAAAAATAATCTCTATTTACTGATTTTTGGTAAATTCAAAACTTAATTCAATAAGGTCTTGTGGAATTTTCCCATATTTTCTCACTAAATAGGTACTTCCTATTTCCAGTCAAATTTCTCTAAATTTTTAAATAAAACCAGTATGCGCAAGTTTTTCTATCTGAATGCTCTCTTTTATATTACATATACATATTTTCGTCTCATATTTCTCATTTCCAATTCATTACTCAACTCTGTAAATAACCATTTCTTATTAAATTCTATTACGTATAGCTGCGCACTTTTACCAAGTCATTTAACGAGTTTTCTCAAGCCATTTCCTTCAAGGTTATTTTCTTCAATCACAGATCACTTTTCCTATTTTCTTTTACTCGTAAAAAAACTTTCTAAATGCACTCACATTGGCAATATTGATATCGACATATTATACTGATTTTATTAAGAAGTTTTTAATTATCATCCTGAACACGCTATTCATATAACATGTGGTAATATAAAGCTGACCCGACTTTGAAGAAACGTTAAAAGCTTGTTTTTTAAATGTTTGCGCGGCGAAAATGAACAACACCGAATTATCTCATCAAATAATATGCATATAACACGAAATAGATGAGAAAACTGCGAGCGTGGGAACGACATTACCTACTTCGTAGATAAAGTACAATTGTACTTAATAGAAGCGGGTCCACCGACGGCGTGAAGGCACTCACGTCCCGTAATGCGGCTGTACGTTCACGCGTCACGTTCGAACGTGAGGCATTGTCACGGTGCACCGCAGCGACTGAATGCAATAGTACATTGCACGTTCTACCTATTTTCATTAGTGGACGGAATATGCAAAAGTATTGTGGTTACTGATCTTTAAGTTCATTCATCGGTATTGACTCGGCAATAAAAGCTCTAAGCTTAGTTATGCACCTACACTTCGAAATGAATTACTTCTTATTATACTCGAATTGAATTTCTTCTTATTAAGTTCGAGCTTTTCCTGATGTTTTTTTCCATGACCTTCTGAGTGAAGGCTATATGTCTTCGCCTCAAAGGAGGCTGAGCGTAAAATTTAAGTAAGTTAAAGGAGACGTCAGCTCAGGTTTCGTTCATGACATACGCTGCCTGAACCATTAAAAACGTATAAAAATAATTTATCGGCAATAAAAAAATTATTACATTTATTCTTTTGACAATAATTTATTTTATTTTAAGGTCTACTACAATAGAAGCTGGTGCTGAAGTTACTACCTGTTTAGTCCATCAAAAAGTATTTAGGAAAATAAAACTTTTTATTAACGTCAAGTGTCAGTAAAGATGTGACCTCTCTACGATATTCAGTTTAGGAAATGTCGTGGTGTTAGTTAAACGATACTTTTCGCTTATTTTAAATAAATTACTAATGCTGCATTTGCATTCGACTAAAAGAGATCTCGAAGCCTGATTACTGTTTCAGACGCCACTGGGTCGTGAGCTCTCTCTATGATTCCTCTCCATTTCACCCTCGGTCAACAGCCGCGATTTTTGCAAATCAGATCGTTGGTTTCTAAAATCTACCTTGATTTATATGAACCAAGTTTTTAGGGCATCTCTCTGGATTTTCCGCAGTTGCGGTCGAGTTCCTCAAAGAAATTGGTAAGGAAATTGAGACTCGTTCATTCGGTGTATGTGTCCAAATCACCGTAAACCATGTTGTTGAATTTGATGCTCGATGGTTGCTTGATTCTAAGCAAGATCGAATCGTATCATAGATTTACCGGATATATTACATTTGAAGGACTTCTAGTGCGTTGAGATATTTTAAAATTTTTCGAACTTAATATTTTTAAAAATGTAATGCCTTACCCTGCTAACAAAGAAATGAGTATCTACTCAACGCGTAGTAATTATACAAACGTATGGTGTATCTATAAATAAATAGATGGCGCTACGTATATTTAAATCACGTAATAAAGTTTTCTACGCGGTTAGTTTTCCATAGAATTGGCGTGGCCAGGGGTGAAACGTGGAAGTATACTAATAGAAAAAGTATCGGTACGTTTTTCAGTGGTCTGCGCCTATTAAAGAACGGGCATCGCTGGTTACGTTTTTATTCTAAGTATGTTAATTTAGAACGAACAATTAATCGGACAGTTTGACCTAAGGTATATCGACGTCAGATGGATCTTTGCACGCAGTGACGCATGATGTAAATCATCTAATATAAAACTACAAGCGCCACATTATTGAGGTCCAACAGACGGCATCGAGCAAACCATCCGCGCATGTTTAGACGTCAAACGGGCGAGATGCGAGGCTGTGGGACGGACGTGACGACACAGTAATGACGGAGTGAATTGTCCAATTACCGGCCGGCGTTGTTCCGGCCAGCGAGGCCGAGACTTTATTTATTTAAAGTGTCAATGCACATATTGTTATCACAAGGACTATTTACGTAGGCTAAAATTAGAGTTGGTTCATTGGTAGTTTAAATAGAACTCATAAATGTATTCGTTAATTGATGTAACAGAGTAGGTATTTTTATATTAAAATATACGTAACTAGTGACCCGTCCTAGTTTGGCATTAAAGATTTGTTCTAAAGTAATATTTCTATATACAGCACGCTTAAAAAATACTAAGCCCGGGCTTCACATGGGGATTATTGCTAGTGTAAAAATCCACACTTATAAGTTTGGCTTTCTTAAAAACATCGTCATAAGTATTTCTTAGAAAACTATGGTATTAAAGGAAAATTATATATATATATATATATATATATATATATATATATATACACTCGTTTGCATAAAAAACGGTCAAGCGCTACGAAATCGTCAAGTTATGTACGTGGATCTCAAACAGAACCTCGTGGACATCAGAGGTACACGAGTAAGCCTATGGACAGTCAGAAGGAGACTTCAGGCCGTCAATATATGTAGATATTGCCCAGCTCGGAGTACAACCCTACATTGCTCCGTGTGCAACGAGTTCCCAGATTGAGATTCGCTCAAAATTTTTCGTCATGGACTCAATAAGTCTTATTGAATAGTGTTTTATTTCCGATGAAGCTCGTATATCGATTAGTGGTGAAGATCGACGTCGGCGAGTCTTAGGAAGACCTGGAAAACGCTTCGCAGAAGTGTGCTTTGAAGAAATCACCCCTTACGGTGGAAGCTACGTAATGTTTTGGGCTGGTATTAGCTCAGATGACCGTACCGAGTTAGTTTTTATTAAAAATGGCACACTTAATGCGCAAAGATACATAACAGAGGTTTATATTCCTCATGCCCAACCCGCATTAACAGCAGTTGGAGGCGAGTCCATTTTTATGGACGACAACGCTCGCGCCCACCGCTCTAGAGACGGCGATGCATATATGCCGGAGGCCGGAATTCGTCGGTTAGACTGGCCAGCTAGAAGTGCCGACCTCATCCCGAAAGAACACATATGGGATAATCTCAAACGACACGTCAGAGCCTTCAAACCAGCTCTAGAAAACATTCAGGCCTTTAAAAATGTAATCGTCGCTGAATGGGAACGTATTCCTCAAGAAATGATAAAAAAGTCATCGAAAGCATCCCTAGCAGATTAAGCGCATTGATTTTAGCTAAAGGAGGCCATACTCGTTACTAAATTTTCAAATGTTGTATTAAATTTATAAAAAATATTCAAAAATAAACTTTAGCCATTTTTAACGTACCAGTATGAAAACGCTCGTCTGTGGACTTTACATCGTTTTTTTTTATTTATTCGCATTTTTAATTACTGAAGTAGGTAAAAACGATATCTCAATAATAAATAACAATATTCTCATCATATCGCCATATAAAATGCATCAAATAATAATAAAATAACTCTGATATGGTTTATTCCTACAAGTGCCCGTTTTATTGGTATATATATATATATATATATATATATATATATATATATATATATATATATATATATATATATATATATATATATATATATACAAATACACAAATATACCAATAAAACTTTTATAATGGATTTTATGTAATGTATACACATAGACTGTCTTGGACTTTATTATAGAACATTTTTAGAAGAACAATATACATTGTTTCCATGTATCTTTAACGATGTGCGTAGCTCATGCCTAGATATATACCTCTCCGACGAATTCTTTTTTCCGACTTCGTTAAAATTCACCGAAGGTTGACTAATTTTCACAAAAAAACTATATATTATATACTTCATTCTTCGAAAGAAAATCCGTTCAGTACTTACTGAGAAAATCACATATGAACAGATAGGCCTAACCTAATTTTGCACGATAATAAAACCTATTACGCACTAACAAACCTAATAGGACAAGAGCCTTCATCTCGTACAAATAAACAGCTCATTGTAACAAGAAACACTTACGGGCGCCGCTAGATGGCGTTACTACTAGATACATCGCTTAAGCTACTTCGAATCGTCAATTATTTACAATATTTATATATTCATTCGATTCTAATTATCGCACAATGCCACATACTGGGATATCAAAACTGATTGTCGTAAAAAAATTAAATTAATATAAAGAAAATACCCTTAATATCTTAAAAAAGAATCGCATTGAATACTCGACGAAATAAAGATTAATTTGGCATATGTTTTGCTATTCCAAGAAAATTCTTTTTTTAATAATCGTCACTTGATTTAACGGGTAATGAATTTAATTTCTGAACTGTCGAATCAGTCTAAGCATTTCTTCAAATTAAGTTAGAATTTACAGGTAGGTACATACCAAAGGATTACTAACATATTACGACTTAGTTTCACTCCATATCTTTTCAATCGGGATCCGCTATCTAACTCAAGAGATATGACCGCGGTGCTGGTTGTCATACGAAGCAAATACTGTCTGACCTCCATAACCCATTGGGAAGATCAGATTCTTCTTCGGCTAGATTACCAAGGAGCTCATAAGGATTAAGGACGCTATTAAGATACGTTATTGATGGTCATCCGTGCAGTCACCGACCGGTCGTTTGTTACCCAAGTTCATTGATCGGGCCCAATCGACGAGTACAATGTGACTATGAACCTCTAATTAATAACGGATTAAATAAATTAATTGTTTAGAAAAAATAAAAAGAACACGTTTTTACTAAATATTACACTAAAAAGCAAAAATTACTGAAGTCCTTCATATTCAGTAAGGACTTTAGTGGAAGCAATATTTGTTATTGAGTATATTTGTTTGTAAAAGCGGGGTTTTTTTTGTTATCTCACTGAAATGTTGAGCATATTCTTTCATTTAATATTAATTAGAGAAGCTAAATCATTTTTTTTTAAAAGCGCCCCATCCCATTGCCTACACTCAAATATTATACTCAATAACAAGTATTACTTAGACTAAAGTACCTACTTATTGAGTAGCCGGAAAAAAGTTCTATACCTATTTATTTTTTCGCTTTTCAGTGCAGTATTTTGTGAAAGCGTGTTTTTTTTTTACTTTTTCAAACAATTCATTTATTTTTAATTATTTTAGTCTTTAATTTCATTTTACTTTCACAACTGTATTTTTTTTTAATTTCATAAAGTTATTTCTTTGTCATCGGTTCTTGATATGTTTGCAACATTTTAAATAATTCGTACATCTGGAAGTGGATGAAGATTTAATTTAAAAATTCCGTTTGTTCCAAACCAAAAAAAAATTATTTTATGAAATTTTAGTTTTGTCATCTGTCCTTGATACATGTACAAATTTAATATAATTCGGGCATGTGGAAGTGTGGACGAAAATTTAATTTAAAAATTCCACCATTTTTTAGTCTTTTTTGTGTCAAGCTAAACAAATTATTTTATGATATTTTGGTTTTGCCATCTGTTCTTGATGCGTGTACAAAATTTTACATAATTCGGACATCTGGAAGTGGGTGAAACTTTAATATTTTTTAGTCCTTTCTTTGTTTTAGGACTAAAAACAATGTTTTTAATGTTATAGAATTATTGTCACTAGAACTACACACAATTGTTAAGTTGCACGATGATACAACAATTATAAATGCATACAATTTACTTTTGCAGATTCCATTACATAGCTAGATACAAACAAGTCGGCCTAATAAAAACGTGAGTAAAAACCAAAATGTGTGTCATGCTTTATTTATCTTAATTGTGTATTGGTCTACACTTCCCAACAATTATTCGCATAAACATTATTTAAAACTATATATAGTTACGGGCAGGCTTCCTCTCGTTATTTCTTAAAAAAATAAAAGAAGTTAATAAAAAAATTAATTAAAGTAAAACAATTAATATTGCAGATCAATGTGATGTGTAAGATTATAGGGAAAAGAAAACAGAGGGTAAATATTACGACATAAGATAAAATTAAACTTAATAAAAAATTGTTAATTGGTACAAAAAGAAATTTTTTTAAAAAAATGTACAAAATCAGAAATTAACAAAGATATTACAATGTAAGGTACGTTGTAATATCCTTGTCAATTTCTGTTTTCCTCTTTGTAATATCCTTATTAATGTCTGTTTTCTGTTGTTCTGTTTTTATCTCGTCTTTGCCTAGAGCCAATATATTTTTTAAGTGAAACATCTTATGGCGCACCTTGGCATGAAAAAATAACGGGAATAAACTAGCGAAGTGACACGGCCGAGTGTCCCGATATACCCTCATCGATCGGGCATCTTCGATGATTTCTACCTCTTTCTCGTAAATTATGCATTCTCAAACACAACGCTCCTCAAAACACATGTCAGTCATTAAAATTTATTATTTTGAATTTTTTGAACTATTGCTTCATAGAGTTTCAACTCGAATCCTCCAATGCATACCTCATTTTAGGGTTCAGTCCGTAAAAATAGAAAAAAAAACTGAACCCTTACAGCATCATTCGGCTGTCGATCTGTCTGTCAGTGTGCTTGTCAACGCCTTTTTTCTCAGAAACGGCTGGAGAAATCAAAATGAATTCCACTGTAAAAATGTCATGTTTTTGGTTCACACAATAAAAAATATTAAAAATGTTTATTTTTTCTTTATATTTACCATAGTCTTACTCATTGATCATAAAAACTTATAGCGTAGGCACTTTTGATCGACTTACAATCTTGAAAGTCGGCATAACTAGGGACTTTAGTACCTACAAGTAAAGGAAAAAATCCAAAAATCAGTTGTTTGTACATAGAAATATAAATAGAAAGTAGTTTATTTACGTTGTCAAATTTTAAAATTTTCTAAATATTTGAATAAAAATATTGCTTGCCATTCAATGTTTATAAATGCATAAATGTGTACGGAATCCTCGTAATGCGAGTTCCGCTCATGCTTGAGAAGTTTTTTTTCTGCAAACAAGGCCATCACCAAAACTGGCGTTTACCTAACAAGATGTTGAAAATACATCGATATTCATACATGAATACATCGATATTCTGCAGTCGTTTTCACTATCTATCGATGTTTTGTCCATTAAGGTTTTTAGTTGAAGATTGTTTTCGTTCAGATTTTTGTTTCTTAGTCAATATTTTAATGTCTAAACCTTCAATTGGACCAACGCCGTAAATAATATGTAATTACAGATAGCTAAAAACTTCTAAGTGAAATTTGGAATGCAGGTTCCTAAATGTACAGTGGAAGGTACAGTTTCGATAATAAGGAAAGGGGAGAGGTGGGCACTGTGAGCAGTTTCAGCTATATCCTTAGAATTTTATTTGCAAAAAGGTTTTTTGGAATCTTATAACTCACTCTTCCAATAGAACATGCCACATTTAAAACAAAATATTTTATTGATTTACCACTACGATTTCCATTTAACTAAATTAATTGTATATTTCAATTATTGCGATATGAATATATAATATACTTTTTAAATTTTAAGCCTCTACGTCGAACTAATATAACAGCTGTGACAGAAAGACAGACAGATGGGCGGACAAGTAAGTGATTTTATAAGGGTATCATATTTTTGAGGTAAAAAATCCTAAAAATGAATGGAATATTCCTCTGCTCGTGGATGCGATTTCCCAGTGTCACAATATCATCCCCGTATCTACACATTTAAGTATTTATAAACCTACTTCCGCATTAAAAGGGTTAAAGCAATGTGTTAAGGGAAAAATATATGTATATATACAAAATTCGTTATCTACCTATATAACAATTATAATTCGCAAAAATTATACATATGTATTAAGAGACAAGTAAATGTTAATTAAATTTTTAATCCTTATTCCCATTCCATTTAAATTCCATATTTTATGAGAAAATTCTCATAAAATATGGAATTTAAAAAATTACTAAATAAATTAATTCACACTGTATCTATTAAAAGATTACAATAAAAATGAAAACATCATTGAACTCGTATTGAACTAATATTCATTTAGATAATCCCAAGTCAAATAATAGTTCAGCAAGTTACTTCGTCCAAAGTAAGTATTCAAGTTGGTACCCCACTTGAAAACTTTGGTCCAAGAAACTTATAAACGTTGTTTTGATGTTGGTAAATTAAGTAATCAGTCAGTAGGCGGCAACCTTTCAACTGATGGGGACGAATAAATGCGCCCGACGACCACCCGCAATTCAACATACGAAAAAAAATCTTATCCGCGCCTCACGACAAAGACGAGACTCGGGCAATACAAAATCCACTCGGTGCACGTCCCGGCCCGCCTTCGAGAGCAACTTATCAGTTATCAGAGCAGTGGTAATCGCATTAAAGTGCGGTCACGCCGCCGACATTGCTCGGTCCCGACATGCCATTAAGGGCATCCGCCCGCGCCGAAACACAAAAGGCTTCATGGGAAAACGGAGTGCGCCGCAGGCATCCCGCGCTCCCAAATCAGAAAATATTTTAAACACAATTAAATAGAACAGGTAGTTTTGCCCCTTCCTTCCGGCCCCTCGCCCGTCATAATATTGACGCATCCATTGGCAGGCACGGCCCCGAACCCCGCCCCCCGCTTTAGGCGCCACGAGCCGATTGGACGCCGCAGCGTGGAGGGGGTAACGGCAAGTAAGATGGGGGGAAGTCTATAAATTACTGCGGCGCTTAACCGGAGTTTCATTCTGAGCCCGTTTCTCGTGGTCGTTCGTTGTGTTATCTACCGTACTGTTTACGCGAATCGATCGGTGATTTGAGCCTCGTTCGTGACTTCGTAACTCAGTGACAAGTGGTCGTGTTTTGTGCGACGTCCAGTGAATAAATAGCAATTTAAGAACTCCTTAAACTTACTTTTGTTTTTTAAATATATATTTACAAAATAATTTAAAAATGAAAGCCATCACAGCAGTCTGCGCGACCGGGGCGTCCGTGCCAGCCATCGCGAGCGGCAGAGTACAGAGGCACCGAGACGGCGAAAATGCCGAAATCCAAATGTACCTGTCGAAGCTTCAGGACCTGGTGCCGTTTATGCCGAAGAATAGAAAAATATCTAAGCTTGAGGTGATCCAGCACGTTATTGACTACATCTGCGACCTGCAGTCGGCGCTGGAAAGCCATCCGGCGGCGGGCGCCTTCGACGCAGCGGCGGCGCTGGGAGCTCCCGCACGGCAACCGCTAGGCGTGCGGCCCGCTCCCAATACCATTCTTCCTACCCAGGATTCGACCAGGAACCACCATACGGTAAGTTAATACTATAATATTATTGCGCCGCTATTGAAACTCAATTTAAAACTACAATCACATATAACCCATATCTATCTAATAGTTTCTTGATTAATCTAAATAAATCGAAAATATTTTATATTGATTTTTTTCTATATTGAAAATTTCACTGTTTTGTTTTTTAATATAAATACATTATGCGAGAATTGATATTGAAAACTTCACCGCTTATTGTAATAAAATAGGGCCGCAGACGTATATTTGATACATCAAAAATTACACATTTTTTTGACTTGTAGGTATGTGTTAGTCAGGTGGCAGATTGATACAAACCAGAGATCAATAGTATAACAATATATTGACATTTTTTTGACGTATGTACTTAGGTCTACCGGCCCTAGTAAGTAAGTACCTGAATTGCCAAACATATTTATATTATAACTTTGGACCCATGGTACAAAACATGTTTTTTAAAGAGAAATCAGTAAAAAACTAAAAAAAATATAATTTACAAGAAGGCAATAAAACAACAATCAGTATAAATATAATAAAGATATAAGAAACTGAAAACTAAAAAAAGTACCTACAAGTTAAAATTACTCACTAATGTCGTTAGTCGATTTTACAGTAGAACAATTGCCTCGGTATTTGTTCTAAAAAAATAACGATAATTTTATACAACATTGTTAAGGTTTCGCTTACGTCAATCCAATACGTGAAACTATCCGACTGACAGGTCCAATACCTCGCCAATCTAATTACAATATCAATTCCAATACCCCACAAGACAATCTCGCTCGCGCGACCGCAAGAATTCCGCTGCGCACAACCCGTACACGGCCACGGTCCCATTATCATACAAAATGGTAATTAAATCACGTACGTACAAAGTTTCGCCTACGTACGGCGCCATTGTCGGCGCAGCCGGTGTTTCGAATCTAAATAAATTCGGGCAGCCGCGTCGTCTCTGTCGCCGCGTTTGATGTCTCGGCGGCGCCGCGCACCTGCGCGGCCTTTCGCAAGCAGCGGGACAAAGACGCGGGCCGCCGCGTCCGCGTGTCGCAAGCCGATTGATCTGGGCCGTTTCACAATAACCGATCGCTTGATGCGAGATACTCGAGAAAAGAAACGTGAAATATTTATTTGTGACAATTCTAAACGATATAATCGAACTTCCAACAAGCTATATTGTGTTCAGTAAAACACGGTAGCTCTATGTTTATTACTAGTTGAGAAACCTGGCGATATTGTCCGTTTTACAGGATTTATGTAAAAGAAATTTAATTAAGGACCACAAGTTTTAATACTGATATTTTATATTACAGCTCTTTCCTCACGTGACATGTTCTCAAATCGTATAAATTTACGAAGTCGTAGGCACTTACGAAATTAAGTGCTTTAAAAATATTTTTATGTAACGAACGTCACGTTATTTAAAATTTATACGAAAGTGCAAATGCTGATTGACGCGCAATCTGGCCTCAGATTATTTTTTCCAACTTTCAATAATTCAGTATAAGACAATAAAATTAATTTCCCCATTCATATCTGGCTCTTTATAAATGATAAACGAGCCTGCAATTAACTTTTTGATCTTGGTAGCCGAGGCAATCAAAACATCAAAACTTTTTAGTATTTTACTCGCATTTTTTTTGTAAATGTCCGATTACAACGCTGTTGAAAATGCAACTAAAACTTACTGTTGAAAATGCAACTAAAACTCGCTGTTGAAAATGCAACTAAAAATTGTGTCAAACGAAAAATTAACGTTTAAAATATCGATAACCATCTGAATAAATCAAACGTTAAAAGTGATACTCTCGCCTCACCTTACAGTTTTACAGTTTTCGACAAGTTTCACCACTTCAAGTATCATATAGGTTTTCGTAAAATTTCACCACTTTAAGTGTCATACAAATTTTCGTCAAATTTCACGATTTCAAATGTCATACAGGTTTTCGTCAAACTTTGTCCACTTACAAAGATGAAAACAACATCTACCTGAAAATATAAGAAGTCTGCATAATGACATTCAGTGCATCTGTATGAACTGATCTCGATACAGTTGCCAACCGGTGACTAATTACGATTTCATGTAGTCAATAATATGCGCCGATAAGTGCGCTGCACTGCAAAATGCAAATGGGCAGCGGTTTCAGGTATTCGATAAAGACGTTATACAAGTTTCCATAACATTGTGTCGTAAGTGTACTTGCTAACGTAGCTCTGCTGTACATAATTGCGATTAGAAAACGGGAAATTTTGTAAACATTTCCAAACGTCTAATAACTCAAGTCTACTTGATTATCAAATAAGGCACTTGGACGAAAATATTTAGTATTCGGGAAAAAATCTAATTCAAGAGGTGGTCCAAGTCATGATGTCGTTTGGAAACAGACTGACAGCAATTGTATTTCATATAGGTATACGGATTCGTCATTTCCTCTCAGAAATATATTTTATCTCACAAAGACGATCGCCGCTAAGATGTTTGCGCGCGTCATGCATATATTAAATGTCTATCACGTAATACGGCAAGCATTAGGTTTATTTAAACACACTTACGGTATTTTACATTATCAACGAGAAAACCACACTTACACATGCGCAAACCGCTTGCCGGCGAGCCTTCGTCAGATGAAAAATCTTTACTTTCAATCTGTGAGTGTGTGTTTTTCTCGAAACATACACGGAAAGAAATGCAGTTATCTTCAAAGTATTGACGGAGTTGTTACAAAAACTGATAACCTTTTACCGATCAAAAAATTATATATATTGAATTACATATACAGACAAACGTTAGACAGATACCCATTCGATTATGCAATATGTAAAAATAAGATAATTGTTAAACGCCGAATGTAGAATATTTATTTATAAATGTTTAAAAACCAAACACCACTCGCTCACTAAACTTATTGACTCATCAGAAAACCTCCAGAACTGATACGCTTACAAACTTGAAATTTGGGACGTACGTTTCTTTTGGCTTCGCTTAGAGAGGATTTTTCGAAAATCAAAATCTTCCACCTCCTTTTCAGTCCCAAAAAGGACTGAACTTTGATGTAGTAGATTATATGGAAATTTGGAACTAATTGAAGTTGGAGACATGAAAATTTATAATTAGACTTTCAGATAAAAATTGAAAAAAAAACGTCTATTTCAACGTCGTTTATAAATCGCTAAAGGTAAATATATAAAAAGTGAATATAACAAAATGCAATCTCGGTCACGTTTTGCCCGACCAAAGCCGGGATGGGTAGCTAGTTTCGTAAACGATATTAATTTATGAATTCGTCCGTCCGTCCGTTTCGTACACTGTCTTTAAATTAGGTAAATATGAAACGTACATCTATAAAACTAAGTAAATGTCACAGTACCTACGTCACAAATCTATACACTGCACGTGTACTCAACTAGGACCTATCGCAATAGGTCACAACTTTCATATACAAAGGCATACCTAACTAATACTTACGTTTCTGACACAACTTTAGCAAGTTCAACTGTACAACAGTTATATCTTTCAAAAGTATACTACGTCACAACTTTCGTATACATAGGCATACCTAGCTAATACTTACGTTTCTGACACAACTTTAGCAAGTTCAACTGTACAACAGTTATATCTTTCAAAAGTATACTACGTCACAACTTTGGTATACATATGCATAGCTAGCTAATACTTACGTTTCTGGCACAACTTTAGCAAGTTCAACTGTACAACAGTTATATCTTTCAAAAGTGTAATACGTCACAACTTTCGTATACATATGCATAGCTAGCTAATACTTACGTTCCTGCTATAATTTTAGCAAGTTCAACTGTACAACCGTTATATTGTTCAAAAGTATAAGCGGTTATAATTGTTGTGGTATAATAATTGTCGATATCGGCTGCTATGCGCCCGTTGCTCGCAGGATGTTTACAAATGTCTGGAAGCAAACTGAACGGCATTAAGTTGGTACAATTTGGTTATGAAACCATAACATACATAAAGCGAAGTCTGTTGTTATTTTAATCAATTCGTGGAAGCAATTGCTTGGGCTTCAATGATGTTTGAAGAACGCTGGTACCGACTCTAAGATCTGTTTAATTATTCTTTTCGAAAATCCATGCGATAGTATCGTCTGACCATTTTAGTATTTACATCTGTAAGTGATATATATATATATATATATATATATATATATATATATATATATATATATATATATATATATATATATATATATATATATATATATATATATATATATATATGTATATATATTCTATTTCTGGGCGTATTTAATTTATTCCGTTTGCTGGGCGTTACGTGTTACAGGAGTTCTAAAAAGTTAGCCAAGTCACATGTATAATGAAATACAAACTCGTATGAAGAGTCATTAACAAAAACGTATGCTTTATATTATACAGTGTAACGAAATCCTCTATCGTTTATTGTCATCATTTGACTTCCAGTTTCTATTTTAGTACATTACATTATTAGATCAATAAATAAAGACTTTGCTATAGTAAATCTCTGTATATAAATTATACATACATGATTGAAATGTTAAATCGTTTTTTCTATTTCGGTACTTGTAACAATAAAATATTTTGAAAAAGGCAAATGTTCAGCATACTCACGGGCGAACCCGCCTCAAGAAACGAGCGAGGTTCCTACCATGCGCCCAGATCTACACGGCCAATCTTGCCCCGAGAGAGCAAGGACCAAAAGGGCTTCCTTATAAGTAGCGCGCTGCACGAAATGCATTTATGTATGTGACAGTGCAGGCGGCGCGGCTGCCGCGAGCCTTCGTCTCGAACCGGTTTTCGTGAACTTAACGCACTTGAGGGCGGTAAGGTCTGGAGCCGTAGTGGAAACTGAAGCGTTTTTGTTGTACTTGTTGCGGCTTCGAACCGGCAGGCGACCGGGTGCAATGTAAAATGGTGGCTCGATATGAGGAAATATGCGATACGTAGATATAACTAAGTATAAAATTAAGAGTCTTTAAGTTAATGTTTCAAAAATAGGCGGAAAATTATTTTAAGTGAGTAATTAGAGTGCAATATCTTAGCGAATGATGTACACATATTACTACTCTAAAATATATACCTATTTCACTTATTATAAACTTCAAAGGTTAAATTTATAGACATATTCAATACACTTCTTAAGAAAAAGACGTGTTAAGAGAGATTTAAATATGCAATATAATATCATCAAATGTAATTTTCGTAATAGAAGTTCCAAAAAAAAAGAAAACACTTCCCATTTTTTTTCGTAATACAATTTTAAAAAGATGAAAAAAACACTATATTTGATTGGCCGACGCTCTTTGACCCTACCCAAACATAGTTAAGATTCGAAATTCAAATTCTCTTTGACACTACCCAAACATGGTTAAGATTCGAAATTCAAATTCTTTTTGACACTACCCATACATGGTTAGGACTCGAAATTCGAATTCTCTTTGACACTACCCAAACATAGTTAGGATTTAAAATCCAAATTCTCTTTGACGCTATCGAACATAATTAGAATTCAAAATTCAAATTCTTTTTGACACTACCCAAGCATAGTTAGGATTCGAAATTAAAAGGTTTAAGCCAAACGAAAATTCTTTAAAAATTATCTGGCCGAACGTCCTGTTGGCAAATAAAAATGGATAAAAACGAAACATTATCGCTATCCGATTGGCCGGCGCTCTTTGGATTCTACCCGAGCGTAGTTAGGATTCCGAAGTCAAATTTCAAGTAATCAAAAAGTATGATGAAAAAGTTTAAGTCAGACAACAAGAGAGGATATTCAGACAACTGGCTGAATATCCTCTTGAAAATAAAAATTTCAAAAAAACAAAAACAAAACATCTTGCTACTTGATTGGTCAACGCTCTCTACCCAACGTAGTTAGGATTCGAAAATCAAATTCTAATTATTCTAAAAGCGGTCATGAGCGAGAACGCATAATAAACGTCAAGCAAACACTTTTTGAAAAGATTCTAGGCGTCGCCTAATTGGCCAAAGCGACAACACCCAATCACAGGTATTTCGACACTGTCCAATCACAGTTTAGACGCACAATTCAAAATCAGAATTCTAATTAAACAAAAATGACGTCGCCACAATGTGTGTGACAGGCGACAATCGCATTGCGCTCGTAACCAATTTATAATTACACACGAATATAATATGCGGCCCGTCCTCTAATGGAATAAAGGCAATCGGCCGCTATTGCATTATACTGTGAACGGGCGGGCGATTATTGCGGTTTTTGCTGGCAGCTCGCGCCGCGCGGACACCTGCGCGCCCGCTTTGCATACATTCACGGCTAGAGCGCGTTTCACCGCAAATCGTTTCACGTTTTGTATTTTATTATTGTTTATTAAATATGTATGTACTTATTATGGCCGGATGAGCGTATGCATAATGTATTTTGTACTTCTCATTTGTTTACTGAGTTTAAAGTTGAGGTCGAACACGACGAGCGAGTACGACATTGAGAACAAGGTCGATGAATCTTTATGCTGCTCCGCTGCGGGTACAATGATGGAAACTGTTACAACTACATCGTTTTAATATATATTATCACGCAACTGCTACAACTACATTGTTTTAATAAATATTACATCGTTTTAATAAATATTGTCATCCGTTTATACCAGATCTACATCTCTAACTTCATAATTATGAGAAGTTTGAGATTGCATCAATTTTATTAAATTTTACGGTGAAATGTTAAGCGTTATACTAAAGTACCAAAGCAAATTGAAAAAACCAGTTTTCTCGTTAGAACCCGATCTTATTGACTACAGGGTATTGGTAGAGATAATAGACCGAAATTATGTTTATATCAAATAAACATTTTCTGTTTGAAAATACATTTCATATAAATTACATAAATATGATATTCGATATGAAAAGTTAATTATATATTTGACCATCTTTAGCCCACAATTCAAAATATTGGCGGAAACCTAATAAACACAGTTCATAAATTCGTAATACGAGATAATAAAAATGATTTAGCAGACTACCATTAAATGAAGCCCCCAACGTGAATGATTACTCTCACCCACGTAACACGTCAAACACTTAGTTTTCTTTAAGCGTCTCCTCTCCCCCGCCCGACAATCTCCAACAGCTGCCTCGTACACATCGCCGTGGCGATCCATCCGACCGACGCTTTAATATTAATTGTTGATATACTTCAAACAACAAAAAAAGCAAAAAGAAATCTAGTAACAATGAATTAGCGGTTACAAGTGGCACGTCAGCCTCGCCAACCGCGTGAAGTTGTCGACTGTCACGACAGGTGGCGCGTCTGACGATTTATACATCCTCGACGCAATAAGAATGACTTGTTTAGTGCCACAACCGATTCCACGCAGGCGTCACTCTGCACATATTCCGTCATTTTACACAGAAATCGCATCTCGGCCGCTTCGCCTTTCATCCCCGAGAGGCCGAATTATAAATTGTCCGCTCGCGGGCGGGTCTATTTCGGGCGCGATTGTTTAATTGCTCTAAAAGCTTTGGACTAAAGCTTTGCACCACTTAGTAGGCCTAATCACTTCTAAAGCAAGCAGGGAAGCTCTTCATTCTTTGGACATCGGTTTCTCATGTCAACTGAAATTTTATATACAATTACTTTAAAATATCTGCCCATCTGTAAACACGTATTTATTAAAGCTGATAAGGTGTATAATCAGTGCATTCTACCCGCAATGATCTACGATGCTGAAACGTAAACACTTACGGCCGCTCTGATCCGTATATTTAAAATCACGTACCGAATTATGGAATTAGCTAAGCTCGGGGGCGTCTGTGAAGGATAAAATCCACAATGAAGTAGTCTTTGAAGAACTAAAGTAGTCCATAGATAACCCTTAACTTTAGCAGTCTGAAAAGGCAATGTAGTAGGTAATGATGATGGTTATGATAAGTCATACCCTTCATGTTATAATAAAATATAAAATTCATAATTTCTCAGGGTAACTAACATCGCTCGTTGAATATGCTGATATTCTCCAACTTTCTTTCTCACAATATCTGTAGCAAAGTGATAATATGATTCTCTCTACGAAACAGGTTATAATTCGATATAAATTATATAATAAGTGTACATCGTGAAATAAAAGTTATAGTAACAGGCATTCCAATCGAACAGTTATACGTATACATAGAAAGGACAGCTTTAATGTCTTCAGATGACATTCTTATTACAACGTAAATCATACGATCGGGAAGCGTAATAGCAAGATGACAGTGCAGTTAATGCATCTGTACGTTGGCCTATTTTAAGATGAAAGAACCGCGGTGCAGTCATATAACAATGCACTTGCATCAAACCAACCGCACAATGTACGAACGGCGATCTAAGAATATGCGAGTCGAACGCGCCACGACGGAGTCGACGCTAATTCTGTACCGTGACCGAAATAATAACAGATCAATCGTTTCCATAACAGTTCTCATTGCTAATTTCGATTTCGTTGTGGTATTCAACATTTTCTTTGAAAGAAATTTATGCCAGATACAAGTTGTAACGAGGAACCCTCTATTATTAACGCAGGTAATTCTTTATATCAAACGGCATATATTTGAAACCTGTTTCTGCAAAAAATGTAAATCTTTTTTTTTCTTTGTTGAAATTTCCAATTGTGATATTTTCAAAGAATATTAAAAATTTTCATATAGTACATTTTCGTACATAACATACATTTACATACATTTGCATACATTTACGTACATTTTCGTACGTAACATACACGTACATTTTTGTACGTAACATTAACGTACATTTGCATTTACGTAACATTTTCTGCTTAGTTTGATTCACAGAATCGGCTACATGAATAATTATCATTTTCTTCGTTAGATCCCTAAATATGTTTAAGTATTCGAATCGACAATCATCTCAATGACTCGTCAGCGCTTGGTTCGATACCATTTAATGATTGTCATTTTCCCAATTAAATGAAACTACGTGAAGTAGTATTATTTCTGCTTACTTTAATTTCATTACCACGACCTAGGTTTCGTTGTATTACAACATCTTCAGGTGGGCTATTGTTGTAATACAACGAAACCTAGGTCGTGGTAAAGAAATTAAAGAAAGTAGAAATAATGCTGCATCACGTAGTTTTATTTAATTGTGAATAATGAATTTCCACAAAATTAACGCCAAATATATTCAAGATTGTCATTTTGTTTTCTGTCTCAGTTTTCACATTAAATGCTTGATATAAAAGTATTGATGCTTACACTAGATTGACACAATAAGAAAATTAATTATGGAAATCTTAGTCAATTCTTAAACTTTTACAGCTTTATAATTTAATAGTTAGTATCTTGTATATTTCTTTCATGAAAATTTCACAATCTCAAAATTGATTATATTATATATATATATATATATATATATATATATATATATATATATATATATATAGCTTTATGTTATAGCAAATACATTATACCCAGAAGACGGGCTAATTCAAGCTGATTCCCTCTCTTTCTATTCTAATTGTCAACATTTCGATGTAAATTGTCAGACATTATTTGCTACGTCAATAAGACAATAAAAAAAGAGAAGCTGTCAAATTGATAAATCAATTAAATATTAGTGATGTCATCGGGATATCCCGTGATTTTATTGTTGTACTTCGAGCTGTCAAAGATGTCATAATAAAAATAGCTATATACGAAAACGGTATTCAAATTTCAGATACAATCGAAATATGTAAATAGAATGATCGTTTTTTTAGACATTTGTTTTGTTAAAAAAAATGGGTATTACCAATGGGTACCAAACAATCGCGAACGAGGCGGATCGGTAAAACCAAACAGCGCCACCGGCCGCGTCGAATAACACGAGAGAATCATTACCAATCTATAAGCCATCAATGCCGCAATAAAGATGCTAATGCGGCGCGATATCGTTATGACAAATGGGCACGTTGGAGTAATATGATCGGATGGGACAGAGAGTTGGAGATGGGACGGCATTCCGCACCGGCGCCGGGCACGGTAGCGCCGCTCGACCCGACCGGCACCGAACCGGTTGCGGGAGCAGTTAGCGACCGGCAGACGCGGCATTGCGAGCAATATCCGGCATCTGTTTAAGTACGAATACTGAAAGTTGATGAACGATGTATATCTGTATAGAGGTATATGAAAATTGAAACAAAACTAATATCGAAGTAACATTAATTACTTACACAATAATAATATTAATAACAATAACAATAGATGACCCAAATCAAAATAAATTTACGGCGCAGCTAACAATTATACTATCGCATTATAACTTTAGACACAATTATGCATAACGAAAATGGACTTTCAATAAAGGCGATGTTACACATACTGCCGTTTAGTAAATAAGATATTTTATAAATATAAAAAAAAATAAGTTAATGTATCCACAGAGAATCAGAAATTAATTACTTTCATATTATTACCTTCTCTTGGGCTTGGCCTTTGCGCTAAATTAGAACATGCTAGGTCGACAGGGAGGGAGTACCCTAAAGGTTTTTGTGAGTAAGACAGTATTGGTGATATTTGAAAGGCCCTATATATTGATTGTATCTAACTGGTACATTTTTTACATGTCGTAATATGGAGTCGTAGAACTTAGTATTTTGACATTAATTTAAACTTGATCTCTAGACGATCCAGAGAAAAAGAGTTTTCACGGAAAAGCAAACAAACACACGGACAACAAAGTTGCATTATTCAATACGGCGCCTTAAAAATAATACTAAAAGGAATAACATGAAAATACTTTGTAAATGATAGAGGAAATAGTTAAGGATCTTAAATCGTGATTACTCGTCGAAATAATCTCCAATAAACCAAACCTCTAAACTTAGGACGCGAAGAACCTGTTGCTAATTAGATATTTTTAATATAATCCTGCTCAAGCAAATTATATATAGCATAATGGATGGAGCCGCATTCCAATGACTTTAATATGTCCGTGGGAAAATCAATCAAATTAAATATTTTGTAACATAATCCCCACACACGCCATAACCGATATTGACAAATGGCCGCCGGTGCAAGACAAGTCGCCTATCTAATTAGTTTCGATATTAATTAAAAATAAACATGGACTTCCATTAGCATTAACATATTATTTGTGTTTCTACATTCCATTCTCTGTTTGCATTAAACATGTGTATTTTTCAATGTTTACGACGCTGTTGGGTTTCAGAATTTATCTCGGCCGCAATAGCCAATTACTCTTGGTTACACTGTGCCTTCACTACAAATCAGCATCTATGGAACGTACGATCAATAACAATTGAAATTTATCGATTGACCAAATAATTTAAATTTTAAATATGTTTTTGCATACCGTGTTTGTGATGCAGTTGAAAAGAGACTTATATATTAATAATTGTTTTATTGCAAATCACTATGAGATAGTTGGCCTGGAGTTATATAGTTAGAGGTATGTTAGTGGCTATGTTATTCCATAAAAAATATTTTTTTGGAGATTTCTAACTTATGGATTTATTCGCTGACTTAATCTTCGTTTTCTCTCATCTGCTAAGACTTTCAACGTACAATATTTCATAAATTAAGTTGTTTTTTTCTTTTTGAAATCAAAACTTCTTAGCACTTACTTTCTGCGCACCTGCACACTTTTTCTGAGCAGTGATCGAAACTGAGCCGTCAGATTCGGGTCGGTGACGCTGAATCGGGTAAACTCTACTCCAAGGCATCAACCAAGCGAGTTCCAAATTCAAAAATGACGAAAGTGTGATCAATTGAATGTACCCCTTTCGGCTTCGGCCGCGCAGGTTCACCGTCTAACACCGAGAGCATCCTTTCAAGAATTATGTTTAATTTTTGAATAAAATTTTATATATAACTTGATATAATACTTGTATGTTTGGTTGAAAATTTCCAACATATTATATATATATATATATATATATATATATATATATATATATATATATATATATATGTATAAAATGGTTGCCAAAGTAGATGTGAATTCCATATTGTGGTCTTAAGCACACTAATTTTTTTATTATTCCCGTCGTCTCCCATCAAAACGATGGTTAATGGAAATGCGAAACAAATACTAAACTAAAATTTAGTTTTAAATATAAAGTTCTTTCTCCCATATCTTCTTAAAATGAAATCGTTACGAAAATAGGGATAAGGGTCCATCTGTAAATTGTCATTTGTCTCATAAATAGTTTGATTTAAAAAGTTAAAATTTGACATAGTAACATCTTACTAATTCGAGTTTTTCACAATAATAAGAACTTGAATATATAAATTTTATAAGAGGCACCTAACTTACCGGTCGCTTAGGGCATAAATTATAACAGCGAATTATAAACGTCCTGAAATTATTTTTTTCCTAATCTTATTTGTAATAGTATTAAAAGTATTTCTAAAAATACGTCATCACACGTTTTTATAAGTACCTAAATGTATTTAACAGGTTCTGTAATTCGCAGAAGCGTGATTGTCGATGCCAATCCATTTAAACGGATTAATCTTCAGGGAAAACAATTGTATTTAATGTAAAATCACCTATTATAAGTATTATCATCTTAAATTATTTTTTAATGCTAGGCTAATTGTGATTGGACCACAGAAGATCACAGGAGATGACAAAAAGATCACAGGAGATGACAGACAGTTCACGGGAGGTCGAAGATCTACCTAATTCGGTTCTGGATAAAAAAAATTAGAAACATATTCAATACATAGCGTTCAGTTTACCTCTGCTTGTATTTGCTAGTTGACTTAACGAAAATAAAATAATACGCTCGTTCGACTAGATGAATGTCTGCGCGCATTCCACACGTGCGCGCCGATCCACAAACGCGGGCCGCGACGCGACACGTCAATCAGCTGCATTCCTTATCAACCCGTATCACTCCTTCGACAACTTATTTACGATCGCTGCGGTTATTTATAGACTGAGAGTCAGACCTGTCCTGCAGATCGCACTTCGATCGAAAGGAAAGACGCAGATGTGGTAGCAGAGTGACTAAAATTATCTTGAGTGGGAATATTGTAAATGAGAATATTTATTCAAGTGGAATAAGTGGGAATATTATTACAAGAGGAGTAAGTGGGAATATGAATACAAATGCAATTTATTCCTGAACAAAATCTGTGACAATCATGACCCAAGGTGTGCTTATATTGCAACAAATCTGGCGTAATAAATTACACAACTACGCTATATAAATGGTATATATTCTACGTGAAAACATATATGTAGGTTATTACATTAGGATACTTGTGTATGAACAAAAATATACAATATTTTGATGAAATCAGTTGCTTTGTTAAATGGAAATTAGTTTGTTTTCTGTTATAACTGACTTATATCATTTATACTAAAAACAAACTAACATGCGGACAACTACAATAAAGTAAATAGAGAAAAAATTAAATCGTAAAACAATGGGAAAATTAACAGAAACTAATATTAATAAATCACGAGACGCCCTCAAGCAAATCGAAGAGAAACGAGATCTCCATAGCAACGCAATAAATAAATAATTCGCGCGCCAATCAGACGCCTACGCCTGCACTGGCTGCGAAACTATCGCCGTTCTCAGCACGACTATAGCGCCGTCCCGCTCGCGCGCCGGTGCCTTATTGTGACCGCAACAATATCGCCTCTCAATAAAAAGAGAAATCAGTGGCGCCGCGTGCAGCGGCGAAGGTAATCTGTACATAATTGCGGAGCTGTATTCCGTTATATAAAGACGGTAATTGTTAGCAGCGTTAGTGAATATTAATAGTTACGATCGAATAAAATGCACGCGGATTACAGATGGCGGACTCATTATTGGTTTTCTATTGTATAATTAACAATTATGCGTTGATAAATATACGTTAATGATACATTTAAATACAAATCATTTAAACACAAATGAAATATGAAAATGAAACGAGTGACATGTTATTACAATAACAAGATATTCAACAATATTTACGAAATTTATTCAAAATAGCAAACAATTCCTGCATATAAAAATTCACAGCTCTGAACGATTTTTCATTCACTTTTTATATGAAGTAAAACATAATCCTATATACATACATATCTATTTTAAAATTTATTGTAATACTAGCTGTGCCTACGATTTCTTTCGTGCTCTTGGGTATAAACTATTACCATACCAAATTTCATCAAAATACGTCTAGTAGATTTCGCGTGATTGAAGAACAAATTAACACACAACGAGATTCTAAAGACAGGTTTTATGGCTACTATTATCATTCTTAACAATAAATCAATTACTATTTTTAAAATATTTTCCACATACAGATTCTACTTTGTTGCAATTTTATTATATGTATGATTATGTAACATATGATTTAGCAGGAGCGACTAAGCAGTTAAACTAAGCAAGTTATAAACAGGTATAATAGTATAAGTTAAACTAAGCCAGTCTTATACTGCGTATAATATTAAAAGAACATCGCTTTGTATGAGCGAAGCGTTTAACAAAAACTAGTAGACACAATAATAAACCTGCTGAGTAGAATTTGCCTTATATTAGTTTAGTGTATACTGCTAAATCATGTGTTATATAATCATACATATAATGAAATTGTGCACTGAAGCACATTTAAACTTTTAAGGTAACACAGAATTTTTATTAAACTTATTAGAAATATTAATGTTATTTTTCCCATGTAACTATATTGCCCATTATATTTTTCACAGATGAAAAAAGATCACGAATTCTTAAAAAACTGAGATTTAGAATCATTACTGTAGTTTTCCGGGAAACGATAGGTTAATTTCTAGTATTTTTTTGGAATCTTCACTTTAGCAGTTTCGAAGACGCGGAAAGAGGTATATTTTGAGTAAAATACCCAGAACTTTCTCATACCTTGATTTCTCACACAATGCCCGGAATTAAGAAAAATATTTTCTAGTGTTTAATTTCTAGTATTTTTGTGGAATCTTCACTTTAGCAGTTTCGAAGACGCGGAAAGAGGTATATTTTGAATAAAATACCCAGAACTTTCTCATACCTTGATTTCTCACACAATGCCCAGAATTAAGAAAAATATTTTCTAGTGTTTAATTTACTCTTTCGAAAAGGGGATTAGCAAAAATTAGCCCAACGTTATAGATGTGCAATACAATTTAAAAAAAAAACTTATTTTTTAGAAAAGAAAAAACCAAAATAAAAGACAAAAAATAAAATAAAATTTGTAATCGTAGCACAAAACAAAAAAGCTATTTACGTAAACGCGCATATATTATACTTTCCATATTTCAAAAATTATTAATTAGAAATGAAAATAACAATAAAAATGAAACAAAATACACAATAACTTATAGACGGTTATAAAAAATAAATTAATATCGGGTGGCGTTCTTGCCCTTCGTTAAAGTGTAAACCTTAACTCAATTAATTAATCATACAAAATGAATTACAGAGTGAACGTCAATACGTTCGTTTTATGTTTCAAAATGAGCCTTGTTTAAGTACTACTTGCCTTTTTTAACGTACCTGTTTGACTTGCAACTTATGTGGCTATATCTACATCTGTGAATGTATATAACGAGATATAAACTGCATCATAAATTGCATTTCATAAAAATACATAAGATTCCTCAATTCTTTATTGACGATTTAAATAAAAGTTTGAAACAGTTTTTTTATTTTCTGGATTTAAAAGCGTTATTTTATGCTTACAACCCTTGGGTCCAACATTATATGAGCTTTTGTCGGTCTGCTTTGTGTGTGTATATATATATATATATATATATATATATATATATATATATAATATTTTTGAGTAACAAATGAGTCTGAGAATTAGTAAACTTTAATACTAAGCCAAATTTCTAGTTTCCACGTCACGCGATTTCTGAGAAAAACTGCTGTGACAGGCAGAGGACGAATACGCGAATAATCTTATGAGATCGGTTTTTCCATTCTTAGTATAGGTCTCCTCTATGAAACCTAAACCAGCCATCGTAACAAATTAATAAATTAATCCGCATTTTATTTATAAAGCACTTACCTGCACAGTTCCATTCGCGTCGTGCCCACACGCTACGCGGGCTCAGCGAAGCCATATCAAAAGATCACGATCGGAATGGGCACGATTTAGTGCGCAACCGACCGCCTCTTACCCGACCGAGAGACGTGATCCGATTACCCAATTATCTGGTGGATTTCCACCCATTTCTATTGGCAATGACTGCTGGTACGAACCACTTTGTGGCACTATACGACCGAAATCTACGAACACTATAATGTTGCTATGGTCCTCTTCTCAGATTTCTATGCAAGTGATATGTTAACTTCAAGAGCGTACTTATTTATTCGGGTTTTTTTGTAAATATTTTATTAATATTGTTTACTTATTTATAATTTGTTTTTGTACTGCCACATTCATTGTTTTCTGTTTTCTACAAATGCACGAAACAATGTATTATCCTGTCTTATCATTAATGTCAATATACACTCATGTACCAAAAGTGACACTAAATAAAAAACTGTCAATTACTAGCAGAATCCACTAGCACAAGCGTTCCGTACACGTTTAGGCCGTCATAAATATTTAATGGTACAGTTATTATTTCTACTAAACTAAATATTTACAAATATTAATTTTTCATAACGTGAATATTCGAAAATTGTATATGGTGCATAACTCAAAAATTGTAAATTTAAATAAGCAATTTAACATTATGAAAAAAATATTTTGGTATTCCCTCTAAAAATCCTTTGACAACATATTATACTCCTTTTAATATATTTTTCCGTTTGAGGTACGGAACTCTAATAAAAATAAAGAAAATGTACAAGTCCTTCTATATATACACATATTTTATATGACATTTTGAGTATTAATTACTCAATTATTAGATATTTGTTATTTATTTATTTATTTATCTACTTTTATGTAACTAATCGATACCTATGGCGGACTTATTGCTACGAGAGCAATATCTTACAGCCAACCATAACAACAGCCCAGCCCCGTTCGGCGAACGACCGGGAATCGAACCCGGGTCCCCGCGTTATGCCGCGTCGTCAAAGGCCGTATGCCCTATGATCGACCCAACATACCACGGCGACGGCATTTATGGAGATTTATGTTACAATTTGAAATCCTGCTTGTCAACTCATTTTGCAAGTACAATTAGAACATTTTTGGCAAGCAACGTCGATATTTGGAGAATTAGTTTGCAGAAGAAACTTCTTTTGTGTATTAAACGGAAACTGTCCATTAATTTTGGGTATTCAGCTACGAGTCCGTCCATGAATCAATCCGGCCGTCCGATCCGGCCCCGACCATTACCGGGCCAACAAAGGCCCGGGAACTCTAAGAGAGCCTCATTATTCACTTGACATTAAAACTAACCTCAGACCGCAGTAATAAAGCACGGTACTGGCGTAGCCCCGGACCAAAACAAAAGGAGGTTTCACCATTGTTGCGAGGCGGAGAGCCAAGTCGACATTTACGACTGACTGAATCGGCATTTACGAGAGTTATTGTCGTTTTTTACTCGCGCGGCTCAGTCGTGCCGCTGGATGCTGGGAGCGATCGCACCGAGAGAGAAGAAGAGACGTAGATTAACGATCTTGCTCATAGCTGTATCATCTCAGCCGACCGGTGTGGCGGGCCCGTATCTATACCCAAAAAGCGCGTGGCCCTGGAGGTATTACGCTGATCTAACATACGTTAAGTACATGTGGGATCCCTTACACACTTCATTTGATTTAAATCCTCTCATTTAAACGTGAATAATAGTTCAAATAATATGAAATAATATTGCGTCATTTACAATTTCTTAAAATTGTATAGATTTTGTTCAGATTTACGAGTATTATAAGCTGGAGGAATGCTACATCAAAGTTGGTTTATTTACTTTAAAGTTATAAAAGGGCAAACAGAGAAATAAGATCACGTATGCTAGAGATAAATAAAAACGATAACATAAAAAGCAGTAGCAATAATAAAAACGAGCAATAGTAAATCAGGAAAAAGGTACGACTAATTCTGACTTCAGACAGACATGGTAGTAGCGCAACTAACAAAGTATTTAGTTTCTCATACTTGATTAAACGTTGATTGTTCATCGATATTAATATACGTATATAAAGTTAATTTTTTTGTGATAATTTTGTAAAATCCCAACGAAAGACACAAAAGATTTTCCTCATACCATATTTACCTCAGAGATGCGATATTAAGCATATATTTACAGCGAGTATTTAAAAAAAATTACTTTAGCTAAAAATAGACAGACGGCCGCCGAACTAGAGATAAGAGCCCGATCAGAGTACCGATCGCTGTAGAGTCACGAGGTCGCCAGTCGTGAGCGCGGAGCGCCGCCGTGAGAGAGTGACTCGTCGCAGCGTGCGCCTGCGTACAATATGATTACCTACAACGACCGACAGCTCCACGTACGGCTTCCACGAAGACGCTACGTGGCCGACCGTCGAACGTATACGATGCTTTTAGCGTAGGTACGTAAGAGCAACATACATAGACACGAGTAGTAAAACGTTAAATTACTCAATCTCTTTAGTGAAGGTGAGAAAGTTGACGTCAACTTGAAGATTAGGTAACGTCAACTTTTGTTGAGAAGTAAATTGGAAGAATAATTAATTGTACGAAGTCTATTTTTCAACTAAATTGTGTTAAGCGTGAGAAGTACATTGAATATAATTTCGTCATTAGATTTTTTGACGAAGATGAGAAAGTTAAAGTCAACCTTAAGATTAAGTAGTCAGTTTTTGATAGAGCTAACTTGGAAAAATAATTGTAGGAATTCTATTTTTCAACTAAATTGTGTTTAGCGGCAGATATACATTAAGTATAATATCACAAGGTCCATTAAATTGAAATAAATGAAAGAGTACGATTGAACACGGAAAATAAACAAAAATATTTGATCATACGTCAACATCTAGCCATACTTTTTCTATAAGGGTATGAAATAATTTTATACCGGATTGTTACATGCGAATGCGAAAATGTCCGTTATTTTATTTACCACACGCCAACTTCCGTTTGCGATCCCCGATTTTCTACGTCCTTAATTTGCTTAACTCGATTTTGGACCCATTGCCTCATCTCGACTATCTCGTTATCCTGTTCGAATCGCGACTTCAGAATCAAGTTCGTTGTCACATGACTACCGGCGCATTTTTATATGTTAAATTTATGTTTGTATTCAACTTTGTATTCATTTTTTTAACAATAATTGTACTCATCGAATGTTTGTTTGTTTAATTGTATATTATGTCATTTTTTTCATAATATACAATTAAACAAACAAACATAATTCATAATATACTATTCTTGTTCCGCAGAAGCTTGCTCAACGCATTGGCAAAATGCTGTAAGTTGAGCAAGAATGTGACTATGTAAATAAAATTATAATGGTTTTTACATAATAATCAAAATCAAATAGAGTGTTACTATAATTACAAATACCATTAACTAATCATTGACCCCTTTACATGGCAACACTCTACGTAATTCAGCCTAGGTATATTCTACCTATTCTTTCCCTATTTCTCATCCTAAAGTATCCACCCTCAGCTCAACCTCAAACTACTTAATACGTAATACAGTCTGGTATTACACTGTAACAAACAATAAGTACCGAGTAGCATTTTATACAAACACAAATGTCAATTGACATCTAAGTCGGCATGGCATACAAATGGTGACGACTATAATAATGCATTTAACAGCATAATAAAACCGAATAATCCTCCCCTTTAGCTGGGACGTGATCACAAAATACACATTGTTATGTTAGTTCATGGGGTGAAAACAACCCCTTATACTGTGCCTATAACTGTATAACGTACTCAGTTGGGGATGGTTTTCGATATCTCGTTTTTTACGACACATGGTTTCATGGTTTAATTTTTTTTCTAATTCATATATAGTTTTTGGACTTCCGTATCTAAAAGGTAAAAGTGAAACCATTATGATGAGACTTCTGTTTCCGCCTGTCTGCATGTCTGTTTGTCATAGCTGTTTTTCTCAGCATATACTATTGATATAAATTTTGCACTGAATTTGCTTATCAATATCTATTTTAATTGAAATAATTTTAAAAATATTTTTAATTTTATTCAAAATGGGACAATTGAATTTTAATGAGATCAATTAGGATATAGAAATAAAGATTTCGATTTCCAAAACAATTTTTATTTCATTTTAAACCATATATTTCTTTACCTTATGACCGATAATAGGGGAACCTCCGTCTCCCATAAGTTTGCAAGTTAAAAAATCTGAAATAACATTGACAGTTAAAGTCAAGTTTTTCACTTATATTTTCGAGAAAAAATATTTTCCCCTCTCTGAATCCTTAATTCCTAATCCATAATCATATAGGTATGCATATATTAGTTGTGTTATGTTTTATCATTGCAATTCTTTAAATCTTCAAGACGACCCTCGACGCTCGAGTACTACTCGCACTTGGCAGGTTTTATTGATTTTGTAAAAAACTGTCATGACTGAAAATATCTACGTATTATCACCACAGCGATAAATAAATATTACCAGAGTATTTAAAGAATCTAATATTAATTTCAATAATATTATTTGAACAGTTGCAGGTTGGCTATATATATATGATACATTAAGGTCTTACCTTTATAGTGTATACTTACTAGTAATTGAGCCAACAAGGGCTTTAATAAGTAAATAAAATGAAGGCTAAAAAGTTTTCGGAAAATTAGTGAAAATAATATAAAACAATATAAATATTACATCGTAACAGTCACTGTGGCTTCAATATACGTAAACACTCTTCTGGTTACATCCCACATACTGTAATTTATATCAATTAAGCATCAATAGCAGACGTGGTAGGGTGACTGGCGTTAGTGTAACTATTTTAGTTAAACAAACCGTTTTAGTTACCCGCATCCGTCAACTTCTATCAATTCGTTGTTTAAATTTTACTTGGTAACGGGAGGCAATGACGACATCCAGCGACAATATATAAGCAAGAGTTAATAAACCGACCATTAAATGCACTTATTGAGATAAACTAATATTTGAATGGATAGTCATTTTTATTAAGAAACAACTTCTTTTAGTGTTTAAATATGAAGCGATTTTTCATTAAAATACCTTTCTACGATTTTTATAGCAAATCGTTCAAATTTTATATTCATCCAGATGTATTGTTGATAATTTGAAAGAAAAATAAACGTTATAAATATTTCGATTATATCCGCACGTTTATGAAAATTAATATTTGAAATGTTGTACTTACAAGTAATGTGAAAGTTAATGTTTGAACTCTTGCAAAACAAAATGAATAATTGCAGAACATAATTAATAAATATGTCTTGATTTACGGGTTAGGATGACGAAAGTCTATCCAAAAGTACAGCTATATACGGCAAACAAACCGTAAACATCCCACGAAACGGCTCACAATGCACGATGTAAATGTTGAAAGCTGTGATTTACATAAAGAGAAAAAAAAACAATTGTCTATGACGCGACCGTTGGCGCGAATGACTCAAATCGGCCAGGTGTTCACTCGGTATTGATTGAATTAATGGCGGCAAACCGTCGCCCGCCATTTAGGGCTGCCAGACGTCCCGGAAATTTCGTTGATATCCCATCGCCATGTCCCTGACATTATCGTAAACGCCAATTATGCTTTTTAAGCATTTATTTACAGGTAACCGCATATGATAACTAAATAAAAATAACTAAAATATATTTCAGTTCATGCTTCTATATTGATAAATTTTAAGTTTGAAGTATGGAGTAAGGGATTATAATCAGCACTTTAATTCCGAATATACTTTAATAATTTCTAAGAATATGTTATGGATAATAACAAAAGTACCATATCAAGAAAAAATTGTTTTATTACCATAAAATCTCTGTTTCCATTATGAAGTGACACTGTTTGTGTAGGGGGGGCCGTAGTTTTGCTAAAAAAAACAATAAGCTAATCTCTTAACAAGAATATTTTGACGATCTTTATCATTTTGGGTCAAAATTTAAACCTTGTCTTTCCAAAGTTCGCAATACGGACGCAAGTGCGAACCCTGAAGTTGTTTCAGGCCTCACACGTGGAATTTTATTTGCTTTTGAAATGTACCCGAACGTAATAGAGGTAACGCGATCCTAATATCGGCCAAGTGGGCATTGTTTACCGAGTGCCGTGATGGTAATTAGCTATGTTTTGGAAGTTGGCTGGCAGGTCGTGCGTTCATTGCTTCTGTGCAATGTCACTGCTACTTGCGTACGCGCTCTGCACGTGAATGTATTTTGGGCCTCGCGTCGCGTTGTCTCGCTTGGTTTATTTACGTTTTATGAAAATATTAATGTGCGAAAATTATTAATGAAAAGGTCGTAAGTTACCGTGCGATGCAGTCGATCTGAGTAAGGCTTTCCCTTTCAGTTTTATGTGAGAATGAATGAGATGTAAATAACGTTGATTTATTAATTAGACACTTTTATATTAAATTTTGCTATCATATTTGACACAAATTACGTTTTTATTTATTCTGCAGCTTTTCCACAAAGTTAGTGTTAAAAAATATTCTTCACCCTTTGGATTACTTTATACATATATTATCATTAAGAAACAGTTTAAATTTGTATTCTCAAACATGTTTTCAGAAACATTTATTTAGGGCGTGTTAAAACGATACACTAATTTCTGATCGGCTGCCTGGAAATTAACTTAATCTTACTTAATATCAACCAGAAAATCCACAACTCCGCAGTATAATTATTTTCAAGAGTTTCAAAAAAGTTTCAGAATGATTCATTGTCGATAAACCAGGGCATTGCTATGTTACGAATGTCTTTTAATGACTGGTCGGCTGGTAAAACTGAGACAAAAATAACTCTCCGAAGTCTTCTAGCTAACAAGCTATTCTCTAAAATAGTACATCGTGTCAAGCTGCTTGTACGCTCTGTCCCTCTCCCGTCTCCAAGACGAATTTACCCGCGGTATCTCACTCGACGCGCATGGAACTAGACGCGTCCTGGCACAGCTGCGCGACACTGCCGGCATTATCCTCACGACCACGTGTGCAGCGACAATGCGCGGGCGCAGGACAGCGGCCGTAGGGTGTCCGCGCACGTGGCCCCACCAGCTGCCGCCAAACCTATGCTGCCAGCATACTCCCGGGACTTTAGATAAAGGGATGCTCACATGATAATGTTAAATGAGTACGCCGATTGTTTGTAGAACGGATGGATCGACATGCTGACCCCATTGCTGTGTTTGCGGCAGTAGAAAAGAAGTAAGGGATTTAGGGCGCGAAGTAAAGACGCTGATACGCATTAGTCTGAAGAAGTATTTATACTAATCGTAATTCCCATGAAAGGGCTAATAAAATGAGTCATAAGGCCAAATCAATTTTAAAGTATTTTTATAACGCTTCGCCGATTCCTAATATATAAAAATGGTTCAGTTATTTACTCGATCGGTACAAAATTGAAGTTTTCTTGGAAATATTTACAGCAACAAAAACTTTCAAAAACTCTAATATACATCTCATGAAAGTTCCAGATATATATCTCATATTGGTTCTGTTATTAATTATAAAATCATACTTTTTGATATTAATCAGCTCTCCAAATTCATTGACCAGATCGGTTTCTTCCAGAATATAATCATAAAAGAAAAGATAGAAACTTCAAGAATACTCTATCCATAAATTTGTCTTATTTTCTACAATTCTCAAGTGGTAAGTCCACTACCTACTAGTTCCTACTTTTCAGTGAACTTGGTAGTTGGCAACAATGTGATGTTTAATCAATTTCGATGGATGTTAGCTACAACAGACTACGCCTACATAGGCCAGTCATTGCGCGACACGCAACGCGCCAAACATGTGTTGCATCAACTGCCGTTAATTAATTAAACCCAATCAAACGCGGCGCCGCACGTGTGGCGACAGCTGGCTCCGTCAGAGCACCGATCGTGTTCCTCAATCGTTTCATGCTTGGGAACCGTGAACGAGCGAGTAAAGCGGGCGAAGGGTCACTAGATGACCAAAATCGATTTAATTGGTGACAAGTCAAAATGAGAATATTTTGATGTATTTCTAGGAAGAAATTATTTTCTATTCGGACAGTTCTTTCAAGTTCGACTCTTAAAGCGCTGGAAGTTTTATATATGTTATAAAAGTACAGTGTATCATGATTTTACCTAATTTTCCGCCAGCCTGAGCATTAATGTTGCATCGTTATTGAATTTTCTTCCCACACCTTACAGTCATATAGGCTCTTCTGCTATTTATCTATCATCTGCTGTGTATAATTTTCATTCTACTTTATATAAGTTTTCCCTAAAACTAGTTTGTCGATATTTTTCTTCGCCTTTTTTTGTTATAAATACACATTTTCTCATTAAATACGTAAATCATCCAAATCAGTCTCAAAAATTCTTAAAAAAGTTTGGACTTCATCGAAACTAGACGCATTAACTAAACGAATTTAGTTTCTAATGATAAAATTTAGGTTTTTAAATTTAATAAATAGATTTGCAAGCTAGAATATACTGGCTTTTTTTATTATTTTTGTATAGTGATAAATAAGATTAACAATTTAGCATTTGTTAGCGAGAAGCAAACAAGACGTCCATTTATCGTCACAATCACGAGGGGCGCGTCGATGGCGGGACAAATGTCGCACCTAATGACTGACTGCGGCTTGGAATTCTAAAATAGACCATCAGTCAGTGGCGGGCGCACGTGCGCCAGCCGCGACCGATTTATATTCAAAGTGGTGATGCGGACCGACTGACTGATCGTACATCGATTGAGTGGGGGCTTTGTTGTGCTGCGGGTAGCGCCCGAACGCCGTACTAGTGATGTCAGCTGCCTTCAAACTTATTTTTAAATTTACTAAAACACAGGGTAAAGGAAATAACCAAGCGCTCAAAATAAAGGTATTACGAATCTTCATAAAATACATCCAATGTTTCGTTAAAAGTCGTTTCTGGATGGTGAACATCAAATTGTTGCTAGACTCTTATTTACTTTACCGGTTTATTAGCTGTACCGATGCGACTTCGTTACGTGGAATTCGGTTTAAGAATAGTTATTGGGAATTTTTTTATTTTTTATCTCCCAACTCTATGACCATAAAGCTTACCAAAAACGTTGGCAGTATTAAAATTGTGATATTCAACAAATCAGGGTATTTATTATCCTGATGAAATCATTCTATATGTTGATTGAGGGTATAAATTATCACCATTCGTAATTGTACCAAAATATGTGCCTACTGCACATACATTTCGCATGATTGAAGAACAAATTAACACACGGACAGACATGCATACATCCTAAAAACAGTTTCTGGCTTCTATTATCATTCTATACGCTAAATAAATCATTCTTTTTAAAATATTGTCCATCTACAGATTTTACTCTATTGCAATTTCATTGTAGTATAGATAATGCTTTTGGACAAACAGAATTAAAATTCAATTTTTTTTTATTTCAAAAGAGATCCTAAAAAACATGATTTATGTGATAACAAAATGTAAAGAGGATTTTACATAAACTATAACGAAAAATAAACTTTCCGGTGCTATTATTTTGAAATTTACTAATTTTTTTTAACAATGGTACATTTTGGAACTAAAATTGAACTAACTTTATGATATTTCATAAAACGTTAAAAAACGATAAAATAGGAAAATAATCTGATTATTTTTGGAAAAGAAATAAATCTTGCTTGCATAATAAAAAATGGACCCAATGTTTCTGCTAATTCATTAACGAAGTATCAGAGTTAATTATTTAAGAAAACCAGTAGGTTTTTAAACTATGATTGCGTTAATTTATATATGTTAAATCCACCGTTGACAAATTGGCAAATAACAAAGTTCTTACTGTGAGGCAACGCTTATACAAATCACGAGAGCCAACAATCGGTCTCCGGTTCAACCGACAACAAGAATGACCTCTGAACAATAATAACAATGACGGATTGACGGGCGACAGGCGCACACACGTACATTTGCGACAAATGAATATTTCATAATGGCGGCGGCCAACCCAGGGAGTGAGACATCTGCGTGCGCATCTGTGCAATGATTGGCCCTCCGCCTTCGGCGTTGCTGCTAATCAAATAACAAAATTGACGTTTCTAATTGGGGCCTCTAAAAATTGTCGACGGCATTAATTTTGATACGTGGGCACATTATGTTTCTGCAATCATTTATTTGTTATCTTCTATTAGCACAATTAAGCATCTCCATAAGCGTGAAAAAGATTTTCTAATTTTATTTCGTCATATTTTGCAATGTCTCAATTTCATAAATGTAAAATTACGAAAAATACATTGTTTCGGCTTTTAATTTTTACGTCTTAAATATATTGCGCAATACACGCTTATATTAAAAAACAATGTAGATTAATATATAAGCTAGCCGATGTTATTATCAATAACTTATGTTTTTCATAGTGTCGGAGTTCTGCATTCGCCGTTGTATTTAAAATATTTGGAAACATATTAAAATACTAACCATATTTTTTTTTCATTGTTACAGACGCCTGAAAAATCAACCCAACCAGATAGGCCACTCTCCTGCTAGAATATCTTCGTATTTAATAAGTAACTTAAAACCAGGAAAAAATATACACAAAACAAAAAATATACAAAATGAAGAGACTTATTAATTTATAAATTAAAAATAAAACATTTAATTCATTTTAAATTAGATATAAATGGGAATGTGAATAATAAAATAAGTAATATAATATTTTTCCCATTTTATTAATAGAATTTGTGTGATAACGGTGTGGCGGAAATGACGTTGAGCGAAGAAACATCAGTGTTGTCTGCATGTTACGTTTATTTGTTCCTGTGTACGTTAGTATATTTGTATGTGTGCGTGTGGAATCGGGTATATCGTTGTCTATGGTAATACTATGTACGGTTTAACTATACAGCCAGCTTACACCGAATTATTTTTCGTCACAAAAAGCTCGATTTATTTTTTTTAAGTCATATTTATTGCGGTCTGATGGTTTATGTATAATTAAATAATAACTTGAGATAAATTGATTTCCGTATTTTCTGAAATTTTTTTTATGTTATAATAATCGGTGTCAGCTGGGCTTCTTAAAATAAATTGAAAAAAAAATCATCTATGTCGAAAGATGAAGTCCTATAAAAGATCTCGTTATAAGGTCATTACTACCTAACAATTTATCAGTAATTTTAAAAATATTAACTATCCATAATTTCAAGTTTTCTATATCAGTTCTTAAATTAAAATATTATAAAAAAGTATTCACATTTTGGTACAAATTGTATAAAAAAACAATTTTATTAATAAATACTATTTTCTTTACAAAATCTAAATAATAAACTTATTTTTGTGTATCACGTGTTTTGCTATTGTATAATTGGAGATATTGTTGAAATTTTGTATCTAACTGTAAATAGCGTTTAGAAGTTCTGCAATTAATTATTAAAGAAATTTAATTGTATATTTCAAATGCTAGCAAATATTATTTTAATTAATGTATATTTTACTTTTAAAAAGTTCATGTTATTTTGAACAAATTCTCAGTTTTTTTTTAATTTAAGTCACCCATGCCAGTTTCGCTCCTTTGCACGTGCGATACTATGTCTTAACGTTCGTATAATTAGTAATATCGCGTAGTTATCAATAACAGTTTATTTTATTTTTATTTTTTTTTAGTTAATTTCACGATGCTTCCATGAATATCAAAGAAATAAAATCCAATTTAAAGTTGGAATGATTTTTATTAATTTAGTCAACGATTTTATTATTTTCTTTTAAGTGACAAATTATATATTTCTCTTATTTGTAATAATCACGAGCGTATTATGAATATTAAAAATATGTAAATATTGTATGTAACGAATTCTTAACTCGTTTTGTTAAGTGATTTGAATATTATATAATATCAGATATGACTTTTTTATTTTGAAAATAAGAAGAAAAATGCTTTAATTATGATTGATAGAAATATTAATTTTATTATGTATTATTTAAGTAGGCTGTTATATTAGTTTTAACTTAATAAAGAAAATATAAGTTGAATAAAATACTATTAACAGGAATTTTCATTTTTTTTTTTCAAAATTTTACCCCTTTTCCCGAAATACATCTTTCAAATATCGAGTTATCTTTCCTTGAACTATTTATATAGTTGTTTATCTCGCTTTAAATTGAATAAGGAATATTTAAAGTCAACAAAAACATTCAGAACAGAATATGAAAATAAAATCAGATTTGAAATATTTAAAGAAAACTAGAAAAAAAGGTATGAAAATCGACATTGACTTTTGTAAGTATGTTAAACTTCTCGCAATAAAAAGGAAAAAAATTGCTAAATACAATTATTTGGGTTTCATTATCAATTTTTCGAAATTATTTTGAAAATAGGAAATAAAAATCTTTAAAACAAAGCATTTCTTTCTCATTCCTACTAGCAACACAATACTATACCAGTGCAATATATGTTACTATGGAAAACTAATACTTGGAATAAGTTATATTGGTTTCAGGTTATTAAAATCAGTTAATTAATGAAAATATAATAGAGCCAAGGTTAATTTAATACACTTAACCAAGATTACAAGTTTTATGAGCAAAAAAAGTGTTTGTCAAATTTACCTGTCAAATACTTTATCAATGTATTTTTTTGTGGCTTTCTTGGTATATTTTATTTTTGTTATAGTTCCAAGTTAATAATATTACTTCCCCGGTTCAAAAAAATCTGAGATTTATACGAAATGCTTATATTGAAGAGTTGTCGCTTTTACCAAATAATCAGCTTTGTGTTGGTATCTTGTTACTTTATGAATAACGTTAACATTGCGGAATTGTTCGCTCTTAGGCAGACGTCCTCATGTTGTATAATCAAATGATTGATGAAAATTATGACAGCTTTATTTTGACAGCTAGGTACTTTAAAATGGCACCTTGGTTCACTTTACGTAAAGGTAGCTAAAATAATTGATTTTACGGTTAATTGTAAAGGTAATTTAAATATTTCTATCGAGAATTTAGTAAATTTAACCTTAGCATAATTAAATGAGAAAACTGAAAGTTAAAAAGAAAATTTTTTATAGAATTAAATTAGATACCAGCAAAGGTTATCTATCATAGACTTTATTTAATAAACTGTATTTCGTGTTTACAGAAACATTTATAAAATCGGTACTCGAGAATTGAGGGAGGTCTCGAAATTCATTACGTTACCAAATATTGCTTTCGTAAAATACTTTCGACTATCTAACTAAATAACAAAATGTCGACAATTTCTGGCCGATGTTCAAAAGTGACACGACGAATAAATCTTCCTTGACGCGTAACTAAACAAAATAACCTAAAAAATTCATCTTTTGGGAAATATAGATAAAATGCAGATCGGTCATCGTCATCGAAATAGCTCCGTTGTTTTTTTCTGCTCGTAAAATTACATGATTTTTTTCCCCTCAAGACATCGAACTTTAAGAGAAGATAAAGACAAGAATAACGCGAGTGCTATACAATATGCGGATTTTTAAAACAAAGGTTAAGACAACCGTTAATGTCGTGCGTTAGTTAACGCATACATTAAGTGATGTAACTGGTTATAACATAGTGCTGAATATTAGTTTTATATTAATGACATGAATTATCACAGTAGTAATATAATTTACAACTGTATAATTGGCGCTATAGATGAATTGAGTAAGATTTTATTTGGTACATTAGACGTTACTTAATATTTTTATTAGCACCACTGTTAAATTAGGTCCAAATAGACATGGAAAAAATACTGGCTAAGTTATAATGAATAGGCTTTGACATTTGATATGTATGGTCAAATTATCACTTTGTAGAAATATATTTTAATTTCAAAAATTACATTTTAAGAAAAACTTTTGATGAATCCAGATACAAGTTTTGTTCGAATTTATTACTTATTAACTTTATAAAAAGGGAAATTAATTATTTGCATCTATATTATCCTGTAATCTGGTCTATTGATATTTCTTTTTTTAAACTTTAATGCACATAAACATGTAGGTAAGACCAACTTATTGCTTCAAAATAAATCCTAATTAAAATACATAGTGATGTGACAAGCAACAATCAGTTGTGTGAACGAAGTGAGTACTTATATAATTCCTAAAATAGTACGTAACAACAATCCTACATATAAATATTTGAAGTGAAAAAGAAGAGGAAGATGACACGGGAGGTAAAGAAAGAAGACATAGTAAAGAGTTAGGTAAGGTATTTGAAAGGATATTTAAATATTTAAAATATCATAAATATGGTATATTTACAAGATATTGGTTAATTAGTATGATGAAAATAATCTATTTTTCTGGCCTTTCTTACTGAGAAATAATTTCTTTCTCAATAACAAAATATTTCATTTGTCAAAATTTTCTCAAACATAAATACAAATAAACATTTTTTTATTTATAGTGGTCGCTCAGTGGTCGAAATTCCACCCTAATTCGTTATTTTTTTAAGTTTGTACGTTATTGAGCTTCTTTTGTCAAATAGTATAACTCTATAATCATTGCATATAAAAAAGCATGTAATGAAACTACTGAAACTTCGAATTGAAATTATTCAAGAGAATTTAATTTAAATAATAAAATATACTTACCTACTCACTTTGTTGAAAACACTAATAGGTAGTCGGGAGTAAGTCAGTACAAAATTTTCCTTTTGCAACAAGTTGACGGATTTTTCCTTTTGCAACAGGTCTATATTAAGCAAACTGTATTTTACTAACATGTAAAACACAGATATCTATTACACAAAATATAAAAACAACACTTTTTTATCTTGACATACACTCCACAGACCATGAAAAAGCAACATTTGAAATCACACAAAATTCACAGCTCGAAAATCATTCCGCCAATCTGACATTTTCAAATGTTTTTGGGCATAATCTGTTCAGGCAACAGTCTGTTCCGGTAAATTCGGTTCAGGCCAGCGTTGAGTCGTCTTTATGAGAAGGAGCAGAGTCTTGCTGGAATATCCAGGGTTTACCGGCGAATAAGGTTAATGATTTCACAACCTTCTCTAAAACATTTTGATAATTAAGTGCTTGGTTTGTTTACGTCTTTCGTGCAAAAATGCAGCTCTGTGATGCCTTCGTAAGACACCCCACCAAACCATGACAGAAGCTGGATAATGGCCTCATTCCACCGTTGAGACTTTTTCAGCAGCTTCTTTGGAGCTATGTGCATATACCCTACCGTTTTAGCGATTAAATTTCTCTTCAGCAGTAAACATTTTTTCGTGGGTCTACAAGATTTTACCGTGACCGTTATTCGCGTGTTGCTGCAACAACGCCTTTGCTCTAGTGGCTCTAATATGACGAAGAGCTAGTGTCAGTCGCTTCCCGGTAGTCCTACGATAAGCTACGAGTTTTAAGTCTTCTTTAAGAATGGTACATGGTTCTTGGAGGGATTTACAATTCCTTTCGCCATTATCTTTTATTTCTGAACAGAATTTCGGCAAATTCTCTCGTCCACGACTTTCACGGCTTTCGTTGTCGTGGTTGACCATTACCAGGCCTGTCTTCCAAGAAAATAAATTATCGTCACGTTTTATAGCTCAATATATGCATTTTTTAGAAATGTTTAACGATTTTCTGTATTACAATATTATTCTGACATAATTAAGGCATCGCTTAACACCTTTATTAAATTAAATTCGTCAACTGATTCTGTGCTCACCACCAGTGATTAGGGCTCTAGAAGCGGCCCTCAAAAATGGAGTAATTTGCTTCTATATCGTTTATATACTTGATTTCATGGACTCTATATCTCAATCATGATAGCTCACGCGTGGCGGTACTTGGGGATATATTTTTTCGTTTTATATAGGTGCAACGTATCTATTGAGAATTGGTTCTCTCATTGATGCTCGCGCGTAGGGTAAAATATTAGGTATCGATTGTAATTCGATGAAGATTACATCAAGAGTGTTACCTGTCTCTCGTCCATTAAAATTACGTAACTAACATAACTTACTCCTACATTAAAATTACTAATACATAACATAAAACTGCCAAGATTCAGCAGGATTTCCAGATATTGTAAACGATGTCCAAAGTCTCAAATTTAACTAAATCATTGCGCTATAGACGCTATAGCGAGACACTTTTGACCGAATCAAAGAGATTTTCGTGGCATATATGTATACACACGGTGTCCGGGAATAAGTGTTGGATAAAGAAAGATGTTATTCCTTGAAAACAGTTCATTGTCGTTCAAATAAAATTTAAAAGATGACTTTCTTTTCAGGAAATTGAACATAATATTCATAATTATTTGTCATCTTTTTCGTACACACTATACTTGGGTACATTGTTCAGCGCCGCTCGGGAGAATAACCCGCAAACAGCTGCGAAGACATCGCCACTGAGGGTAAACACCGCACTTCAGGCGAGTATCCGGGTATGTTAAAAAAAGTTATGTGTAATTTTGTTTGCACTCAGTTAGAAAAACGGCTTGTTTTATGTTTTATTTCAACGACAACTTATTACTTTATAGCCAACGAATAGCATCTTTCTTTGTCCGACATCTATTCCCGGACACCGTGTATATGTGTCACGTGTATATACATATATCCACGTATAGATTCATATATACATGTATATATATATATATATATATATATATATATATATATAATATAGACGGATATGTGTATATATAGCTTATGTGATGGAGAAGACTTTTTTATAAAAAGTAATGACTAAATTTCATTATTATTAGTAATAATGAAATAAACGAGGCGAAGATCAATTTGGAAAGAACATCTAGCAGGGTACCATAGTCGTCTACCTCACAAAATGATCGATGCGAGTTAATAGAAATAATTTAACTTTGAAATTTCCAAAACAAATTCTAATTAAAAGATGAACATATTGTACGCAACTTTGAAACTAAGCATTTCGCAAACGAAACATTCGAATTAAAAATTTGTTAATGATAAATTACATTTTTAACTCATTTAAAATACGTATCTAATAAAATCGCACTTAATAATAATTACGTGCGAAAAATATAACCCCGTTTTTTAATACTTTGCATGTGTATTGATTTTGTCTTTGCATTTGAGTGACTGTGAAAGACGGATAGACGGACATTATAAAACTGTGACGTTAAATCTTACAATACGGAACTCTACAAAAAAAGATAAATGTATGATTGGGCGGTGATTAGGAATGGTCTATGAATACATGGTGATTAAGAATGATCTATGATTGCATTATGATTAGGAAAATAGATCGTAAGTTATATTATACAGTAGCGCGAATCTCGTCCCAAGAGAGTTTTGTGTTTATTGTCATAATTTAAAATTGATTTAACTAATGACATTTCACACATTGTCGATAAATAATACTTAAAATAATAAATATATTTCATAATATTTTTGCGCATAATTGTTTTATTAAATAAGATATTACATAATCATTTGTACCGATTTTTCTATCGTCCAGTCAAAAATTTTATTATCCGACATTACTTATTTCTATATTTTATTGTTATGTTCTCCGATTGCCAGAACCAGGATTTAGCTTTAATTAATGGCAACTCTTTTTTTTATTTTTTCTTTATTTTTGATATTAGGAATACTTTGAAATATTTCGTAATATATTATGTGTATCCTAATAAATTATTGCTATCTATAATGCAGGTGGCTTTCTGGTAGTAAATAAAGAAATAAGTCAATTTAAAAACCAATTTTTTTTCGTTAATTTATAGCACTCACACTGATTTTCACTTTATAAGAAATTAAATGTATATATAAAAATACATATGTATAATTTTTTATAATTAGAATTTTATACATTCGAAACATAAAACAACATAATTTATAAAAAATGTCATAAATATTGTCAAAAAATAAGGGCACAAATTTATATTTCCCCTTAAACTATTTTCTTCAAATTCGACGCGGTATCGTGGACACGTATAATTATCTTCAGAAAGTCAGACAATTTTTCTCAAAAATTTTCGAAGTAAACATTTTTTTTGAAGCGATAATATTTCCAAAATAAGCTCATTGATATCGTTGTCAATTTTTTATCACATTTTTTTCTATGATGCCACTCTTTAGGGTTGCGCACCTCAAAAGTAAAAATGGAACCCTTATAGGATCACTTCGTTGTCCTTCTGTCTGTCTGTCTATTAAGACCCTTTTTCTCAGGAAAGCGTGAAGGTATCAAGTTGAAATTAATATCAAATACTTAAGTCTATGGTTTCTTAGACCTGTACAAAAATCAAGCCTCTAAGTCAACGCAATAAACAAAAACCCTAAAAATAAGGCCATTTGTGGCGCATATTTTGACACCCACAAATAAATCAAAACCTATAGGGTACTTCCCATTGACCTAGAAACATAAAATTTGGCAAGAAGCAAAGCCCACAGCACAAATAAAGGGAAAAATCGAAAATCCTTAATTTGTAGATATATCAGATAATTTTTTTTTTTTATGTAGTAATAAGTTTTCTTTTATGTGTAATTTATATGAAGCTACTTCTAAATTAATAATTCTATAACATTTGTTACACGATTTTCATTTGTATTTATACTATAATTCCCTAACTGACAGTTATGCGGTATAACGAAAACAACTAGAATTTAGATTTCTTGAATCAAAAACCCTAAAAATTAAACTTGTCAAAATCTTACGTTAATTTGATTTTGGATCATGATCTCATGAATATTATGGTAGAAACCTGTACCATCAATCGCATCCTGGAAACGTGAAAATGATAATGCTCTAATCTATTGAATGTACAATAGGTGAGAATGAAGGTTTGTTTAAGTTTTATTGAATTTGTTTTTCTTTATCTTTGCCTGTTTAGATATAATTTCCCATAATATATTTCTATGATAAATTAATACTAGTTGTAAAATTGTAACTTAAGTACTAAAAAACGGAAGGATTCGATTCCTATTCCCCGTTGATGTGAGACATACTTACCGTTTATATTCTGAATTCAAGTTCATCGTGATATGATGTCAGAAAGCTGAATAACAGATACGCATCCAGAACTTAGGTCTAGGATAGCTCTCAGAAACGTCTGTTGTCAAAAATACAAGTGTTCCGTAAATTATATTCAAATTCAAATTGGTGTCAGGTTACGACCTATCAAAATTTAATATTTTACAAGCAATGGTAGCACTGTTTAACGTTATAAGCGCCATTCTTCCAGCTAAAGGATTTTTCCTTCTTTTTTTAAATATTTTAAAAAAGTAGCACTATTTCATTTGTTTAAAGTTTCTCCCAAAATGTCTATGATAGATATATTCAGAAAAAAGTTGACCTTTCCAAATTTTAACTCCACACTCGTTTTTCACATCACCAAGCTCTAAATTAGGCGATGAAAACATCGTCTAATTTAGAGCTAAAATATATTATGAATAGAGTGAAAATAATTTAGAGCTAAATTGATGATTTGAAAAACGTTCTACACTGCACATCCAAATTATATAATAAAAGTTTTGTTATTTAGTAAAAAACAAAAAAAAATACAAAACTTTTGTATTTCCTTTTCAGGAGCAAAGACATTGCAGCTCAAATGACGAAGAAGCCAATTTCAAAATTAAACCAATATGTGTTTAAACGCTAATTATGTTGAATATGTGTGTAACCTACTGCTTTGATCGTAATCCATAAATCACTCATAAAGATGAAAAACGAGAATTAAAATAACAAAATAAAACAAAACCATTTTTTTGGACACGGCAGGTCACTTATTTGACCATATGGATCCCCGTCCAGTCTTAGTAACTATAGAATGATATTGGGATATATTCTCTCTCAATATAAAATTTATGTAGATTATACATACTTAAAACCATCTGAGCATGTTAATTCGTTATTTTAGAGTATTTTCTTGAAAAAATCGAAGTCACCTCGAATTATCTTAACATTCACCGAAATGATTTTTTGTGAAAAATCATCTCAGGCTCACAGAATTTGTATGCTTTGTAATAAGGATAAATACAATATATTTTGAAAACCCTACGAACTGTTAATTTTGTAATACTAGTTATCTAAGAAAATGTAGCCACCTTTTTCGACTAGCTCGAATACTTCTTAATCAAGTTTTGTAACAAGTCATAATTCGCTGATACCGCCTATGCTTTCGGCAGCAGTCCTTCCTTGGCAATTGGCTCACATTGAGATACAATGACCCAAAAAGGATTTAGAACTCAGAATGGATAACCTAAGGAAATCAAGTTGTCATTAATATTACCAAACTGACTCGGTTCCGAGTCGACTATTCTCTTTCTCCCTCCCACACACATACATACACAGATGCACATTTCACTTAGCAATGACTTCATTTCACTTAGCACAGAGTATTTTGCAATTTTTTTTTAATTCGGAAACGATATTTTACCGCAAAAGTTCAAATTAATTACAGGTACTGCTTTTATTATTTTATACTTTTCAGTGCACTTCGCATTAGATGGTTATTTGAAGTCAGTTCTTTGTTTTGAAAAAAAATTTTATGTTTCCATTTTTAATGCCTATGATATCTTACGTTACTCAGGATGTCATGAACTTACCTATTTACTTGCCTACTAATATTCTAGTTCCTTTATATCTCTTTACACACCTGTGTTTACTTACTTATCTACGTACCTGTCTAATAACATTTTAATAACTTCATGCATTTGTTGAGGTAGTTTATGTCACCCTTAGTCATTTCCAAACGTTAGGTCTATGAGATTATCATTAAACCTTTATCATCCAAACTCGACCACGGCACCTGTGTTGAGGGCTTTTCAATATACCTTCAATTTTAATAATCACATTCTAACCAGATGTCTTGGAACCACATTCAGGGCCTTCTAAATAAAAAAGATACGATATAAAAAGAATCGTTTCAAATATAAAACGAATCATCCAAATCGGTTTGTGACTACCAAAGATATGAAGTATAAACAAAAATACAGTCGAATTGGGAACCTTCTACTTTTTTGTAGTCAGTTAAAAACATTTCTGGTATTTCATTTCCCGTTGACATGTTCTTATAAATATTTCTGAGTATTAACTATTGAGTTACAATATATAAACTTCGTTTGGGTGCTGTTACTATGGTAATAGCGAAGAAAAAGATTAAATTTTCGAAAAACCATAAATAACAAAAAAATGGCGTTCTGACTAGACACGACGTAGCGAATTCTAACAGGTTTATTGTCTGATGTAATTCTAATTTAGATCATTATTTACGGGACACCGGCATAGATTTAAAACTGAAGCTAAGTATAATACTGTTTTTTAATAAAAAATACAAATAATTTATGACCAGTCTACAGGTATTTTAATCGCCTGAATCGGCATTAACATTTATACCCAATGTATAGGATGCAGGGTAGTACGGTGTACGGTTCGTAGCTTATTTTATTTTTTTCTAAGAAAATCTTTGTTATCCACTGTGAATAACAATCGTCAAATTATAATATAAAAGGCAGAAAGTTCAAACTAGAGAAAAATTATTACTTCTTTTTGTTTTTTTTGTTTGTTATTGTTAATAAATTGCTTTTCATTTAGGGGGAAAGGAGGGGTGAGGTGATATTTGGGACTCCTGGACCTCTACCAATCTTCCTCTCAATATGTGCCTGCTGAATAATAACGATAAATTTGCACTGAGCACACCGCAACGGAGTTATGCTAATCTACCTATTGGTAGAAGTGCATTATGATAAATACAGATCATTGGTATTCGCGAATGAGACGGACACCGGGAATGGTCTTGTGGCGAGGATTTGTTTTTATTTTATTTTTTTATTTTCTATCTTTCGTTTATTTCAATCTAAGTTTTATACTACACAGTGTTATATATCGCATCTTATACTTTTTTTACTTAAAACCGGAATATTTAAAAACAACTTTAGATAAATATTACATGGATCTCGCTATCTTTTGGCTTATCATATTGTTTCCTAAGTAATTTCTGTTAATTTCCTTTTATTGTACTCTTATCTAACTTTGCAGACAATGACGAAAGTTTGTTCGTAATGATGCCCACCTACATCAGAGTTGGGCAATGCCAGCGAGCACTGACCCGCGCTTTGTGTTGTGGTGCTGATAGGCGAGTAAGCGTCGTGTCGTCATTAATCGTGAAAGTACTTTGATAATTGAAATTGATTTATCGAAACATTCAATAGGCGCTTCCCTCATATATTACCATTTAATATATAACTAAAATGGATGTTTATTATAGTTATATATTCTCCTTCATTCAACATATACCTAAATGATGTCGTGTCTTCCACCTTTTTAATTGCGAATATTAGTAAGGTTCAACCAACCTAGGGTTGCCATTCGTTCGGAGACAGTTCATTTTTTAAAAAAGCTGTCTAGGGAATTGTTAAGTATGTCCGGGGGTTTTCTATCATTAGCACATTAATATAACCCATATACTAATGAAATAAATAAACAATAATAAGAAAATGTATCTTAAACTATTAAGACCAAATATCAATTTAAAATGACTTGCCAGAAATTTTAAAACTAGCAGGAATTTTGAAACTGATTCTACTATTCATTTAATTTTTAAAGTTCATTTTTAATTGTTTTACCTATTGATTTAAATTTCAGAGTTTAAATTAAGGTTTTAGATCGGAATTGAATTGTTTTTATTATTTATGCAATAGATGAAATATTATTTGTCTTAACATGTTAATTTAAATTTCAGAGTTTAAATTAAGGTTTTAGATCGGAATTGAATTGTTTTTATTATTTATGCAATAGATGAAATATTATTTGTCTTAACATGTTAATTTAAATTTCAGAGTTTAAATTAAGGTTGTCAATGGGAATTTATTTGTTTTTATTATTTATGCAATAGATGGAACATGATTTGTCTAACATGTTGATTTAAATTTCAGAGTTTAAATTAAGGTTGTCAATGGGAATTTATTTGTTTTTATTATTTATGCAATAGATGGAACATGATTTGTCTAACATGTTGATTTAAATTTCAGAGTTTAAATTAAGGTTGTCGATCGGAATTTATTTGTTTTTATTATTTATGCAATAGATCAAACATTATTCGTCTTACCTATTGATTTAAATTTCAGAGTTTAAATTAAAGTTATAGATAAGAATTGAATTGCTTTTATTATTTATGCAATAGATTATAATTGTTTTGTATGAAAAACTAGGTACATTTTTTTGTTTTTTTTTATCAGTAAGATAAATGAGACTCGATTAAGACAAAATATTTTGATTGAAATTCTATGGTTAATATTGTTTCATTTTAATCTAATATGAACTTTTACTTTAATGATTTAAGTATTCGGGGTTATGAACCAACTGTTAGGAGTTTTTAGTTCGCTCCTACTTTTCTGAAAGGTATTATGGTAACTATAAACCAATCCGAGCTAAGATAAAGATGGAAATTTGTTCTCTTTTATTTTTTCTGGCCCATTTATTCACTACATAAACTTTGATATAATGACTAAGTATATGAGTTTTGCTACAAAAACTTGTCAACAAGTGGAGTTTCTGGTCATCTTTAACGTGCTGAATTCAACTGTATCTCTGAGCTACGTCTCCAGAAATCTCAAGCCATCACGTCAATAGTTACGGTAAATATACGCTTATGAAAAAGATTAGGTGAATATTTTGTTAATATTTTTCTTGGGTTATCTTCTAAATGTGATGATTAATAATATAGAGTAACTTTAATAATTTAGTCATTCTTTAAAAAAATTAATTAAAAAATATCGTGATTATCTCTATCCGCGCGGTGCGCAAAACACTCAATGATTGCGCCGTGTATTAGTTGATAAAAATAATGTCAGCAGGACATGTCTCGAAAGAGATTGTGACGATAATGAATCTTGAGATGATGATTCGAGGCTCGTGGATGCCAAGAATTAAATGAAATCATGGAGGTTTTCGAATCTTAAAATGACAATGGCATCATATTTAAAAAAATTAGATTTTTTTGTAAAAACTGTTAATTACCAGTTTTTACAAAAAATTGTCAACAGAAATGTTTTATTTCACCAATTTAGATGGTATGTGCCAAAATAACTAATTGTCTTAGTCAAATTTTCCCAAAATTGCCGAAAAATAAATAAAATTCTTGAAAAATATTTTTTTCATTCCAACTTCGAAATAAATATTACAGAAAATTAAAAAAAAATTAATGAAGGGAAGCATCGACGATAGAAAACACAACTCCTGAAAAAACAAAATCTATTGAAATAATTATATTAGTTTTGAGTAATTTGTAGTTTTGAAGTACCTTCCTTATTTATTTGTATACTATTCGATAATAGTTAGTTCACATTATTTATGATTGGTTATGCATATAATGTATATTACTTAATAATGCATTGTTGAAACACAAACGTTGTACATAACATATTTACAACTTGTTTTATATGTTAAAAACAAATGTTAAGAAGATTCTAAAATGAATTTTATTTCTGTTAAACATTTTTAATTTGAATTTAAAAATTACATAGGATTTGGTTAATATATTTCTTGTCGCCAGAAACCTATATCGCGTAGATGCCTTCCATGGCGGTGTTGATTCGAGATGAATCAAGATGATCAACGGTGTACAACGCAGCATCGCTATAGCCAGGCAGCCTTGCGTGCGCTATTGTTTCGGCTGTTACACCGCCAGCTCAGATATTGTCCAAGGCGTGTGCTTATATCGATACTATGACGCGACAAAGGATGGAATATTTATGTCAGAAATCCAAAGAAAAATAGTATATGTCACAGAAAGCATTAATATACTTCACAAAATTTATTAATTTTGCTGTAAAATGTCTTTGGCTTGAGTATAGCGTGTGTGGTATGTACATGATTTCCTCTAATATACTCTCAGCTATTATCAGAGAAGCGAAGTTGTGCGACATCTAAAGTAATACTGTATATGTCATTAAAACTAATCAGCCATTATCAGAGCATATACCAAGCGAAGTTGTGCGACATCTAAAGTAATACTGTATATGCCATTAAAACTGATCGGCCATTATCAGAGCATATACCAAGCGAAGTTGTGCGACATCTAAAGTAATACTGTATATGCCATTGAAACTGATCTGCCATTATCAGAGCATATACCAAGCGAAATTGTGCGACATCTAAAGTAATACTGTATATGCCATTAAAACTGATCAACCATTATCAGAGCATATACCAAGTGAAGTTGTGCGACATCTAAAGTAATCTGTACATGCTATTAAAACTGATCAGCCACTATCAGAGCATATACCAAGCGAAATTGTGCGACATCTAAAGTAATACTGTATATGCCATTAAAACTGATCAGCCATTATCAGAGCATATACCAAGCAAAGTTGTGCAACATCTAAAGTAATCTGTACATGCCATTAAAACTGATTAACCATTATCAGAGCATATACCAAGCGAAGTTTTGCGACATCTAAAGTAATACTGTATATGCCATTAAAACTGATCAGAGCATATATCTAGCGAAGTTGTGCGACATCTAAAGTAATACTGTATATGCCATTAAAACTGATCAACCATTATCAGAGCATATACCAAGCGAAGTTGTGCAACATCTAAAGTAATCTGTACATGCCATTAAAACTGATCAACCATTATCAGAGCATATACCAAGCGAAGTTTTGCGACATCTAAAGTAATACTGTATATGCCATTAAACTGATCAGAGCATATATCTAGCGAAGTTGTGCGACATCTAAAGTAATACTGTATATACCATTAAAACTGATCAACCATTATCAGAGCATATATTAAGCGAAGTTGTGCTACATTTAAAGTAATACTGTATATGCCATTAAAACTGATTAGCCATTATCAGAGCATATACCAAGCATATACCAAGTTTTTTACGTTGAAATTATTATACATCTTAAAATTAGTAAATTATGATATTTGCGTATTAAAATATTTAAAACTAACCTCAGCAGCGGTTTCACCCGCGTAAAATTATTTTAATAATGGTCCCGCTCTTTGCAGTTACTCCGTTCGCCCAACGACATTAGTTGGTCGGGTAAGGTGGGTCGGTAAGAAAAATTAAATATTTCATTTCTGATATACAGAACTGAAATATTTAATTTGTCTTATAAATAACTTCCAAATAAAAACCAGGTTTAAATAGTGAGGAGACTCACGCATCAACAATTAAGTACGTAAAAAACTTCATCATCAGAAAAATAACAAAAATACGATATTGAAGAAGCTGGTAACAACAAAATAGGTATATTGGGGGATCATCAAAGACAAGAGCGAAAAGAATGTGATTGAAGCCACAAAAAAGAACGGGATTGGCTGAGTTTTGAATTACAATCATTTTTGGGTATCTTTCAGAGGTACTAAACGCTGAGAAATACAAAACCGTATACAGATATATGTGTATACATGCGCACAGAATGTGAACATTCTTTGAAGGCATATTTGTTAATGTTGCGTTTGTAATAACATTACGTATATGCTAATCTCATAGCCCCAATTCGACACATCGTAACGATTATTTGCGTACGCGCGTGCAGCATAAAATATCGATATCGAAACGGCCGCTTCCCTTCAGCGAGGTCGGTGCGTGACGTCAGCGGCGTGGCGACTCGCGACCGCGGCGCGGCGTGTTTGAACAGCTGCGCGGCGCCGCATTCCGGCGCTGCCCACTCCTCGTGACCGGCCCCGCGCTGGACAACAACACAACAAGAAGAGCTAGCTGGCTGTTGAGAGGCGAAGGTGTAGCTCGCAGTAGTCCACAGACTACAATTAGATATACGTATTTTCTCGTTGACATTCCTTTAGGGATGATCAAATAATCTCTGCACTGAGATGAAAATCTCACTAGGGGGTTGTTCCTTAAAATGTTACTTGACTATATCCTCGGATATGGAAGTCTCCTTTTTGCAACAAAGTGGCATGCATCTTTACGTCTGTCGCTTACTTAAGTGGCGTTACTTAATTCAATATTGCAGACAGTAGTGCCGTTGGACAACAAAACACTGTGTTGGATCTTAAAAAAATTTATGGTAACACGACGTAGTTTAGTACGCGCGGTAATATCTGTCCATTGGTAAGGAAAATTATTTTATTTGAACATATAGTTACAGAGATATAGTTTCGGTAAAAAAACGCTGTATTTGCAAAAAACAAACGAAACTGGCACAAGCGAAAATCGTTAAGGTACGCACGATAACCGTTTCGCAAATACTGTGTTTTTATCCAATTGCAGAGTGCCGATAATAAAGATTAACTTAATTTCTTTTTCTCCCGTCGTGCTTTGAAATTAAATACTGCAGACACTGTTGGAGCCAATTCTCAAGATTATCAGGTTTATAATGCGCCACGAATCTAAATTATTTGTAAATTCAATGTAGACAAGTTGTCGGCGGTATATTGTAGACTCTCATTTCTTTGAACGTCGATTGATCAGTTCTTACCGTCGCCCGTGTGAAACGCATACTTTATTAAACTTCATATTTACCTTTGTATAACATTTAAATGATTTAAATGGTTTAAAAAGTGATTCGTAATTCTTATTTATATTACGTCCATTGTATTTTAATTATCCCTTTAATTGATATTTTAAGACTTTTGCCGCAAGTCGAAAGTCGGGCTTGTAATTTCGTTATTAAACAAATTGAACGCGTGTAACTCAATACACGTGAGAGAATTGAAACGTCTTTGACGATGTAAACCTCGATTTATTCGTGACATTTTAACGTCACAAACGTTGCAAAAACGCTACATGAAGAACGTTGTGCCTTTCACATACTTTCATCACGCTTAAAGAAGTTTCACTTCAAAAATCATATTTTCCAACATATAATGTGATTGGGGCTATCCAAAGTTGATTGACTCGTATCAATGTTTCTATAGACTTAAGACTATCAAACAATTGTTGAATATATTTGGCGTTAATTTTGTAGAAATTCATTATTCACAATTAAATGAAACTACGTGATGTAGTATTATTTCTACTTTCTTTAAGTTCTTTACCACGACCTAGGTTTCGTTGTATTACAACATCTTCAGGTGGGCTATTAGCAAAGATTGAAAAAGAATCTTTGCTAATAGCCCACCTGAAAATGTAATACAACGAAACCTAGGTCGTGGTAAAAAACTTAAAGAAAGTAGAAATAATACTACATCACGTAGTTTCATTAAATTGTGGACTATCAAACAAGTTATAATTACTCAAACTAGTAAGAAAAACGAGTACTGTTAACTGTAACATTAATAAAGCTAATTCGTAGATGAGTTTTACCTCCAGCTACTAGCGAGTTCCGTGACTGGTTTCTCTTTTTTCTTTTTTGTAGCTCTACTATTTTACAAGTTTAAATATCTGAAAACTATTCAAATAGTATATATAAGGAAATTAAACGCAAACAGTTAAGTAGCTGTACTATTTTACAAGTTTAAATATATGAAAACTATTTAAATAATATATGTAAAGAAAGTTATAAGAGTTAAGTAGCTCTACAATTTTACAAGTAATAGTCGGCCAACTCATAACACATAGTTGGGTCTATAAAATTTTCATATATGTGATTTAAATCAACTGCAAAATTACTTTACATTTTGAAATGCATATTTATTATGTCTGTGAAAGATATATTAGACAATATATTTATATATTTATATGATGAGAATTTATATTATTTAAATATACGTCATATTTTTACACGTCATATTTATAGTCGGCCAACTCATAACACATAGTTGGGTCTGTAAAATCTTCATATATGTGATTTAAATCAACTGCAAAATTACTATGCATTTTAAAATGCATATTTATTATGTCTGTGAAAGATATATTAGACAATATATTTATATATTTGCATGCTGAGAATTTATATTATTTAAATATACGTCATATTTTTACACCTGTGAAACATGTAGTATTTACGTTATGAAAAATTAATATAATGAGTTTAATAGAAATACTAGAATATAACCCTTAAATGTTTATAAGTGCCTAAATTTGCACAAAATCCTCGTAGCGCGAGTTGTACTCATACTTGAAAGATTTTTTTATGTAAAGAAGGTGACGTAAGAAAACCATTTACGTCGCCGCAAATTACTCAAAACCGAGCTTGTTTTAATACAATGTTTAATCAAAATATTTCTAGAATAGTATAATTTACGTTGTTAAGGAACCATTATATCCTGGGTATAGAAGAAAGGCAAGCCATACTCTATATCATAATCGAAAAGAAGTTGATGAAACTATGGTTGGCGGGTAGAGGTATATTTTACAGGTAGTTCTAATTACTACCTGTAACATAGTAGTTACATATAGTTCTAATTTTTAGGGTTCCTTAATGGACTAATGTCTGTCTGCCCGTCTTTCGCTGCCTCACAAATTTGAACCTACGTTAACATAATTGACCCATAAATGATGTAAGCAGGAATCTCAATTAAAATGTCAAATATTAAAAACGCATGTACCACCTCATAAATTTAAACTGGGAGGAGTGGGGAAGATTTGGTTTTCCCGTGCCCATGAGTAGCATTGGACAGGTTTTTCAAAATAAATTAGAGGTTATATTTTTCACTTTTAGGCTTCGTTTGTGAAATATTATGTTTCAAAATGGTGTACAATGCGTCCTGCTTCCATTGTTGTAATCATGATTTTGGAAAAACTGAAAAAATTCTAGATAATAACGTTGGACTAGAACTTGAGTCAACAACTCTAGATATATGTATTTTTGTAAACACTTGTATTTTTATTCATTCTAATCATATTCAATATCCATTTCCATGCATAATTATATACCTTTTGGTAGGTGACGGAATTTTAAGGAGCGATTAAGAATCGGCAACTAAATCAAACAGTGAAAATTTAAAAAAAAAAAACATAATTTTTTTAACTTTTCCTCAAATTCCCTCGTTTTATTAAAGCGGCAATGTTACTAAAAGTTAAAAAATTATGTTTTTAAAATTTTTTTCACTATATGATTTAGTTGCCGATTTTTAACCGCTTCTTAAAATTATGTCTTAAAACCCAGTATAGTATTCCACTAATTATATTAAATTATAAATTTCGAATATTTTTGATGGATATAAATAAAGAATTTTTAAATATTTTTGATGGATATAAATAAACAGTGATATGAACACAAAGAGAGATTTAAGTTTTTTTAAATATATTATTATTTTTTTACGAAAGAAAACTCCACCGCGTACGAATAATATATAATAAAAAGAAAAAGATACCTCTGTAATAAAAAATAAAGTAACACAACACTGCATACAACATTAAATTGCAATGACCGTCTCCTAAGTTATCCGCTATTACGTGGTCGCAAATCGTTCACATCAACGTCGAATGTGAATATTATAGTATCTTTACGATTACGTTTGATTTAACGTGAAACTTGAGAAGTTTAATAATATTTTTCACAATCATTACAGAAGCATCGGTGGTTCAGTGGTAGAATGCTCGCCTGCCACGCGGGCGGCCCGGGTTCGATTCCCGGCCGATGCAGAATTTTTAACTTTTGTGATTTCATTTTTGAGTACATCTTGTTATTTATTTTTTATAATTATTCTACTATATCAATTATAAACATTAAATAATTTTTATTGGTCATTCTACTTTTAGATGATTATAAATATATTCCTATTTAATGTAATGCTATATTTTTATAGATTTATCTTGGTATTTTCGTTGTTAAAAAATTTAGAAGAATCAGTAAAAAAATTGTTTAAAATGACTAATCGAATTATGCTGATCATTAAACAATTATGGTATAAAACCTGTACACCTGCAGGAAATAAATCGATACTCTGTTGATGAATATAATCTAGAATAAAAAAAATGTGGATAAAGCGAGGAAAACAGTAAACATTAACCGATTCGTGACGCTAATGCTTATAAATGAGCTGTTTGTTAATTGTTATAGAGACAATTTTTTGTCAGGTTCCTGTTAAAAATACAAGACGAAAAAATCTATATTTGGGTTATTATTATGGGAAAATAGCTTATTCTTTTAATAACAAAATATTTTTTTTGCTTTCAACATCTCTATCATTAAAACCTTTCATTGTCATAAACAGTACCGTCATGTAAAAAAAATGAAGAAAATACTTATTGACCAATATAATCGAACTTGCTGATCAAGACCGAATAAGTTATTATTAGGTGCGTCGCGTTGTATATCGCTTTGATGATGTCACCTGGCTTTCGGTGTCGGTATCCTGCAAGACGCTTAATCCTTCAAGCAACCTTGATCACAATCGTCTTATTGTGAACTGAGGTACCCATAGAAGCTGGATTTCTACCATTTTAACAAATCCTATATATTAAAGTCGTTCATTTATTTTATTTTAGATTATGTATAACAATAACGAGTATATTAAGAAAATATGGGAATGGATGTATGATTACATAAAATCTGAGCCAAGTGCAACGTGCGAAGTTCACATCAGCATACATGGAAGTTTGTCGATATTTCTTGTAATTGTTGGAACAATTTAACCAATAAAGATTAATAGAAGCTTCTAAGCAAACACTAGTATACGCGTCTTTTTAGATTTTTTAATGGATAGGAATATTTGTCAAAAAAAATGCTAAATGAGAAACAGGACCGTAATTTAACTTCGAAAAATAAATATAGTAACATTCCATTCAATGGGACCAACAAAATATTTTAAACCCCCTCCCCCCGTATTTCACAATAAAAATTTATCATTTTTATTTACAACCATTAATTTTGATAATAAAATGAAACGACAGCTTTAAACGTTATTATTAATAATTTGTTATAATTTTACTATGTTAATAAATATTTTGTTCGAAAACCTTTACGAAAAAAAATTCCTAATTTACTATTCAGAAAAAGCAAAAAAATTGGCAAAATTAATTTGCCAATTAAAAACAAAACTAAATGTTAGTTTAAAAAAATATAGTAATTGATAAAGTAATTGCTGAGTTACTAGCGGGTCGTTTCGACCAATTACTGACTTCTTACATTGACCTCTATGTACTAATAAAGGACTGTATATAATATAATTATAGTAATTGATAGAGTAATTGCTGAGTTTTTGAGTAACAAACAACCTGCTTAAGAAATAAATTTCATATTTATAATGATAGTTAAGATTATCTTTCGATTTAGCGAACACATAACCCGACTAAATCATCCAACTTTTTCAATATTGTTTACAATGCGATTAAATATCTTCACTAGCGGGTCGTATAGACCAATTACGGACTACTAATAGAGGTCAGTATATAATAATAACAAACAACCTGCTTAAGAAATAAATTTCATATTTATAATTATTGTTAAGATTGTCTTTCGATTTAACGAACACATAATCCGACTAAATCAACCACTATTTTCAATATCGTTCATAAATGCGATTAAATATCGTCACTAGCGGGTCGTATCGACTAATTACGGACTTTTTACACTGAATTCTATGTACTAATAGAGGTCAGTGGCTTCTTAAATTAATAAATAGAACCTTGATCAATAGTGTTGTGATTAAAATGTATGTTTTTACTTACAATTTATTTTTGATAATTGTGTACGAGCGAAAAACAATCTCATTCTTTTTTATTTCATCGCTTAAATACGCAAATCTATGTACAAGGTTTCAGGGTAAATATGCATCAAACAAATAAATCGAATCAAACACGGACTGTGTACTGCTGACTCTATAACAAATCCAGAGGCGACGTCACGTCTGTGGTCGTGCTAATTGTCGCAGGTGCGTCCGCAACGCGTACTCCCGTTATGCTACGCGGACAGTTGATTCATTCTAAGTTCCACGAAACTGGTTGTTAAAGATATTATTAGTTGTTGAGTGTTCCTCGCAATGCTACTTTAATAAAAACGACTATCAAATATGATTCGGAATCATGCGTATATGGTTATGTGACTACATCTGCCGGAACACCATGATATTATTAAAAAGATAAATTTGTCCGCATTCACACATATGGATTTCTGGTTATAAAACGGGATTTATTCCTTGTAGATAAGGAGCAAATCCAGTTCTACAATCCTCGTTCTATAAGACTATTGCCATACCTCGCTATACTCACTATGAATAATATCAAATGTTTTGTTGATTTAATACACATATTGTATTGTCTGTTAACACAACAATACAATATGTGTATTACTTCTTCTACATATCTGCTTTATCCCATACTATACGTCTATCTATGAACACATGTCCACTCAATATTTTTCTCTATGTCTATCTTCTGCGCTGGATTTATCTTCTTCTGACAACTTTCCTGATGTCATCATATTATCTGGTCATTGGTCTTCTTTGTTCTCTTTTTCGCCAAATTGTTTCCATTCGCTTGTTTACCTAGTCAATCTGTTGCTATTAATTCTGGAAACTTGACACGCCTATCTCCACTTTGTTTCAATATCTTCTCATTTACGTCTTCCACCTTCGTCGTTCTCCTTAGCTTTCCATTTTATATTACAGAGACGCGATGACCCATTAAGTATTTAATATATTATTATACGGGAACTAGCTCATTTCTCGGTTAAAATAATATATATTCTCTTTCGAATAATAACTGTGTCTATACTAAGTTTTAAAAAGTACGTCCAACCGCCCAAACGTGATTAAATACCAAACATCCAAACACACTCTTCGCCCTATCAATATATTCTACGTTAGAAAAGCCAGGGATAATATCACGTACTTTGTCCACAAAGTATTTACTAAAGCATAAATTAGTTTTCATTATCGCTCAAATAACATTACTATAAACATTACCCTGAATAAAAACACTATCAATCTAACAGGAATTTAGGTTCTGAGAATTTTCGAACTTGAAAGCTAAAAAAGTGTTTTTTTTTAATTTCATTTAGTGCTTCATTTAAAGTATATAACGCATTATAATTCTTGGCCAAACGATCATAAGAGAGTAATAATAGCCGGGTATTCCTTCAATTTGATGACATATTTGTAATGTGACGGAGTTGAATTTCCGACGGAGCCGGATTTTCCGCATATGCATATTGCAAATGGCATTATACTGCTGTATCCTGCACTATCGACTGTTCATGCATATCATTTTTTGATTATTAAAATACACTGCAATCATTAATTCAAAAATGTATTACTTTGGTTCTATCTTGCTGTTATAAGGAAAGCGAAAATTACGCCACTAGAGAAGTTTTTTGATACGTGTACATACTAATCTTTTACCAGTAAAGCTTGTCTCCACCTTCGTCGTATTTTCGTCACACATTTTTGTTACTACTATAGCATGCCTTACGTTTAGTAATTTCGTTATGACACTAAATTTATTTTACAAATGACATAGTTATTACACTTTATTTAGAAAAAACATATATCCAAAATTTCAATTATATTTCCATAATAATTTATAGAAAAAAAATACTTTTTCATTAAAAATTAAATGTCAATTATTGTATTCAGTAGCTGGTAGATGGCGAAACCCTTAAAAAAGAAATGATTCGCTACTCGGTTCGGCCTGTACTAAAATAATTTTATTTTTGAATATCGTTTTAAATTTATCTGCGGCCATTATGAATACTGCTTTAAAGAGCGGTCTAGTGCGTGAGAGCGAAATCCACTGACGGCACAGCGTGCACAAAGGTAGGTATACACGTAATCGCATGCATGAATTATCTTTTAGTGCAAGCATGTACAGCTTTCTACGACCACTAGGCAACAAAAATATATGAACAGAATCGGTCTTTGTTTCAATTATCAGGTGCTTTCACAACGAAGATGCGTTTACTTTGGCTATTTTTGTCTCAGTCGCAAGAGAAAAAATACAATAAAAGTCGTATGATAGTACCACGTATATGCACGTTGGAAGTATAACTTTTAATCACATGCACGAATTATCAGAATCGGTCTGTGTCGCACGCACGCACGCACGCACGCACGCACATCTATATATATATATATATATATATATATATATATATATATATATATATCCACACATAGAACAATACGAATGGTTAGAAATTAAATTTGAGAGTTTAGAGTAAAGTAAATAATACGTTATACGCGATAGAAATACCTGCTAACAGTAAAGCGTATCTCCAACCGAGTTAATTTTTTTTTTCATGTCGTAAATAATAGAAGAGAAGAGTATTTAATCAAACTTTGTATTTTTATTTGCAATAAAACAAAATTAAAATGCTTTAAATGTTCGCACAGATAACCACACAAGTTATAAATAGATTTACTTTGCATAGAGGAAGGTAGAACAATTTTGTTATCCCAACTCCCCGTTTTTCCGACTTTTTCTCTCTTATTTTTAACAGATTCAATAGATGGCGTTAGGGTCGCTTTAATAGGGAAATAACATTGGACGTCACATGCCTGTTTGAATTGCAGCGTGACATTCCTATTTCCTAATGAAGTTACATTTCCAAAAGGAACATGGAATAGGATAAAAAGATTAGTTAATAAAAAAAAACGAGTGTGCTTTAGTCCACACGACTGAAGTAAAACTTCAAATTCACAAAATATGAACTTTAAAATGAATTTACAATTCTATTCACTTTAAACGTAGAATATTTAATGTATTGAACAAAACAATAATTTATAAAATTCTCAAGAACGAAATGAAATTACAAAATAATCAAAAAATCACCGTTCGCGTAACGCTAGCAAACTCGCATATATATATATATATATATATATATATATATATATATATATATATATTTCATGCACTGGCTATGAGAGGAAGAGAGAAAGAAAATGTGCGCGCGCACTGCTCTCTCTTGCTCCTACAGTGTGATAACACTATAGGAGCAAGAGAGAGAACATCTACATAGATACAGACAATAGGCTTGCACTGTGTCTTAGATATACCAAACATAACTGGCTATGAGAGAAAGAGGGTAAGAAAATGTGTGCCCGCACCTTTCTCTCTTGTCCCTACAGTAATATAAGAAACGTAACTTTCTGTCTTCACTAACTTATATCTCCCTCTCAACTTCCGTTCGCCTCGCCCGGTCACACTTTTCGTAATGCTCTCGTCACGCTTTCACCAGCTTACTCCCCAAGTCAAGCGTGCGTAAAGAAGTTTTACTTCAAAAACGATTGTCCTATTAACTTAGCGATGATGTAACCTGTTTCAAACTTCTTTTTTAAATTGCATTCCATTTTAACTTCGCGACGGATGTTTGCTCGTGAATCCTTCGTTATACACGTTTAGTTAATTTTGTAAATGGACGATTCGATCAAGCACAAATTTAATTCCGCTTGTAAAAATAAAACACTCATACAAAATTAACGTACAGGCGCGCAATCACGCTTGTACAAAAAAATTTAGTGCATGTTCTCAGAGCGTGTAGTTAAGTGTATACTGACCTTAACGCGACGCGTCTCACGCGCTCCGTAGAAACTCACGTGTAGCCACTTTCGCAAGCGGGTCACGCAACGCGCCGATTTCACATCGCCTCCTCTCCACTGGCGACGGTGCAACGTGCCAGCCGCTCTGTTACGAGCTCGCTCAATGCGCTTACTGGTGCACTTGTGCAACGGACGAGGTGGCAAGCGTAGAGTGCGATGTTAAATGTTTCACCTTAATACATACTTTGATCGTTGTATAATTACACATTTTGATTTGCTGTACTGTTCCATCGTTTTCTTTTTTCGAGTTATTACGAGAATATTTACAGATGAAAACACGACCACTTCCTTTCCTAATTCTTTTATCCACATCAACTTCCATTTTCTTATCGTCGACCAGTAACTGTAATATCCATTGCATTCTGGCCCTGATCTCTCACTGTAATATAATACTGCTCCACATAAGAGAAAACTGCATTCGACAATTTTTGGTTTGTTAAATACCCCAAGGCACAGGCAAGATCTGTCAAGGAAAAAGGTATCGGGAAACTAATTCAAAATGTAAGTCATCTATAAACTCAAAACGTACGAGATATGTAATTCCTTCAGATTCATTACAAGAGTACACAATGAGGAGAAGCCCTAAAGATACGGTAGAAGGCATTAATGTCGTTGGCAATAAGGTCATTAATCTGCGTTATGCTGACGATACTGCCCTACAGCTACTAACAGTGACTAAATTCTATTTTGAAAGGATGGAACTCATCAGAAATGAACTTGGACTTGTAAGAAACAGATTCAAAATTTTAATCCTGATGGTGGACTGCACCGGGAAATTCAAACTCAACTGTTTTTTTGTATCCAGGCTTCGTAATCACTAGCAATGTATAATGAATCAGACGTAAGAAGATGTATCAGGATAGTTAAATAACATGACTCAACTACAACGATAGGGACAGACAAAAATATTTCAATTAAAAGGAAAAGCACGTTGGGCATAATCGGGGCTTTCAATATTTTTACACGACTTTGAAACATGAACACTGAAGAAAGCTGACCGGTTACATATTGCCGGTTACATACTGACCGTTACTGGTTACTGCTGACCGGTTACATACGCATTTGAAATGTGATACTGGAGTAAAATACTCCGAATCCCATGTACATAATATTGGACCAACGATTCAGTTGTGAACGAACTGCAGATCCAAACTAAATTCTGCATTACCCTCTCTACAGAATCCTCGACTACTTTGATATATATATATATATATATATATATATATATATATATTTATATATATATATACATCTATATATATATATATATATATATATATATATATCTTGCAATAGTCACAAATTCGAATGTCCAAACGCACATGAAAGTTGTGATATCAATATGGGCGGTGTATAAAAATATGGACGAATATTTAAATTATATTCAAAATCACCAAATATATAATGATAAAACATTAAATTTTGCAGATCAAATAAAACGCACAATGAAGAAAAATTTCATCCATTTACAACAGTCACAAATTGTAATATCCAAACGCACATAAAATTCACAATTTTCCCTTAGGTCTTGACAACAAGTTTGTCCCGGAACCCGTCCTGCTACTTGACCTACGTCTTTATCTGATTCACATTCGGCGTCAAAGCGTCATGGTCACGAATCATGATCAGTAGAAAATCTGAATCTGTTCCTCCGTTTACTTTTTTTCAATTAAAATACTGTTTTATTATTTTCCATATTTTTTCTTTCCTAGTTTTTTTTACTTTTTTATTTTTCTGATATTTATACCCCAACATTTTCTAGTCATTTTAGTAAGAAAAGGCCGTCACGAGTCCTGACTGCTGAAGAATCTATTTTTTCATCTCTATAATTGATTTTTCTCATTTTAATCTGGAGCTTCTTTATTGTAGGCCTTGGAAACATTGGCAAATAAAAATACCACTGGTGTTACTAAATATTATATTATTTAATTTTTACTATGAAAATGGAAATTGCAATGTGCATTTCAAAAATTCAAATTGCACTCCATATTATTCATTATCTATCAAATTCAGAAGAAGTATAATAATAATACTTGAACGATTTTGGTTTTTGTTTCTAAGTAAGTAATACTTGCTAGATAAGTTTCAAATTAGTTGCACTGCTTGTTTTCATACTCTATTATGTTTCCTATAAAAAGAAAAAGAAACTCCACTCAAGTTCATTAATACCTAGATATTAACCAACCATAAACCTAAGGAAATATGCTCTCCAAATTGGCGAACATAGTTCGAGAATAATTAATATACATCATAATTTTTAAATAACCAAAGATATAAAAAAGCATTGAGCATTTTTGTACAAAAAAGGAACATATCGATTTTCGCGTAGATAAATAGTAGGAAATAATAGTAGTAAATAGTAGTAGTGCTTGTATTCATACTCTATTATATTTTCTATAAAAATTAAAGAAACTTTACTCAAGTTTATTAATACTTACGTTTTAACCAACCTTAAACATAAGCCGATATATGCTCTTCAAATTAAGGAATATAATTCGGAAATAATTATAAATATCAAAATTTAAAAAAAAAGACTAAAGATATAAACAAAAGACTAATGTTGAAAACAAATTAATAACAAATTAATAATGTTGAAAACAAAACACTAAAGATATAAACAAAACACTTTGAAAACAAAACAAAACACTAAAGATATAAACAAAACAAAACACTAATGAAAACAAAACACTAAAGATATAAACAAAACAAAACACTAAAGATATAAACAAAACAAATTAATAATGTTGAAAACAAAACACTAAAGATATAAACAAAAGACTAATGTTGAAAAGAAATTAATTTTTGTACAAAATAGGATCACGTAACGATTTTCACGTAGATAAATAGTAATAGTGCCAACTGCGAAAAAATTATTGTCACGTTGATAAATAACAGTCTTGACAACTACGAAAAAGAAACATATAATGATTGTCACGTAGGTTATGCGTGGAATTTTCATTGCCTCATAAACATATTTAAGCTGTATGGAGGCATTCTGTGAATGTGATATCGTTCTCGTAAATATCTTTTATATTACGACTGTAAGCTCGAATTTGCTCCCTTTAATGTTTAGTATTATAATAAATTTTTATTAAAATTAAAAAAGAACATTATAAACCACGGTTTTCAAAAAAATGTATCTCATTGATGTAATAGTAACACACTTCTAAATAAATTAACGATCTAACATGAATATACTTACGAGACGTTTAAGCATTTGTTCGTAGCGACTTTTTGTTTATATGTATCTTTCACCATTAAGATGTGTATGACCCATTCGTTCCATTGTTTCAAAATATCTCAAATAAACTTTTCTCAATTTCCTATATTTAAGCGCATTTTTAACCTTTATCAAGTTAACCCGAGTGTAACAAGTCTAGTTATCGGATCGAACCTATTATCATTCGAAATAAGTTTCTCACCAACTCGCAAATTAAATAAAAACCTCTGAAAAAATGACCATCTAACCACAACACATTAATCATCGTGATGTGTTGACAATGATATCACACTCCAAACGATTTCCTGTCCCATTGCGCCAGAATAACATGAACTAGGCAGAAGTACAATACGAAAAAGCCTCCCTATAAAATAGGGGTGGATTTTTTCAATTTTATTTGCTGTAGTGTTATTTGAACTTTTAAAACGGTAAAATATGGTGTCGATCTAGGGATGATAAAAATGTTATTGACTTTTTTTTGGTTAAATTACTCAATACTACAGAAATTGTCAATTTAATAATTCATATTCCTGTTGGAAAATGAGAAATCAGTTTCTTCCCTTGTTATAACGGAATTACTTTACAATACTTGACTGTTATTGTATAGGATACAATAAGTAATCTTTTAATTAATTAAATAATTTAATTATGTTATTGATTTACTTCACTACTTCTTTGCTGATTTATTTAGATACTATTATGAATCAATGGTAAACACATTAACTCCAAAGCTTAATTTTTAGAGTTCCGTACTTCAAAAGGAAAAACGCAACCCTCATAAGATCAATCACATATTCGTCTATCCGTTTGTCACAACCATTTTCCTTACAACCGCTTAATATAGAAACATTAAAGACATGTTAACCCGCACATGTTGTTGTTGGTCGTGTTATTGGCCAGTTCATATAAGACAAAAGGTGATTTACACCGCTTTGGCAATATTAAAACAACTGTCTTCATATAGGTCTTCATAAGGAAAGTCACTGCTGTATTTTCGCCAGGATGGAGGGACAAGAGAAAATATGATTAGGGTTCAGTCCTGTGTAGGGGCAGTTTCTACAGAGTAAATTCTAGTTCCAGCCCTCTGGATTTTCATCCACTCAAAAATGTTGAATTCTCACTCTTGTTAAAGTTTTTGCAAGAGTTTTACTGGCGTTTAATGTACAGATCTGACATTTCAACTCGATCGTCATTAAATTTAGACTTTGCTAATGAGCTCATATCACCGAGAGTGACGTATGGGATTAATTCATTATTAAATGACCTTGTTTCCTTTGCCAATGCATCCGCAGCCTCATTTCCGTCAATACCAACCCGCACATACATCAATAGTTCAAACTGAAAAATATTTGTATGGAAATTTTTAGGGAGCATTTTAAATATTTGATTTTTTTTAAATTCCATGTGTAATATGAAGTATCGTTTGAAAAAGCTAATTATAAGGGTTTCAAATATATATATATATATATATATATATATATATATATATATATTGTTTCATAATTTTAGACAATACAACTCCAGAGATATATTGAAAAATAGGCAAAGAAGTATGTCCCCACGCCTAAATTCCCAAAAATATTTTCTGTATATAAAATTATAAAAAATGTGTTTAAAAAACAGAGGTTGTAGGAAAAAATGACGGTAATTCTAATGTCCCCCTATTTAATTACATTAGGTCTTATTAAATTTTGTTGCTCTATGAATTCCATATTAGTGACAACTTTGATGAATAAAATAATTTCCTTTCAAACTAGGTATTGAATTCTAAATACGCGAACGAGACTCTCAATTTACCGTTTTTATTTTCATTTATGCGTATTGTCCTTAATCGTATAAGACAATCTGATAAAACCACGGCACGTAATATATGTCGGCTTTTACAAAAGTATAAGACAATCCGATAAAACCACGGCACGTAATATATGTCGGCTTTTACAAAAGTATAAGACAATCCGATAAAACCACGGCACGTAATATATGTCGGCTTTTACAAAAGTATAAGACAATCCGATAAAACCACGGCACGTAATATATGTCGGCTTTTATAAAAGTATAAGACAATCCGATAAAACCACGGCACGTAATATATGTCGGCTTTTACAAAAGTACACATGTACTCTAAATTGCTGACACACAAATCCCACTTCAAAATGAAAAAAAAAGAAAAGAAATCTCGCAAAACATGGACTAAACAAGTTTGTACAATGATGGCTCTCAAACTTTTTTCCTATCAACTTGTAGATACCAAAGCACAGCATATAGACCAGGCGGCCAGTTAATATGCGCGATGACCCTCAGTATTGTTTAATTAAAGTGATTCATCCGCGAGGATACTGATTCATAGATCATCTGCCGTTCCACGGTCGCATGCAGCTGCATCAAAGGAGGACAAGCTCCGCCGTTCCTGATATGGCACCAATATTTGATGACGTTTCGTGAATAGATGACAGAGTCGAAACAATTTATTATTATACATTAATGATAACGAATTAATTCAAACTGAGTTTGATTGTCTTTTGTTTCCATCATATTTTAAATATAACAAGTTTGTAAAGTGTCAGAAGTTGTCTTGACGTGATAGCTTCTCATTACAGTTTTCTAATAAATGTCTTCAAGATCTGTAAAAGTAAAATATGGCAAAAAATTACAAAAATTGTGTAATATAATAAAGTAAGTTCTTCAACAGACACTAATATCGTATTGACCTTGAATTTTTAATTTTACCTTAAAAGGAAAAAAGTAACCCTTATCAGATCACTTTATTGTCCGTCTGTCTGTCTTTCTGTCAAGACCCTTTTTCTCATTAACGGTAAGAGGTATCAAGTTCAAAATTAATATCAAATACTTAGGTCTACGGTCCCATGACCAAACTTCAAAAAACGGCCATTTATGCCACATATTTAGATATTCACAAATAAATCAAAACCTTTAGGGTACTTCCCGTTGACCGAGAACCAAGGTCTCACAGCACATGTGAAGAAAAAAATCCGAAAATCGTTAATTTGTAACTACATCTCATAAAAAAATTACTTTTTTTAAATATTCGTCTGTGTGAAATATAATAAGCAACATATTTTCGTTCTAAAAAATTTAAATTTTCTAAGCAGTTTAATAGGAATATCATGTACCATTAAATGTTTATAAATGCCTAAATGTATACGGAACCCCCGTAGTGCGAGTTCTACTCACATGCATGACAGGTTTTATTTTCGAATAACTAAGTCATTAACATCTGTATTGCGGTTTTATTTACATTACATGTCCTTAAGTCCTGTTCATGTTAGCCCACTTTTAAGTATGACAAAACTTAACCAATACTTATTAAATCGCATGCGGTTGATGAAAATATCGAAATGAAACAAAACGCCTATTCCATTTGAAGATTTTTTTCTTCTTGATTGACGTCAAGATTCTAATATAATTAGCGTTGTATAACTAAACTAATTATCTTTTGAATTATTTTTGAAACAATATAAATCTTTAAAAATAACTTAGTTCCAAAGAGATGAATTAGTTGTTTTTTAATCCACTATTTAAAATTTAATCGAACAAACTTTGTAGACATTTCTGTACGAACAGTTTTAGTATATAATTGTATAATATGTCTTTCAATTTATACATTATTTTCTTCTACGTTATGAAATCCTTACAAGATCAAAGGTACCGTCTCCGCAACCAGTCGATGCCCAAGCCTGCTTCCCACGGTACGGCATAAGTAGCGGTTCCTTTGCCTTGTTGGACTGATGCTGCGCCACGTCAGTATTGTGTTACAAATACTGTGGACAGAACGGGTGTGGATAATATGTCGTATCCGGTCTGTGCTTCGTTTTTCGTAAGATTCATTTTATTATTGTGTAATGAATTAGTATTATAATATGTTATAAAAATAACTGTAAGATATTCTCAAGTTTTCTGTTAACAATTGATGGATTAATATCCAACAAATATTCATAGGTACCTAAAGCTATTCCCGTCATGACTGAAAGTGATTACGTATATACAGTGTCACAAATGGAGTAAAATTATACAATGAATTTATTATGTTTTTTAAAAGACTATAGATAACCGTCATTTATGGTGGTAGTAAAGTTAATGATACCTAATACGGTCTCAATGTCCAGCAGCAATTAGATGGTAGATTATGCTGAAGATTTCCATTGAGAGTGACGCTATCCAGAAAAAAGTGAAGGCTGCTGATTATAAATGAGAAAATTAATAAATATTTCTAAATATAACTGTAAGATACCCTCAAGTTTTCCATTAAAAATTTATAGATTAATATCCAACAAATATTCATACCTAAAACTATTTCCGTCATGACTGAAAGTTATGACGGAAATAGTTTAGGTATGAATATTTGTTGGATATTAATATATATTCAGTATCACAAACAGAGTAAAATTACGCAATGAATTCATCATCAAACATATATTCAGTATCACAAACAGAGTAAAATTACGCAATGAATTCTTAGAATTTATTACATTGTTAATAAAAGCTATATTTATTAATAAAGACTACAGGGAACCGTCATCTATTGTGGTAGTAAAATTAATGATGCCTAATACGGTCTCAATATCCAGCTGCAATTACATGGTAAATTATGCATAAGATTTCCATTAAGGTTGATTCCATCCAGGTGGAAGCTGCTGATTATAAATAAAGAAATTAATCAATATTTTGGTAAATTAGTATTACGAGTTATAAGTTAAAAGTTATATAATAAAGAATATAAGTCATCGGTGCTGAAAAGCTTCACGATGACGCATACTAGAATAGGCTCTTCGCAAATATTAAATTCTTTTCATTTTCATAGTTTTATAATAGTTGAATTATTAACCATTTTATTAAGTCTAAAATACAATTATCAGCTAAAATTGAGTCACATTTCTTCCGCTTTATTTCCTACAGGTGTATAAAATATAAATTAAAGTAATAATTAAGTACTGGTCGCTTATTTTCAGCAACGCACCCCAGCAGCAACTGAGTGCTGCGGGGGTGCAACAAGCGGTCAGTACTGAGGGTGCGCCGCCTATGATATTTAGTGATGAATCGTGAAATTAATTAGCGATTCATCCGTGTGTATGAAAATAGATTTCGGACAAAGAAAGACCCTATTCACTGGCTATAAAGGAATAAATTGTCGTTGAAATAAAACGTAACACGCGCCCTTTTTCTAATTGAGTGCAAAAAAGTATTAAAATTAACTCTTTTTAACACACCTTACACTTTCCGGGAATACAGTTTTTACCCGCAGTGGCGATGTCTTCACAGATGTTCGCAGGTTATTCCCCCGATGGGCGCTGAGCAATGTGCGCAATTATCGTCTGTGCCTCCCTTTTTCTAATTGAGTGTAAAAAATAATAAAATTAACTCTTTTTAACACACCTTACACTTGCCGGGAGTGCGGCTTTTACCCGCAATGGCGATGTCTTCGCAGCTGCTCGCAGGTTAACCTCAAGCGGCGCTGAACAATGTGCGCAAGTATCGTGTGTAGGAAAAAATTACAAATAATTATTAATATTATTTTCAATTTTTTAAAAAAGTCTTTTAAATATTATTTTAACGACAATCAACTATTTTTCAGTCAAAGAATAACGCCTTTCTTTGTCCGACACTCCCAAACACCATGTATACTAGTTCGACAAAAATCCTTGAATTTTTAAATTTGAACGTTAGTCAGGTTTTTTTGTCAAAGAGTATACCTCTATAATAATTGCACATAATTTCTTTGAACTTTATTCTATAACGTCAGCTGAGAGCGTGTACAATTACGTCATTAGCGTGTGTTGTTTGCCTTACAGTTTCATATAAAATAAACGCTTTTTTGTCTTAACATACTCTCCACAGACTATTGAAAATGGAACATTAGAAATCACACAAAATTCACAGTCCATCGTATATTTATTTTCTTTGGCAACAATCTCGACTCTGTGCGACTGTTTGACCACAGACTATTTTGTGTTAGACATTGACAGTATGAAAGTAAACAAATATAATTTAATATATTTATAATTCATATTATTTAGTAATTTTATTTTCTGCACTCATTTTCCATATTATCTTTATATCGAATCTCACACCCCTCCGTGCGCGCAATATGTTTAAAAAGGGGTAACAATTTTCTCTTCACGTATTAATATTTAGTTATATTATATATCAATTTTAGCTTTCTGCACTCCTTCTCCATATAAACTTTAACTATACCAAATCTTACACTCCTCCGTGTGCAACAATATGCTTAAAAAGGGGTAAAAAAATATCTCTTCACATATTAATATATAGTTATATATATGTATATATATATATATATATATATATATATATATATATATAAATTTTAGCTTTCCGCACTCCTTCTCCATATAAACTTTAACTATACCAAATCTTACACTCCTCCGTGTACAACAATATGCTTAAAAAGGGGTAAAAAGTTTTCTCTTCACATATTAATATATAGTTATATTATATATATATATATATATATATATATATATATATACAAATTTTAGCTTTCTGCACTCCTTCTCTATATAAATTTTAACTATACCAAATCTTACACTCCTCCGTGTACAACAATATGCTTAAAAAGGGGTAAAAAGTTTTCTCTTCACATATTAATATATAGTTATATTATATATATATATATATATATATATATATATATATACAAATTTTAGCTTTCTGCACTCCTTCTCTATATAAATTTTAACTATACCAAATCTTACACTCCTCCGTGTACAACAATATGCTTAAAAAGGGGTAAAAAGTTTTCTCTTCACATATTAATATATAGTTATATTATATATATATATATATATATATATATATATATATATATATATACAAATTTTAGCTTTCTGCACTCCTTCACTATATAAATTTTAACTATACCAAATCTTACTCTCCTCCATGTGCACAATATGCTTAAAAAAGGGGTATAATTCTTTAAGCTCAATCAAATCAAACAGCTTCCAATTATGGTCTAATATGTGGTAAATTTACTAAATATTTTGCGGTGAATGCTGATCGTAAAGTGTGAAATCGTTGCAATTTTCTTCAGTAATTACAACTGTTTGGAATTATATATTTGTTCACAGATTCCTGGTTACTGTATCTGTGATTCCTTTAAGAAAGATGTAAGCGATATTTTTAAATCAACGTAGGTCCAACCGCGTCGACTTTACAGTCACATACGATATATTAGAAGAAAAAGGTAAAATTATATGATTACTGAAGCACAAGTCTTATTTATAAAAAAGAAATGCATAATTAAACCGTCTATCTATAACTCGTCTATATTCCTTTATTTTTAGATTTTATTAAAAAGTCTCTCAAAGGACTTATGTGAGTAGGTCATCTCATGTTATTAACGGAATGAGCTTTTTTAATTATTTTATAATATCCAACTTTCCGTTTCCCTAAATTTTATTTAGCTCAACTTTCTTTATCCCTAACCTTTATCCCTTTCTTATCACCTAACCTTTTTACATCAGCTTTACATTTTAATAGGTTCCAAAAAATCAAACTGTCTACATAGCCAGGTACAAGGAAACGTGCCAATCAAATCAGCTCACGCACACGTCGTATTTGTATTCACCCGAAACATTTCGAGCAAACCATCTCGTGGGGCTAGAGATAATCAATTTGGCAAGTTTTTCCACGAGTAAGGTATTTAAATATTAAATGAAAATAAAGACTCGCTAAGAAAAATTTAATAATGGCTAGTAAATTTAATCGCTTAACTGAAATAAATTGGAGCCCATCCATGTGCGACATGCATGGAGCCCATCCATATATAGCACGTAAGATATGTCACCTCCAACGAACGATCTATGAAATGTTGACTTAGAATTAAAATATGAAAGCTGTCATATAATTAGAATTTAAGTTAACATTAAAATAGAACCTAGTATCCCTTTTGATAGCAACAATAGTTGCGGCTTTACAAGTAATAATAGTATCGAACTTAGTTCCTTTTTTAAATTAACATGTTTGGTGAGATAATTTTATTCACAGTCTCTTCAAACTAAAGTTCATTTTCCATAAATAAACGCGTACTTAATTGAATGTAAATCCATTTGCTAATTTTTTATTAAAATGCCTGAACCTGTAATATTTTTGTTACAAAATAGAAATATTTTTGTACTTTATTTACAAAACACTAACCATTTTTTGTTATGAGTAAAATGCCAAACCAAACCGTAAAAAATTAAGTCATAGAAAGCAGTAAGTAACGTTAGATAAGCTACGAGTCTCTTCGGTGCACCTTCGAAATGACCTGTAATATTAAGATACTAGGTACCAAATAGTAACTATTTTGTTGAGTTCAATATTTAAAAAATAATGAAGATTTCAAGAAATAAAATTTCTAATTAACGACCTGAAAAATCTATTTCTATAATTAAAATTTTGAATAGTTGAAAACTTACTTTTATGAAAAGGGAGTATAATTCAAACTATATCAACCCTGCCAAAGAAATTATTTTGCTACGGACTTCTGCACCTTCGTTCAGGTAACTATTACGAAAAATGTAATTTGATAATTTTAGGAAAACATTTTTTTGCTTCATTTTTTAAAGCAATATTTTCATGAGTCATAAATTTCGTACGGTCACGATACATGGTATGTGAAAATGTGAGGAAATTCCAAAAAGGGGTGTTGAATCAGGTTTGAGAAAATTTATACATTAGTATTAAATTGAAGACAGGTAAAACATAATAAACATAACAATCTCTGGTCTTTGATAAAATAAGTGAACAAAAAAATATATATGATGACAACGGTTCATTTACTTAGCTTTGATAATAAAAGAAAAACCGTTGAAAAACTCAGGAAAATATTGTAAAAATGAGGTAGTTTTTTTTTGACGACAACTTTTAGAAAATTCAAGAAATGGGACCAAATATTTCTTTCATCATTCGATATAAAATATATTTTCATACCCTACATTTCGTTTCGATGTGATTACAGGTTTATTGAAACTTGACCTGTCAACGAAATTTAGCTACGTTTAATTCTGATAACCTTTATCTGTTCGTTGTTTTCTTGAGAAAATATGGGGCGAACACAGATAAATACAGCATAAATGGGCATTACAATGACAAATATAAGTCGTCGATCTATTTAGGAATGCAATGTTTGTCAGTTTATTCTATATTTAACACCAGCTTTTAAGGTATGTTCTATGAAACAAACTTTACGATAAAACAAATTCATTCATAATAAGATAAATTTACAAAGGAAAATAAAAAAGTTACTACTCTCTACATCCGTACTGTGAGATCCTAGTAACGTTAAAGGAAAGTTTTATCATGAATCTTTGAATTTTTTTAGTACAATCCTGAGGAAACAGCCTGACAAGATCCTGAGGAAAGACATTTTATAACTTTGACTTCGTCAGCACATACAGCAAACTCAAAAACGTCGGTAAATGTCGGAATTACTTAATTTTAAATCTATAACTTTTATTTCTCCCTCTTATGCTAAGCCTAAATTATTGATTAACAAACAAATATAAAACAAACACTCTTTTGCTAAAATATTTCTTATTTTAACTCAATTATATTACCTTTATCCTAAGGTAACTTACCTGCTATTACATAATTTTTCCATTAAACTCGCTGACAAAACAAACGATTGCCTACGACCAGATAGTTTACCAACTATCGCAAATGCGATTTTATCTCGGTAAGTACTTTGCGAGGTAACACGCGATAAGAACACGAACAGGTGTTCTGTACTGAGATGCCCTTGGCGTCAATCCTTGATTCTCCGATGAGAAACGAGTTCGTCATTTACATAATGACTTAATCACCTATTGAGTTTATTCATTCTTATCTAGAAAATTGAATCATAGTTTATTTGTATACAGCACTTGATGTCAAAAAATTGCTTTTAATAGCTACACACAGTTAACTAATTTACCACAGCTATTAATTAATATTTATGTTACCCCCTTATTTTCAACTGTAAAAGAGCTTGACTTACTGATTGATCAATGTTTCACATGGCATCCTCAAGTAAATTATGTTAGCCGCAGGATTTTCTTCAAAATACACTTGCAAACAGCTTCAACATTTTCTTCCGTTTCAAACCAAAGTACACATTTGTCAAATATGTCTTTGAATATGGAGACCTGTGTTATTCTTATCTAAACGAATGGTTACTCAATAAGCTATAGTGACTTTAAAACCTGTGTATTCGGTACATTTAAACTGAATACAAATACACAAAGTGCGCCCTCATTGTCTGTGTTTAAAAGTAATCTGAAATTATATTATCTAACGTATTGCGCAGATTGAAATCCCTTCTATGCCCGATCCTTATTTCTTTCCTATCCCTAACATGTCACTGTTTTCCTTTTGTTTTATTAAAATTTTATTTTAATTCTGCATTTTTCATATTTCCCTTTTGTATTAACGTCCACCATTCATTTACAATCCACCACAATACTTGTTTTTCCCACTTAATTCATTGCTCACTTAATTTTCCAAGTTTACAGCAAAATTTCATAAATAAATTACTTATAAGACATACTTATGTCACAGAGATATGAAACAAGGTGAATACTAGCAGTTAGAATTCACAATTTAACAACTGCTTTCATAGGTTCTTTTGACATCTTCCCTTAACACTCCCTTATTTTTTCGAACGTTGACGTCTTTCGCATTCCATTTATTTTTGTACTCTTCTCTCATACTCTTTCACCCTTTTTAGTCTAGTTTCCTGAAATAGCACCAACTCGTCATGAGTGGTCACTTAATGAATCAGAGAAAATATTAAACATTTGTGACTTTATTGTCATCCATGGGACTGGTATATCTATAAAGTTTTTCTAACACCCGCAAGGAATAATTGTGGTTACTTTCGGAAACCAACATTGTAACAATTTTCACTCCGTATATACAACATTTCCTTGTAAAAAAATCTTTATGAAGATAAAAGCCACAAGCCAAAATATTTTGTCACCACCCAATTCCGAAAATGGTTTTTTTAACCGTTTTAGTGCCATTGTTTTTTACTCATATATACTTTAAAATTCCAAAGAAATGTTTGATTTTTGATGCCATTTACCCATATCTCGAAAAAAACTGTATCTCTTCCAAAAATTATCCAATTTTAATAATTTTTTCGGTGTTTTCTTAATAAAAACTTATACAAAGATAATAAAATACAAAGAAAACTATGGCAATATATATTGTGAACAAAAATGATAACAAAAACTGAAATCAAGGTCACATCGTCATTTTCGCAGTCCGGCACATCCTCCGTATCAGCAAAATAATTGTTATCGTCACTATTACCACTATCACTCAAAATTTACATTTCGCCAAATTGTGAGCGCACCACAATGTTACGCCCACTATCACCTTCTTCACAACTTGAAAAACGATAATTTTCACTCGAATTATTTTCGTATTCCGACATTATGTGTTAAAGATTGTCTTTTCGTCGATCTTTTTATATTGTAATTACTAATAATATTATAATTTGAACTTTATGTAACACGTAGAAAGATAAAAAATTAGCGATGCGTGCGAGCGACCTCCCCTACCGCGCGCTAAACAGCAACTGATTTCGCGAGCGCCATCGCGCTCGTGGCAAATTTAGTTAGTACGCGCATGAGCGCGATGGCGCTCGTCGGCACTCTAACGGTTAATATAAATGTGATTAGCATATAAGATAAATAGAGTGTATTTGAATACATAAAAACAATTCCAAAAAAAAATTGCCACAATATTAAAATTTGGATACATATAAAAATTTCAACAATTTTTTTGTTATAATATTAGAATGATACGACGTAACATGCGATAAGAACAAAACAGGTGTTTTGTACTGAAACGTCCTTGAGCGTCAGTCAGTCTTGGGCCAGCCAGTACGCGCACACTGCCCCGCGAGTCCACGGCTGGCGTTTGACACATATATTTCAGTAAGTGATAAGAGTATTTCTGTATGTTTGCAATGCGATAAGTTAGTTGCAGGTGTTTATTTCGTACTGTGCTAGCGGTGACGTAACGCTTCGAATCGTTTCTCCACGTGACACCAAAAAGAACGGATATTGAAACCAGAGGTGACTGGATTGCGAACGACTCATTCAATATGCTGAAATGAACAAATATAAGTATAAACATTTGCTTACAAAATATTGAAGTCAATACTGATCTGTAAGTAAATAGAAACTAATTAAAGCATTTATTAATTACTTCAAGTAGTAAACCTTATTTTGTGTCAGTGCGAACGGAAACATTTACTAATTCCATCAAGTGGTATACCTCAATGATATCGCATAAAGGTTAATAAAATGTATACGTTAATAATAACTGAAATGAGTGTAAATAAAACAAGGATACTTTTTAGTTTCATCAGTATTACCTAACGTTTCGAAATGCTTATTTTTGTGTCAGTGCGAACGGAAACATTTACTAATTCCATTAAGTAGTAAACCTCAATGATATCAAATAAAGTTTAAGAAAGTTTATACGTTAATAACTACGGAAATGAGTGTAAATAAAACAAGGATACTTTTTAGTTTCATCAGTATTTCTTACCGTTTCGAAATGCTTATTTTTGTGTCAGTGCGAACGGAAACATTTACTAATTCCATTAAGTAGTAAACCTCAATAATATCACATAAAGTTTAAAAATATTTATACTAACGTTTCAAAATGTAGCTCGACACCTGTCCGATAAATTGTAGGCTAAATTTCTACCACGAATATTCGCAACAAATAAATGTTTTTTTATCATTATTAAATTTCAATTATTAATAAATATTATTTAAAAGCACTTACATAACTTAGATTTTTACGAATATAAAACACGTGCTATGTATCTACAAATACCTCCAAAACTCTCATGAATATAGTATGAGTCACTACAAGCATGTAAATATATGTTTAATGAGCAACTTCATCCTGCCGATTTTTGTCGCATCGTGATCAACTTGATCCTGTCGATTTTTGTTGGATCTGACGTGTGCATGATAAAATTTCACACTAATCGTTTTTTCCTAACGTGCCTAGAGAAGTATAACTTCAAAAATTAACAGAACATGATCGAAATTAAGTGTGACTTGCTTGTTAGCGTCTCTAATATCCCATCAAATAACTGGACAAGAATGAAATAAACAAACAATGCATAATCAAAATGCAACGTGTTCAAATATATTTGGTTTGAAGATTAATTGCGCTCTGTTATATGCCTTTACTTATAAGTAAACTCCAGTAAAACTGATGAAAATAAATATTTCGTTTTCAGTACTTGTAAATAGTTATTCAATTCAGTGTATGTATTTACTTTATAGCACTGACACTACTGGACCAGTTACAATTTTCGAGCGTCTCATGGTCGTCTTCTCAATTTCTGAAAGTTGTTTCCTTGAAAGGCATTCGTGGTTTTATTTGCAAGCTTCCTTATATATATTTTCAATGATATATTGAAATATATGTAAAATATGTGCGCACCCCACCCCTTATTTCCGAAACTACTCAAACAAAAATTATGAAAATAATAAATCTACGCAAAGGTTATAGAAAATCTACAGCAATTACCCTGTATCTTATAAATTTTCAAAATTACACCGAGTTTTAACAGTGAAAGCTGCGGTAGGCAATATATTTAAGTTGTAAAAAATTAGTATTTGTAATAATATAAAAACACTATGTGCCCAATTAAATGTAACTACGTGATGTGGTATTATTTCTACTTTATTTAAGTTCTTTACCTTACTACGACCTAGGTTTCGTTGTATTACAACATCTCCAAGTGGGCAATTAGCAAAAATATTTGCTGACAGCCCACCTGAAGATGTTGAATAAAGGTCGAGCTCAGCTTAGTTCGTGGTCAAGAACTTAAAGAAGGTAGAAATAATACTACATCTCGTAGTTTCATTTAATTATGAATAATGAATTTTTACAAAATTAACGTCAAATATATTCAAAACTATGTACCCTTAAACGTTTATGAGTACCTGTGTGAAGCTCTCATAGTGCGAATATATGATAAACTACTCAACCTTGACCGATTTTTTCTTAATTTTACTTTACAAATGGATCGTAATTTTTGTTGACAAATTTTATACATCTTTGCCAAACAATTAAAAAAATCTAATACATTAACGCATGTACATTACAATACATTATACACAAATAGACAACGAAGTCTTATCAACAATGAAGTCACATCAAGACAACGAAGTCTCATCAAGACAACGAAGTCTCATCAAGACAAGGAAGTCTCATCAAGACAACGAAGTCTTATCAAAACAACGAAGTCTCATCAAGACAAGGAAGTCTCATCAAGACAAGTATTTAACACACGCCTATTATAAAATAATGAATTAGTTTCAATTTCAATTGTTATAGAATGTGTATAAATTATTTTTTATACAAATATTGTTTAATATTCGATATATTGTTATAAAAATATTGTTTAAATTTCAAGCCAATCTTTAAAAAACAGACGTTTAATAATGACCTTATTTACGATCTACTAATGTGAGCCATTTTATAAGATTATCTTTTAAAAATCTGTTATCTAAAATCTGGTATTTTAATTAATCAACCAATTGTATCATTTCGTATTTACAACGATAAGGACTGAATGAATACAAAGGTTACACACTTAAGTAGTAATATTTAATTATATCAATTGTATCGAAGACCAATTTGTGTTAAAGATCATAATTTTATCAAAATACCTTTAGAAGCCAGATTTATATCTTAAGATAACTTGTAATATCATTTTCTAATATTATTGTTCCAACTTGTTTAAACTCATTTACTAACACGTTTCAATGTAATACTCTGGAGTGAAATGAAAGTTTGCAATGTAATTCAAAATTCTAGTGAAGTGAAAATTTTCGATTGAAAATATTCCACGCTATTAACGTATAAAGAAAACTTTCTGTTTCGGAACTGTATTTTCGATAATTGGATATAAAAACTATATAAAAATGTAATCTATTCAGTTGTCGATATTTCTACTAATTAGATATGGAAATTTGTCCTATTTCTTTTAATATCTTTTTAAGTCAATTAATATCAGAATTTATACTCTTTTAATTAATTAAATAAATTGGTCAAAAACATTAATTTCATTTCCATCCCTGTTCTCAATATATTTTTACTTTAAAATTTAATAACTTTTTAATGAGTTTCTATTATATAAAGCAGCGTTATAATATGCATGACAATTAAAGAAAAATTACGTAGCATATTTTTGTACAATATGTTCTACAGACGGATAGACGGTTGATATCAAAACATTTACGTTTTTGTTTTGGGGCACAGAAACCTAAAAACAGTTATATTTTGGAAAATATATATAAAAATATTTATCCCACGCTTATATAAATGTTATATTTTTTAGGTAATTTAATATTATTAATTAAACGTTAAATTAAGAAATATTAAAATTTTTCTTCGTTTTTTATTGATATGTTGGGTAATTGGAAAATGATTTATAACGACTAATATTTAAATAGCGATACGTTAAAACCCAATGAAGTCGACCGCTGAAAAAATAGCAAAATAATTTAAGACTAATATTTTCCTTTATGAAAGACGAAAATTAATCAAAAAACGATAGCGACGTTAAATTAAAATTAGAAAAATTGGAAGAAAAGCCAGAAAATATAGTTCTTTTATTCTTCAGAAATTACTTGTAATGATTTGGGGAATCCGCGTGTATTATTTAACTTCGTGGTGTAAACAAATATAACATGTATCTTGCGGTCGTATTGTGGAGTAATCCACGATTTCCATGGTAACCTTCCCGCTATAACGAAGTTTAACGGTATAAAAATTACATTAACACATAAAAACAAAGTTAATTCTCAATAATTCTCGGTTTGATTACTTTTATTGTTAAATCTAAAGAGTTACACTTTAAATATATATGTGATGAGGAAAATAATTCTTTATACGCCGTTATACGTATCGTTATGTCGCTCCACGTAATACAATCTCGCATACATATTATCGGTTTGTTTCTTTCTCTGACGGATCTTTTGTCTAATATTTCGTCCATTAAAAATCCGTTGGATCATTTCTAAATACAGTAAATTATTAATTTTATATAACAGTTATGTATTATTTATTTTATTGTCTTAGCACGGGCGAGCGTTTCGATGCGGGTCCGTTGTACTTAGAGTTATTGATAGAAGAATCCTTTGTCATCAGAAAGGGACGCTTTTTAGAGATCCTCTGTGCTCATTGGCCATCTAGGTGAACTTCACTCGATTCTAAGGAAGAGACCACAAGGTTGTTTTCCCCAAGTTATCTGAGCGGTGGAAAAATACATGGCCCGTTAGCGATTATTACACTTCATATTTCTTGATGGGGCATGGCGCGTTCTACGCCAGTTTTCATAGATTCGCGCTAAGATACAGCCCAGCGTGTTCTTCCGGTTTCGAAACGCAAGACACGGATCACATGTTGCCCCACTGCGGTGAATACGACGATGCGCGTAATCTTATTGAAGAGCATGCGTCTTAACAATAGAGTAAAATCATGCAAAACTTTAGAAAGTGCTTTATTTAGTCATTGAGTCATCTTTCATTGAGCCTTTTAGGACATTAGCAAAATGCAATCCCGAAAATCCGAGGCCTTAAATGACTCATTGAGAAAAGATAATCTTTAACCCATATGAGTGGAAGCGCTTGATGGGACATTATTAGGGAGTTTTCCAAAAAACCCTTGTTGTTATGAGGGGCGATATTAAGGATCTCTGCGAAGGCCCTGAGACAACCCGGGTGGAAAGTATATTTACATATTTCATTAAAAGAAAATAAAAAATGGTGAATCACGCTAAAAAGTAAATTTTTTAAAAGTTTTGTTATAATTTTACCAAAATAAATAAATTTACTGAAAATATTGAAGTTTTCAACTTAGTTTTACACATTGTTACTAACACTCCAAAAGCTAATTTCATAAAATAGGCACTTGCTGTAATGAATTTTGGCAGAGTCCTATTTTGACAAAAAGAAAATAATTATGTAGTATGCAGGTCTGCACACAGCAACCTGTAGTTTAAAATGAAGAAATTTTATAACTGGAAATCTTCTTCCTTCTTTATTGTAACGTATTTTATGTAAGATGCCTCCAAATTGGAGAAAACAATCAATTAATTCTGGATATTTCAGCTCTGCCCTATAAGACATTTAGGAACAGACCGCTTATTGTGGCGGTAAGTAAAATATTTTACAAGTTCTTTTATTTCCCCGGTTTATATTAATTAAAAAAAGCTTTCATATGATCATTACCGTTGCAGATTATATTACTCTAAAAATATGTCTATTTTATAGATAACTATACCAGAATACCCTTTGGTAAACTAACCCATATGTTAAAACACATAACAATATGAATCAAACTGAAAAGGAAAGTCTGTGAATTGAGCGGATTATTCACTAAATTTCACTATTCATTCATAAAATCACTAACAAGCTTAAGGTAACCCAAAAAGTCACGAGGGAACCAAGCTCGGCCCCAGTTTAGAGTAACAGAGTGCGCAAAGAAGAAGTTTAAGCTTAAACAATATTAACTCATATTATCGAAAGAGCCACATAATGGAAATGACCGATGGGAATAGCATATTGCTGGAAGCGCATATAAAAAGTGAACAAAGTGACTTTTGGGTTAGCGCCCAAGAACCAGGAATCGTGTAAGACGTTCTTTACTTTGCTGATGACTATCTTTGACGCGACTCTCAACTTCGATAGGATATCTTTGACGCGACTCACTTAAGATATACTTATATGGAGAATTGTGAATAGGAAAGTGGACGAATTCAGTCTGGAGAACAAGAAGAACCTTATGAATTTGGTACAAGATATAAAAATATTATATATGAGTATATCTGAATATATACGCTGTAAAATTATCTAAGTGGAATGCTTCTGATAGACGACATTGAATTAAATATTTACTTATAATTGAATATTCATTTCAAGTATTCATATTTAATTAGAGGTTTAAATGGACATCGATACCCAGAAATTAGAATACATTGATTTTGATCAATGACCGAGGTTATTTTTATGTACTACAGTTACAAAACATGAGACTACTGTTCTTTGTTTATAAAGTAAGTACATTCAAAAGCTCAGGACATAGACTTTGTTTATAAAGTAAGTACATTCAAAAGCTCAGAACATAACAATTAATTTCAAGTATTCATGTTTAATTAGAGGTTTAAATGGACATCTATACCCAGAAATTAGAATACATTGATTTTGATTAATGACCGAGGTTATTTTTATGTACTACAGTTACAAAATATGAGACTAGTGTTCTTTGTTTATAAACTAAGTACATTCAAAAGCTCAGGATATAGACTTTGTTCATAAAGTAAGTACATCAAGAACCTCAGAACATAAAAACGTTGTTCCAATTTCACTATATAAGCAGGGATATAGGTGGTATCACTTTTGCAGATGTAAAACATTCTAATTTCAGAGCTGTGTTCAAATTGTTGAAGTGATCTGCAGGAACGGTCTGCAGTTTATAAATGTTGCATGCTTGCTAAAATAACTTAATACAATATAACAAAATTAAAAAATTATAGCTATACATAAAAATTAAACAAGATCGATGAACGGAGGTCAAAGCCTAGTCTCAACACCGGTCTTTAAAATATCATATGAGGACGAAATTTTTCTTTTAAATTACAGGTATTTATTGAGAAATATGTTGTTCAACACTTTTGTTGTTCAATATTGGGTTTTTACAGATTCATTCATTCAGTTCATAATGTTGGTTACATTGGTGGGAAATTTGAGGGATACACTAAATATATAGCAGACATCCGCTACGAATGGATTTTCCACAAAATAAAAGAAATGGAAAGAATTTTATTTTTTTCCATAAATTTAATAATTCCAACCATCCTGATTGTCTGAAAAATTAATGACATTTTTAATTAAATATATAGTAGACATCCGCTACGAATGGCTTGTCCACAAAAAAAGAATTGGAAGGCATTTTATTTTTTTTCCATGGATGTAACAATTCCGTCTATCCTATTGGTCTGAAAAATTAAAGACTTTTTCATTAAATGTATAGTAGACATCCGCTACGAATGGTTTTTCCATAAAAAAAGAAATGGGAAGTATTTTATTTTTTCACGGATTTGATAATTCCGTACATCCTATTTGTCTGAAAAATTAATGATGTTTTTCATTTATAACTTAGGTATTGATTAAAATAGTCTTTGAAAAGGGTGCAAACATAGAGTTTTGGATTACATAGTCAGATTAAATTAAAATGTTTATTATTATGTCATCTTAGATAAAACTTAATGAAACACGTATATATGTTCCTCACAATTAATGAAGCCAATAATCATTCCATCAAACCTCTCGCTCTCGTATTGTATGTCCGAAATATTGCAATTTTCTCTTTTTATTAAATCTGTTATTTTCATGTCTTTGTTAATTCTTCATGAGATTTTGATTTTGATTGATGAAAAAAATTCAAAAATTAATTGAAAAATAAACCAGTTGTAGACTTCTACATTTGAAGATACGGATGGAGTTGGGAATATCCCTGTCTCTTTTCCTCTCGTAGAATATAATGTTCAATATTAAAAATGACCTCACAACACAGTATTGCCGTCCTTCTCTAAAGGTTAAATTTAAACTTTTATAACTCGGTCAATTTTTAAGATTATTAAAAAAAATTTTCACTCGTCACATAAAAAAAATTTAGCCAAATACCCAATTGGGCCAAGATACATTTACCTATCGATTATATACCTATGTATTATATTCTTTTCGTTAATGTTGACCTTAGTTTTATTTTGGTATTTTTTAATTTTATCTTGAATTTGTTTTTTTTTATATATTCAGAACCATGCCTCTCATTACCATAACCACTCTCGTCATCAGTCTCTATAGATCTTCTGTATTTTCAGATTGATAGTATCGCCCTCATACCTGATATTATTTATCGGTATTTATTAACCTTAATACCTGCTGTTTCACCTTCTAAAGTCTTTTTTTTAAATTTCTTCAGTATACACATTGAAGAGTGTCGGTAATAGAAGACATTTTAGTTGTAAACCTGTACTTATTTCCATTTCTTCAAATTTTTACGGCATATTGTCGCCCTTCGATTAAGTAAAACACGGACAGGTTTGTAACCAAAAGAATATATATAAGAATATATATATATATATACGGCGCGGATGCAGTAGAATTATGGTTGTCGTGTTGTTGTCGTAATTGTTATGATATTGTGAATTTAGAATGTGAGTTTTTATATGTTAGAAAATAGTTTGCTAACTATGTTCAATAAAATACTTTTAAATAAATTATTGAAATTTACAGGCGTTATTTATAAAGGTCGCGCTTCTATAAAGATCATTTTTTAAATAATACTTCTTTAGGCGCTTTACGAAAAAATGATGAGAGTAAAATTTAAAAAATACAGAATGAAGTTGTCACGATGCAACAAAAAATCGACACCGCGAAGTTGCTCAATAAGCAAATATATGCTTTAAACATAGTTTATTTGACAGATAATTAGTCCACCATTTTATTTTTCTTCTGGCTTTTTATTGTAAGCCAGTTGGCAGTTCGTTTTGACTTCGGTATCTATTTATTTACATTATAAATGATAAATTATTGAATATGAAAAATTAATAAATTAAAATAAATTTTTAGTATATTTATTCCATTTCATTATTGATTAAACTTCATTTAGATTTTTTTAGTAAATTTAATAATTAATTGCATATACGTGTTTATATTAAATTGAATGCCGCGTATTCATTTAAATTTTTAAAATAATTAAATTTAATTTTAAAATTAATTTTAAATGTAATTTTAAAATAAGATCAAATTGTTTGCCACTCTGCATGAGAAAATAATAAAGATAATTTAAAAACGGTCTGGCAGATGATTGGCTTGAAATAAAAAGCCAGCAGAAAAATAAAATGTTGGGTAACTTAACTGTCAAATTTTAATTTTTAAAATGTAATCGTTTCATTGAATTTATATTTTACCAACCGTATTTATAATCACCCTCTAGTCCTTTTATTATTTTATATCCATTAATTATTTGCGTACCACAAGTACACACACAATTTTTTTATTTAAATCATTTTTTTTATAAACATTCCAAGTTTGACTTGATGACTTTTTCAGATGGTCTTTTTCTCCGTGATCACGTAAATAATATTGACGTTTTATTCTGCTCCATTGTCTCCTTCAAAACTGCGATTATGGAGTATACGTTTTTCTGGATCAAATGCACTTTATCAAAAAATGAATTTGTTTATGGTTTTTCTTTTTTCTTTGATCAAATTTTATTTTAGCAACGAATCACTTAATATAGTTTTTTTTCGCTTTGTTTATCACTAAACAATAATATACAAATTAAAAACATAAAATATCAACAAAACTTATAAAATTGAAATATACCCGTATAAATACGTTTAAACTTATCATTTGACATCAGTTAGCTATATTTGATGATAACAAAAGTTTTAACGATTTCTTTACTGAATTAAATCATATGAAATTTTTATGAATTTCGGAAATTTTATTTATCGTGATTTTTATTTTAATAAAACGAGAAAAAACATAAGGAATTCGCTTTTCGTAAAACTTAATCATTTTTCTTTTTCCATATTAATTTATATTTATTCGCTTCAGTATTGTAATTTTTCCTCTATCATTTTTGTACATTGGACACATATATCTTTTATATGAAATAAATAAAAAAAAATGTTGTACTATTACGCATCAGTATTAAATCGTCATACTACTATAAATTTAATTTATCATGTGTATTTATATATTCTCCGATACGTACCACTTTCAAAACCATCAATACTTGTATTTCTTCATGAGAATATTTATCAGTAAAGCTTTAAGTAACCAAGATACTATATGTATGTACATAAGTATCTACACGGCACGGCTCAATTCACCGTGAGAAAGCAGGTTGAATGATAAATTCCTGATAAGAGCTAAACCAAATATAAAAGTGACGCGAGTTGGAAAAGTGACAATGAGTCATGCAGTATATGAGTAGTCCAAATATTCTACTATTAGTTCATAACTATTTTTGAGTGTAAATTAAATTTACAATTTTAGTATCAATATTTTAAAAAATTGCCATTATCAATTAACAGGCAGACTGTATTAACAGGTAGAGACATGTTAATATTTTTTTTAAGTTAGATTTTATGTGTTTTGCGAAAAGTTTATATGGAGAAATATCAATCATGAAAGATGTTAGAAATAACCAACAATTAAGCACCAAAAATGTTGAGATAAGCATAACGATCGTTTCAGTGATACGAAAGGCCACAAGAGTAGAAGTCGATACACGCATCTTAGTTAATAGATCTTTTATTTTAACAGGTATATGAAAGTTTCAGTCATTTTTTTATTTTTTATATTCTCGCCAATTTACAAAATTCAAATGGACGTATCTAATATTGCTATCAGAAACTTATATCATCGCTATTATAATTAATTTTACAATATTATCACTTCAGCATCATATTTACGTTGTTACAGTTTTACTATACAAACATCGTTTTTATTTTCAATTATTTTTCGTTTATAACTTAATAGTTTTTTGCCTTTTTTAAATGTTTAAATTTTTTTGAAATGAAACTCTTTGGGCACGATGAAAGTAAACTGTCAATGTTGCAACGTTTATCATGCAACGTTTTGAAACGTTTAGTTGTAACGAATCTATCGCAAGAAGGGCGTAAAATAGGTACGTAGCTAACAACCGAGAGAGATAGATGAACACGATAAAACAAGACAAGAAGTGCTGTCAATTATTTTGTACGTTACCTGTGTCAAAACTAAACTGTCAAAAGTTTGTCGATTTACTTATCTATTTATGATTGATTTACTATTTTTTTCTAATTTTTTTTGTTTTTTTTCTTTAACTTTCAGATATAGTTATTGCCGTATGGCAATTATAAGGATTAGGTATATGCACTCCGTTATATTGTGCATAGACCCAAAACCACAGGTCACGATATGGCTATTTCTGTGTTTTGGACAATACATACCTCCGAAACGGTTCCTATGTTAATCTCAATTCTTTTTTATGTAAATATCTCGTCATAAACTGTTATTTAGACCACGCGCCTTCAAAAAAATTCGGTCTTACATTTTAACTATTTATGGAGTAAATTTTTACAAATTCCTTCACACTTTGAAAAAGCTACGAAAAGTGTGTAATGGGTCATTCAAATACTAACATTTTAAGATACATTGAACACATATAAGGACACAATAAAACCATTTTAGGTTTTATTAAGATATCTTATCCAATCATAAAACCAGCTCATACTCAAAATGAATTAGGTTTTTACATTACTTATCTGTTCAGCAAAGCAATCGTCGCCGCGAACGCGACCAGAAAAACTTTATCGAAGCGCTGACAAGTTATTTAATTTACGAGTAGTTGTTTACTTTTTGCATTTTAATATGGAGCAATCGATGAGGCCGGCCAATGATAATCGGCGGCACAGGTGTTCGGTGCGCGCGAACCCTTCGCACTCGACTTGTGTGCTATGTCGATGAAGCCAAGCTAGCATTCTCATTTCTTATCAATAATTCATAGAAATTATCTTATCAATCTTATTTTCGTAATGTTTATATGTTATTCCAAGAAGTGTTATCAGCACACCTGTATTTGAATGCACGCCGTTGTGTTTATTGATGTCTACCTGTTTAGTTGAAACTTGCGGACTGAATTTAATGAATATTTTAACTAAATTTCGACTAACATAGTTATATTCCATAGTCATCACACTCTTGTTACAGTGTGACAAGAGTAAGAGTGTTATGACTATGGAATATAACTATGTTGGAAATAACTTTGTTCGAATATAACTATTTTGGTGGTGGCCTCGACAATGATGAACATGGTTCGTCTTCGTACGCGTTCCTCTCCACTCAGATGGCTGCTTCAACTATGCGTTTCCATTTCAATCGATTGATAGCGTTTCTAGGACATTCTGTTATGCTGGTCTCTATCAGGTGAGTCTATCGGGTTGGAATTCGCCCCCGATATCGTTTGTCTTCAAGCTATCTCTGCACCACTAGACGCTTCATCGAAAGTAGTTTTCTGGAGATATGTCTGAAGAACTTTAGAATTTGTAACTGCATAGTCGACGAAAGTCTTTCTACATAGTCATAGGTAGATCTAAAGTAATTTTGGTCCGCGGCTTAGCTCGCATGAAAAAGCGAAAAAATGGTGGCGAAATTTATGAAAAATGTAATAATGATAAAAATGGACATTAGCGCTGGAAATTACTGATTTGAGACGCACAGATTAAAGAAAAGACGTGAAACGGAAAAAATCTACATCCAGCAGTAGGTTGATATGTTGCTGCGATGTGTTATTATTACAAATGTATGTATATTCACACACTTATATTTACTCTTTTATCCCTACCTAAAGACCAATTTCAGGGCTTACGATCATGCAATGACAACCCTTGTTTTTTTTGTATTTTTAGAAGGAAACAAAAGTTTTGAAAGAAAAAAAAGAAGTTCATGAGAGCTGCAATAATGAAACGTAAGTGGCAAGCTACATCAATGGCCGTACATTAGTAACAAATAATAAAAATGTATGATAATCATATATATATATATATATATATATATATATATATATATATATATATATATATATATATATATATATATGTATATATATAATCACAAATCTGAAATAATAACAACGTGCTACAACAGACTACGTACGTATAAATATGTAAACACAAATAGATCTACTCGTCGTAACTTCTATAAAGTATACATAATAAAAAAAACATAATCGTCTATAATGCGTGAATCCAACAAATAGATTATTAAATTATAATTGAAGCAATCAATGCGAGATTTAATTCGAATTGAACAATCGTTACAATTTCAATAACCGGATACGCCTTGCTGAAACTCAAACTTGATTGTATTAAAATAATTCGTTTCGAAATATATAACAAATAGTCTTCAAAAAAAATAAAACACATGATTTCGTTTCGCTTATGACAAATTTGTTTAGCAGACTTAATCGCAATTATCAAAAATACATTTAATGTTAAAATAATTGTGTTATTCTATATTTATTTTCATGATACAGGCTACACGAATGCAAAATTTTATGAAAATTAATCGGGTAGTAAAGGCGTCAAAGCATAACAAACAGATATACACACTCACATTTATAATAGTAGTTAGGATCGTTGAATGATTTCTTCAAAAATCGTTAATACAATTTTTCCTGATAATTATTAATCACTATCAAATTGCAGAAATACAAAACATAAAACAATTTTCAGCACTAATATCAAGTTAAAATCCAAAAAAATAGGATCAGTCGTATCCTTACGTAGAAACGTAATGTTCTCCGATTTCAGCCCGAAATACAAATAAACAACAGCCACAAACAACAACAACAAACCCCATCTACAAACAACAGCCTATAAATTTCAATCGGACTATTTTTCTTGTAGTAGGATAAGTGTGAACACGGCCAAGTAGAGTTCAAATGTTTAGCTTCGTGTCTTTTTATCTTATAATATAAACCTTTTCAAAATTAATTTATAGTATGATGTAAAAATTATATAGTTAATTGTATAGTCAATAATGTATGTTTACATTCCGTCGTATTTTCGTCTCGTATAGTTTGATGTACTTGGAAAAATATAATTTTTCAACTTTGCAGTCATACAATTTTGATTTTTGATACTAAACAGCAAGTGGTATTCGCTTGCTGCTTTTCTGATTCTCCATTATGACCATTTCCTCTGATTACCGTGTCCTTCGCTCTGGTCATATTTTCGTCTCACATAGACGGATATTTCTGAAAAAAAAAATAATTTTCAACTTTGCAAACGCATAAAACTTTGGCTTTTTTTATTAGAGCCAATATGAAAATGTTGGTTTTGGTTATTAAAGCCAATACCTGTCTTTGTTACTAAAGCCAATATCTATTTTTGTTACTAAAGGCAATATCTACTTTGTTACTAAAGCCAATATCTATCTTTGTTACTAAAGCCAATATCTATATTTGTTACTAAAGCCAATATATATTTGTTACTAAAGGCAATATCTATGATTGTTATTAAAGCCAATATCCAATATCCTTAAAACTATAAGCTGCTTTTGAGTAAAAATTGTAAACTGAACAAAGAAAACATCTGGGGAATATGAAAAATATGTTCACGGCTCGTCAAAGCTATCAATAATACAGAACACATTCAACTATCGACAATATAGATTTTTTTAGAGTACAGAAAAACGCAACGAATTTTGAAGTACTTACTATTCATCAGCGACTGCTTATAAAAATCTACCGTTTATTTTATTACATGACTGTCAAAGAAGCAAAACATGCTTTTCTTTTGTGAAATACTAATTGGGTATCAGAGTAAATCTGGATTTTATCCTAAAGTCACTGAACCTTTGCAAACCTTTTCCTGCTGAACGTTACTTTTATAATGTGTATATTTATATATACATATATATAAAAAAGTTTATACTTTTGTCTCGTAAATTTCTTTACGATTTTCTTTTAAAACTTGTAGTTAAATTCGTGCCCAGACACTTAAGACGCATAAGTTTTAAAGAGATACGAACAGAAATTATGGATATGCAATATTCCATGGCCTCGCAAAAATTTAGCTCTGTGGAAAAATATATAATACACTTTGCTGACGCTGGAACGCGTAAGTAACTTGGAGATCTCACACATTCTGTTAAGAAAAAGTGTTAACTAGAACTTGGTAGAAATTCTGATATCGTAGTTTTGGTTAACCTGAAAAAATTACCTAATCTGGCGATAACTTATAATATAGGATATAGTTGCTGCCTTTTATTAACTTCGAAATATTTTAAGAATCCGTTTCTAAAATAACATACTATCAGTTATCAGTTATCAATATTGATTTTCTTTTAATAACATTTAAGTTATTTTCTAAAAAAAAATTACAAACTAGTCGGTTATTTTATTTTTAACAATAAGCAATTGTTTGCTGAAATAACATTTTCATTGTTAAATCAATTACAGCCATACGATTGAGCCTGCACAAAAGACACTCCTACACCATGTAAAACTTGGTGTCTCTTCTTTCCATCATAGGATGGAAAGAAGAGACACCTTCATCGTGGCGATCTGAAGTGTCCATTCTACGACTAAGGAACAATGATACACATATTTAATTTACTCATATGATTAAAAGAATGTTATGCACTGAATTATTTGCAAGACTCTCCTTCATATTACTTTAAATGCTTATATTTACTCAGTGGTATTTTTTTAACATCAGTGACGTTTGTGTATAACCAAATTTTGCCAATGTCATGAGATTTAATGCTTAGATTGCTCAAATGTACATGATTTAATATATAATTAATCTTACATCAGAATTTGATTTGTTATTTTTTTGTTTATTTATTTATCTACTTTAATGTATCTAATTGATACATATGGTGGAATTATTGTTACGAGATCAATCTCTTACAGTCAATCATAACGCCAGTCCAGCTCCGCTCGACCAACGGTCGGGAATCGAAGCCGGGTCCCGCGGTGTACCACGTTGTCAAAGGTCTTATACCTTGTGATGAACTAAACATAACACGGCGATGACTTGTTGATTGTAATATGATAAATTAGATATACTGAAATCGTTGTAGTCATTAAATAATTTTGTTGTCACATATAAGTGAAATTATTCTGTTGCTTTTTACTGAGATTGGCATGTATAATATTTCCATAACAATATGTTTACAAATAAAAAATAACATTACATTTGACAGCATCAAAGTCTCTCACATCCAGAAGGTTAAGTTTGAAAAATAAAAATGAGCTATCAGATGTTTTTTACACAAATTTCTGAATCATGAACTGTACACACAATAATTTAGTCAATATCCGCTGATTTGATTTGACAATGTTAAATAATTGGTCATCCGCAAAATCAAACAATGGTACGCTGTCACCTGCTATGAGACAGACTAAGATTGACTATAACATGATGACGACTTTATTTATTTTTAAAAACATATATGGGTGTATGTGTGTGAGAATATAGATGTGTACGTGTGTGAGAATATAGCGTATTTATGTTATATACACTGCACACTTACTCATCTATTAAAATCTATGAATAATGTATTAAAAATACGCTATTCATAGATAATATCTATGTACAGTGTATTAAAATCATATTGAATTAGAATAAATGAGTGTAAAGGTAATGGGCTATGCTAAATGGTTTGCTTAATCATCCAAACGCAAACATGACAAAATACATAGGGAATATTTTGTCACTCCAATATTATAGGGCTTTCTTTCTAAGAAGATTATTTTTTTTTATAACACAAGACATTAGTACTAATTAACACAACACTAGTACTATTTTTTTGGTTCTTATCTCCATCACTAATGGTTTTCAAAAATCCACTCCGATCTTTCCTGCTCATTTTTACCTGTGTTGTTGTGACTGTGTTTTCTTTTTTATTTTTTAGGAAAGGTTTAGGCAAATGTCATGTTTTAAAAAAATTATTTGAAATTATAATATCTTTACTGTCTTTCATAAGTTAAAAGTATTCCAAATTATCTTGCAAAATAACTGATATGTCATATTTGTATGAATTAAAGAATCGGGAAAGTATTGAATATTACAACTAAATGAAACTACGTGATGTAGTATTATTTCTACTTTATTTAAATTCTGATTGATCATTTTCTGTATTTTTCATTACAAGTCAAATACAACTGAAGACGACATAACTTCCTTATGTTAAAGCTTTTGGTAACACTAATGTCCGCGGGGATAAATTCATATTTTTTGAAGAAAAAAAACTGATGTCGTCACACCTTCAATTTTATTAAATTTATAGTTCAAAAAATAATAAAATGTATATAAATTTCGTGTGTGTGCGTGTGTGCATGCTTGTGTGTATGCGTGTGTGCGTGCGTGTATGCGTGTGCGTTTTTTCCCTCGGAACGGGTAGCTAGCACGATTCAGTTGTATTTGACTTGTAATTAAAAGATTCATTTCATTGAAATATTTATAAGTTATTGTTTTATGTTTCGATGTTTGTTTATTTTCAGAGAGATCGATTGATAGATTAAAAGTTGAATGACATTTGTCTAATTCTTTTGAGAATAAATATAAAACAATTTCATTGTCCGTCTTCTAAAGACTTGAGCACTTTACCTTTATATTATTCGAAACAAAGATACAAATCATGGATCATGGGCGCTTTTTGGTATAGTACAAAATTACTTAATAACACGTTTAACAAAATAAAATCGACAAGAAATGAAGATTTAGAATCAAAATGAAATGTCTTTTTCTTTAATAAAAAAATTTTCAATATGGAAATTATTATAACCATTCATTTCCTACAGTAATTCGTATTCTTTTTTCAACGGATTTCCTTCTCCTCATTTTCAAATCTACATAATCTATAATTTTATAAAAACTAAAGTAAAATAGTTTTTGTATTCAGTAACCGATAAACGACATATTGATCGTTTTTCTACAGATAGAAGCTATAATCTTATATAGTTCACAATTTTAAGATTCTACACTTTTCTCTAACTGTACCGCAATTTTATAAAAACTAAAGTAAAATAGTTTTTGTATTTAGTAACCGATAAACGACATATTGATCGTTTTTCTACAGATAGAAGCTATAATCTTATATAGTTCACAATTTTAAGATTATACACTTTTCTCTAACTGTACCGCAATTTTATAAAAACTAAAGTAAAATAGTTTTTGTATTCAGTAACCGATAAACGACATATTGATCGTTTTTCTACAGATAGTAGCTATAATCTTATATAGTTCACAATTTTAAGATTCTACACTTTTCTCTAACTGTACCGCAATTTTATAAAAACTAAAGTAAAATAGTTTTTGTATTCAGTAACCGATAAACGACATATTGATCGTTTTTCTACAGATAGAAGCTATAATCTTATATAGTTCACAATTTTAAGATTCTACACTTTTCTCTAACTGTACCGCAATTTTATAAAAACTAAAGTAAGATAGTTTTTGTATTCAGTAACCGATAAACGACATATTGATCGTTTTTCTACAGATAGAAGCTATAATCTTATATAGTTCACAATTTTAAGATTATACACTTTTCTCTAACTGTACCGCAATTTTATAAAAACTAAAGTAAAATAGTTTTTGTATTCAGTAACCGATAAACGACATATTGATCGTTTTTCTACAGATAGAAGCTATAATCTTATATAGTTCACAATTTTAAGATTATACACTTTTCTCTAACTGTACCGCAATTTTATAAAAACTAAAGTAAAATAGTTTTTGTATTCAGTAACCGATAAACGACATATTGATCGTTTTTCTACAGATAGTAGCTATAATCTTATATAGTTCACAATTTTAAGATTGTACACTTTTCTCTAACTGTACCGCAATTTTATAAAAACTAAAGTAAAATAGTTTTTGTATTCAGTAACCGATAAACGACATATTGATCGTTTTTCTACAGATAGAAGCTATAATCTTATATAGTTCACAATTTTAAGATTCTACACTTTTCTCTAACTGTACCGCAATTTTATAAAAACTAAAGTAAAATAGTTTTTGTATTCAGTAACCGATAAACGACATATTGATCGTTTTTCTACAGATAGAAGCTATAATCTTATATAGTTCACAATTTTAAGATTATACACTTTTCTCTAACTGTACCGCAATTTTATAAAAACTAAAGTAAAATAGTTTTTGTATTCAGTAACCGATAAACGACATATTGATCGTTTTTCTACAGATAGAAGCTATAATCTTATATAGTTCACAATTTTAAGATTATACACTTTTCTCTAACTGTACCGCAATTTTATAAAAACTAAAGTAAAATAGTTTTTGTATTTAGTAACCGATAAACGACATATTGATCGTTTTTCTACAGATAGAAGCTATAATCTTATATAGTTAACAATTTTAAGATTCTACACTTTTCTCTAACTGTACCGCAATTTTATAAAAACTAAAGTAAAATAGTTTTTGTATTCAGTAACCGATAAACGACATATTGATCGTTTTTCTACAGATAGAAGCTATAATCTTATATAGTTCACAATTTTAAGATTCTACACTTTTCTCTAACTGTACCGCAATTTTATAAAAACTAAAGTAAAATAGTTTTTGTATTCAGTAACCGATAAACGACATATTGATCGTTTTTCTACAGATAGAAGCTATAATCTTATATAGTTCACAATTTTAAGATTCTACACTTTTCTCTAACTGTACCGCAATTTTATAAAAACTAAAGTAAAATAGTTTTTGTATTCAGTAACCGATAAACGACATATTGATCGTTTTTCTACAGATAGAAGCTATAATCTTATATAGTTCACAATTTTAAGATTCTACACTTTTCTCTAACTGTACCGCAATTGTATAAAAACTAAAGTAAAATAGTTTTTGTATTTAGTAACCGATAAACGACATATTGATCGTTTTTCTACAGATAGAAGCTATAATCTTATATAGTTCACAATTTTAAGATTCTACACTTTTCTCTAACTGTACCGCAATTTTATAAAAACTAAAGTAAAATAGTTTTTGTATTCAGTAACCGATAAACGACATATTGATCGTTTTTCTACAGATAGAAGCTATAATCTTATATAGTTCACATTTTTAAGATTATACACTTACAGTTAGAACTGTACCGCAGTTTTCCTTTCGTGTATACGAAACGCTTGATACGTGATTGCTTTTTAGGTAGAATATCGGGACAATGGTTGTGAGCAGAGAGCTAGTTCATCATCAAATCTCCACCCAAGGAGAATCTCGGCAACAAGTGTAAGATTTTAAGTACTTTGAACCAGCTGTCAGCTCAGTCGAAAAATCAATGGGATTGTAAACGCCATTATTGAAGCTGCATGAAGACCGCACGCGGTTGTACGAAGATCCTTTGTACCAAATTGGCAATTTTCAACTCTACCTATATCGTAATTCTAATAAATGGATGCAAATCGAGGACGCTTATACTTATCCGTTTTAGCTGGGCACAAGCAATGAAGATGCCAGTGGAAGCAAAACATGACTTAATAACCGAACTATTCATTTAAACCTTCAACCCACTTAACGCCACGTTTGGTAGAATCAAACTGCATTGGTTTGACCACTTTTACTGAATGCCTCTTGAGAGCTCACACTAACCAAAGATGTGGATAGAGACCATCCAGTGAATGTTGGACGATCTCTAACCACATTTTTGGGCGGGTAAGCGAGAGAAGTGCATTGATCTCAGATCAGATAGCTCACTCAGAACAGGACAGTTTAGTGTAAAGTAATGTCGACAACCATTAAGGTGGCAGAGGAACCGATTAAATAAATAAATACAATTTTTATTTCGATTTACATAGAAAAAAACCAATATATAATGCAATAATTTGCTCATTTAGTTAATGATCGATGGTTCTAACAATTTTGCCTGTTTGACGGGCTCGCTCATATCAAAGTAATATACATAATACATTCCGAATAAAACCAAAACAAGGTATGCAAGTAACGCCTTATCGGCCATCGTAATCTTCAATGTTCTCTAGTGCGCATTACGGTAATTGTTCGGCGCGGCACCGTACCGTCGAGTGCGCAGCAGCTGATAAAAATGTCATTTACACAAGCTTTGTTTTTGTCAAGTCTTACGTACGCTCTTATCTAGATTTAAGATTCGACTGGCTTTAAGACCTGACTGTGACTACGTTTCAGAGTACAATTTTAGTATTTAATAATCTGTCAAATATATGTGAAAAAATTAGCTGTTGTGAGTTAAATACAAAAGTAATGAATTAGCAATGAAAGATAGTGTGACTAGGGTTGGGCTTGACATACTGTAATCTGTAAAGTACGAGGTATTGACGTGAAACGGACGTACTAGTATATAACATTCTGCAGATACCTGTTACAAAATACGTGGCTTTCTGTCTTTTTTCGTAATGACTTATCTTGTATAAGAACAAAAGGAACAAAGCGATTATGGACATGTGAGAACTATCCCGTTTATCGTATAAATATCTTCTTAGGAAAGAATGAAACAAAAAGCGTTCCATGTAAAAGGATCATATTCGTAACTTTTGAACAGACTAGTATTCCATATATTCATACTTAGTGCTTGCTCCGTACTAGGTATTATTTTGTCCGTTTAAACTCCATCGCGTATCAACATTTGATGCGCATATATTCGTTCCATAGTCTTTGAACGTAATTGTCAAAAGGTTTTATAATAATAGAACAGTGATCATTACATTTTACTTTTGTAACTTTTGTTTATAATGTCAGAAAAGACACTAAACTACTGTTATATAAAAGCTTAATCAGATCAGTACTTACATATGCATCTGAAACGTGGACATTGTTCCAAACTGGTGAAAAAACCCTTGCAATTTTCTAACGAAAAATCTTCAGATCCATCTTTAGTGGGTTCTTTGACAAAGGGTTTTGGAGAAGGAGAACTAATACCCAACTTTATCACTTATTTAAAGAACCAGATATAATAAAATTTATAAAAATTCAACGTATGAAGTGGGCCGGCCATGCAATGAGAATGAAGGAAGATAGAACGACAAAACGAATTTTTCTGGCCAAACCAACTGGCTCAAGAGGAAGAAAAAGACACAAATTAAGATGGGCGAACTGCCTAAAAGTGTTTTCGATACTCTCAAGGTTACAAACTGGAAAATCAGAAGGATAACTTGGAACAGTCTGTTTGAGAAGGCCAGGGTGCTCCGAGGACTATTGAGCGGCCGATGAATGAATGAAATTTAGTTTAATTCTAATGAGTGAAATTCCGAAACATATATAAATGAATGTATAGTGATTAAATAGCGATAAAGATTTTTGTGAGAAACTGTGGAAATTAATTAATTAGTGTATATATTGCAACTTAAATTAATTAATTAGTGTATATATTGCAACTGAAATTAATTAATTAGTGTATATATTGCAACAGAAATTAATTAATTAGTGTATATATTGCAACTGAAATTAATTAATTAGTGTATATATTGCAACTGAAATTAATTAATTAGTGTATATATTGCAACTTAAATTAATTAATTAGTGTATATATTGCAACTGAAATTAATTAATTAGTGTATATATTGTAACTGAAATTAATTAATTAGTGTATATATTGCAACTGAAATTAATTAATTAGTGTATATATTGCAACTGAAATTAATTAATTAGTGTATATATTGCAAGTGAAATTAATTAATTAGTGTATATATTGCAACTGAAATTAATTAATTAGTGTATATATTGCAACTGAAATTAATTAATTAGTGTATATATTGCAACTGAAATTAATTAATTAGTGTATATATTGCAACTGAAATCTTTAAAATACACTAATTGTAAAAATATAATCGTGGTATGTATATGCCATCAGTGCATTGCTTACTCGTATTTTCACTTTCATTTAAACGAACTTGTATAGAATACGATACTTTCTATAGCAGATAGTCCTAAGCTTAAATAAAATTTGAAGGAAAGTTTTCAATATCTTATACAGCATCATCTTGTACAGGCAGACGCTGCTGGAAATCCCAGTATGTAACAAGCAAAAAATATTGAATATTTTACGCCAAGCATACATAGATTGAGTATTCCCAACCGCACACTCGACAAGCAAGTGTGCAAGCCGCGTAAGATCTAGTATTTTCTAACAGATATATGTTCCCATTATTTTCACATAATCGTAACAGTACAAAAAAAAGCCTAGTAAAATAAAAAACTGATGTCAACACCTCTAACTGTGACAGATGTAAGAATGTTGCGCACATTTAGATAATTATTCTTGTGAAATAAAATATTTGAGTCATATTTTTAAAAACAATGAGATTTTATTTGAATTACTTAATATTAAGCACATTAAGTCATACACACGTATAAGTTGCCTCGCTCTGGAAATTTACTGAGGCAATAAACTCTATTCAAAAAGACAGTAACATGTATTTTTTGTGAATGAAGTATTCACTTGATTTAAATCTATACATATTACTCTGCATATAATTTAGTTAGACCTGATTACAATAGTTATACATATATATATATATATATATATATATATATATATATATATATATATATATATAACTTATTAAAATACGACACTCGTCAAACTGCAACTCAGGGATTCTAACTTGTTACATCATATAAAAACCAAATATTATCTTTGCTAATACCCCACCTGAATTGTAATGCAACGAAACCTAGGTCGTGGTAAAGAACTTAAAGAAAGTAGAAATAATACTACATCACGTAGTTTCATTCAATTGTAAATAATGAATTTCTACATAATTAACACCAAATATATTCAATATATTATTAATATCATCTACGAGTATTCACACATACTAGAATGAAAGAGTTTGAGTCAATTTATCATTTTTAATGTAAAACGGAAAGCACCTCAAAAGGGGAAAACGGAAACCTTATAAGGTGGCTCAGATGTCTGTGCGTCCGTTTGCTTATCATTGCCAATTTTCCCAAAAACCGTTTAACGTTGACATATTTAACTTATAACTGCAACATGCAGCTATCAATCACATGTCTCAGTTACATTAAAAAATATTTATGTGAACATATTTGGGGGCCGCATGAAATAGTCGAAGTTTTATTTTTTTCATTTTTATGCTCTGTGTGTTTGGAAGTGCGAATTACGAGGATGGGCGATTAATGAGGTTCCAAAACTCTTTTTCTTTTCAGAATTTTATATTTCTCTTTCGCAAAAAATTCCCCTTCGCCTCTCATCTCTGAAACATTAGTAGTGTTACTAGAGATTTTCTTAAAGTTTGCCGGAAAACTACAGCGATGACAATAAGCTAAATATCAAAGTATTTGAGAAATTCACAATATTTATATTTTTGTGAAAGACAGATTAGGCAGCATAGAATTTGTAAATATGTATTGTAGTGGGTACGTCACCCTAGTAATGACAGTTATTATATGATCCTTGTATCATATTTAACAGATTATAATCATATTATGAGATATATGATCATGTAATAACCCAATTTGAATTGTTAAATGTATCAATAAGCAAAAAGAGCGTTAGGGAAAAATTAGCTTGTACCGCCCACACCTCTAAAATTATCCAAAATAAATACATTTTATTTTCTTGGTTAACGGATCGAAACATGTTACTCGTCTTATTGTGCAACTCGTGTGGCGAACCAAATATAAATACCAGCCGACGGCCAGTTGTGATTTTGACCACGAATAAACCCAACCCCGCTCGAATAAGAAAGTTTTGCACAAAGTTCACTATTTAGTAAAACAACATATTAAGTTGATAAAGTAGATAAGTTAAGTATCAGCGGACGCGGCAAACTCTTGAAATAAACCTATGAAGATTTCAAACATGCAGGCATCTAAAAAATAAGCGAGGGTCATCTAAGTAACATGACATAAAAAAAAATTGAAAGGTTAGTTAATCGTCAACTTTTTAAGATTTTGAAGATTAGTTAAATATTCATATATTGAATATATTTGGCGTTAATTTTGTAGAAATTCATTATTCATAATGAAATGATACTACGTGATGTAGTATTATTTCTACTTTCTTTAAATTCTTAAGCGCGACCTACGTTTTATTGTAGTAACTTTAGGTGGACAATTTGCAAAGAGATCTTAGCAAATAGCCCACCTTAAAGATGTTGTAATACAAAGAAACTTAGGTCGTAGTTAAGAATTTAAATAAAATAGAAATAATACTACATCACGTAGTTTCATTTAATTGTGTTAAATATTCATATTGTAAAAATTTGTGAGTTTGTTTCTTTGTTAAGACTTATCTCTGAGGTAACCGCAAACTAAAAAACTAAGTTAATTCCTTTCAGGCAAATATATATTGTTGCAATATTATGATAGTGTACAAACCAATAATCGGTAATTCAATATAGTCGGTGGGTTCGAAATTGTACGAAAAATAATTTCATTTTTGTTGGAATTGTAGGGCTTATATATTAAACTTTTCTCTTTCCTTTTAATACAGGATGTGAATTAATTGTTGTAGCAAGATTTTCTTCAGACTTCTCTAGAAAAGACGAAAATATCTAAAATATTTTTTTGAAAAAACGTAAGAAAAACCAGTGTAATCGATTTTTCTTTTTGCATAATAATACTAGTATCATTCAATATACAAAACCCAGTAAGGGATTCGTAAGTATGGAAAAAATATCGCTTTGACTATGACGCGCGGTGCCCGGACCCTTAACTCCTTCTTTAAACTTAAAACAGTGTATCTGGAGAACGATTTTTTATTGATTATAATCGACTTACTTTGAATTCACAAATCTATTACTTTAACTCGCTCCTTAATATTTTTAATTTCATTAGCATACTAACTCTATCTTCATAAGTTTAATTTTTTATTTAGCTGAAATATATCAAGTAAACATATAAGTAAACATTTTATAAAAAACTAGTTGTCCATTCCGATTGTATCAGTACAAAAATGTACCATGACTGCATTTTATTTTAATAATTTTCTTTATATAACAATTATTTACGGTAACGGTTGTATATACCGTTTTAAAATATAATTATTTATTTTGTGCTGTAGTGGAGTACAGAACTTTATGGCTAAATATTTTAACATACAAACTCTTATTAAGAATAATCTGTACTATAATTAGCTATTTTCATTTTGAAATTTTTTTTTATTTTCATTTTTTTAATTACTTCAAATGTTATTTTGATGTAACTTCAATAATATAGTTTTGTTTAACTTAAAATTACTTCAATAATCCAATTTTGCAACAGAAAACATCTCATAAAAAATCATATAAAATAATTACTAATGACATTTGTTTTACTTCATTGTAGATTTTAGTGTTATCCATAATATATTCATACGTTATTTTTATATAGTTGTAATGGTTTAAAAGTCGAATTTGTAAATGTACCTGACGTAATTCGAAAAACCTTTCACTTAATAGTTATTTTTTATTATTTGCAGGTTTTATAAAGATGTTACACACACTACGTCTACCACGGAGCTAGGAACTCTCTTCTAAGACAAACCGACTTTTCACGGTCGACAATGAATGTGATACTTTTTATTACTTATCTATATGAAATACAAATAATTCGAAATTCAAATAATTGATGGGGAGTTTTTCTCTTTTATACATATGTACAAATAGAACAATTATCTTTTCCACTCCCCGCTAACCTCACCTCTCTTCTAAGCTGCCCTCACGTTACCCAGGTAAATTACTATCAATAAACCTGCCATGCGGATGGTCGTACATATATGATCTCGACACTGTTTATTACAAGGTGGTAAAAGTTTGTTATTAATCGAATAAACCGTTTTTGTGTGAATAATAGAACTTCAAAAACAAACAAACAAAACTTTCCTTCTTCGTAAAATCTGTGTGATAAAAATAATATTTTTCCATTTAAAAGACTCAAGGCCAGAATGCCCCGTCCACGACGAGACGTTCTGGTCCGCCCGTTGCGTCGTTGCTCAACACTTGCGCGCAGCTGTCGGCGCACCAGCGTTGACCTTCGCCTAGCATTTCGACGTAAATTACAACGTTAATGTATCTTAATTATAACGTAAATCATTTTGCCTTACGCCCGCGCAGCTAGCCGACGCTACTAGGCTGTGCGTGCACAGGGCTCGAGCTGTCGAAGGTTGTATCTGCAGAAGTTCTTAAACACTGATCGCGCAAGAAAATTGTGTTAAGTGGCTAAAAAATAAAACAATAAAAGAAACTCTTCAGTAACGAGGGTAATAAATTATTTGTTACACTATATTATCAATCTTTAACTTTAAAAATGTTTATTCGTATTGCTCTATAAACGATTATTTCTTTTTTGAAATTCCTCTGCTATCGTCCACCCCACTTACGCCCATGTGCACCAAACAGGCTGAATAAAAGTAGAAAGCCATATAAAGAATAAAAATATATACTTTGAACATCATAAAATAATAATATTATAAAACCAAATACCACTCAATAAGTGACTCATCATGAAATTTGTAGAATTATAAAACCTGTAAATTAGTTGTCTGTGTTTCGATCTTCCTCGTAGGAAAGGTTTTTTCGAAATATAACGGCCGTATGCACCATACACGGTTGGGACTCTCAGTCAGTTTTACTGACAGTTAAAAACATATTTTGTCTGAATAATTTACGAATTGGACGATGCAATAGGGCACGGTGGGAAAAGTAGACTCTTGTTCCGACTTGACTGACATTTAATGAGAAAGAAAAATACTTTTTAACCGTCAGTTAGTATGACTGACAGTCTTGACCATGAGCGTAAGTGAGGTGGACGATTGCAGAGGAATTTCAAAAATTCGTATTTAGACTCTCGGATAGAAAAAAAGAAACTATTCGTTTCTTTTCAGCTTATTATGTATACTTTAAAATCAAAAGGTTTCCATTACTACATTTTGTGGAGTAAACACTATCTGAGGTCAATATTTTTTCATTTGCTTTTCTGTCTAGCAAAACGATACACGTATGTCCAAATAAACTTAAACAGACTAACAAATAAAGATTTTAAATACCAGAATGTAACGAACTAATATAATACCAAAAATTTTTCAAAACGAACTTCTTATTTGATATTTTTATTAATAATTGTTATTTCTTTTCATCGACGTCCGCACGTACCTCTATTGATCACATGCCAATAGAAGTATGCGATTTCAGTATTTTTCATACTAGCTGAACCTGTAACGAGTATGCAAAAGTAATCGTTATATATATCTAGTACAAAATACTAAGCAGTCCGCGGCACGCATATTCGTTACTCGGATGTTTAGTTGGTAGTAAAGGGGCGCTTACACGGCGACAGTTACTGTCGTGGTTGCTGTCGTGACAGTGTTCCACCACGATAATGTGGCAGTTCGCCTGTTTATACACGGCGATAGTTGGAGGCAGTGATATTGCCACGACGGTAACTGCCGCACGAACTGTCACCGTGTTAACGCCGGTTAAGCAACGTAAACACTTGGCGTAGGGTATTCAGTATTTTTTGCTTGTTATATACCGGGGTGTCTGTCTATACAAAACTATGCTATATTAGAAATTGAAAACTTTCCTTCATAATTAATATAGGCTTAGTACTGCCTGCTAGAGAAAATATCGTTTCATGTATTAATTAGTTAATATTTAATAGAAAGGGGGGGGGTATAAGTAAGCAATGAGCTGATGGAATACAATACTACTATATTTTTAACTTTGGCGCATTTAAAATGTTTCCATTGAAATACATACATTATTTACAACCCATAGTTTATCTTAAAAGTTTTTATCACTATATAATCACTGTTTACATAGGTATTTACACATATTTTGGTCTTTCACTTATTTTAAATAAACTAAACGATAGTTACAAAAGTGAAATCTAACGGTTGTTGTATGAAAAGCAGATTAAAAGTTTAAAATCATGATAACATACGAATCATTTTTTATCAATATTAATTCACTTTTTACACTAAATTTTTAATATTAAGAGTTTTGTCGAAAATACAAAATATATGTTAAATTTCTACATATGCTCACAGTTTTTATTCTTCTAAAATCTTTTGTCGTGGGCCTCCAGAGTCTATGATTGAATATATGTGCGCCAAATATCTATATAGAATAAAGTTTGGACAGACTGGAGAATATCTAGTATGAAGAAGGCACAAATTACAAGTATATGGAATATTACCTTGTCTAACTAATGACAAATTATTATTAGTTTGAAGCGATTACATGGAAAGTTTTCTATTTCATTCTTTTATAAGTGATGAACGGGATAACTTGCTTACGTCTATAATAATTTTGTTTCTTTCGCTCTTATATTAGTTGGACCATTGCGAGCACAGACAGAACGCCTTCGTATTTTGTAACAGTTATCTGCTGAATGTCATACGCACGTATGTCCGTTCCACGCAAATACTTCGTACCAATATGAATTACAATGTATACATTCCACCTATAATGACCAACCATCCTTGTCTGGCGTCGGTAAATCTCGGATTGATCCTACTACCTAGCCTGTCATCAAAATTTTTAAGAGATCGTAAAATATCTTGGTAAGACGTAGAAATATCAGTAGTTTTTAATCACGTCTTCTGTTTTCCAAAATTTGAAGGATTTAAAGAATATCAATTTTTATATTCTTCAGTAATATCCCCGACTATTGTCCGATAATTTTCACTTAACGTCAACGTGGTGTTATCGACATTTGTTTGTAAACTTTCACGTGACATCAACATAGTATAATCGGATAACAGAAAGCCTTAACTAATGGGGATTTAAAATTTAAATTCATGGTTTTAAACATGAAAAGTTAAATTATATTAAAAACACATCATTGGAAATATACATACTTCTTCCAGCAGACCGCTTCATGCGTCTAGACAAATTGATTCGTAGTCATTAAAGTTGTATTGTTACACATTAATTATGAAATATCATTTTATTTGCTCCAAATCCGCACCTACTTTCACAGCAGTCGTGGCCGAGCGGTTAAGGCGTCTGACTAGAAATCAGATTCCCTCTGGGAGCGTAGGTTCGAATCCTACCGACTGCGGTTATGTGCTTCTTATTGTTTCGTGAAGTCATACACTTAATAACAACAATAAAGCTAATTAGTCAAAATTATCGTATGTTTATAAGACCAAAAACGAATTTTAATTCTTGATGAATTCAATTGTTATCGGTATATGAGCACTGTCTATGACAATGTAGTTTTCTTGAAGCCTTATGTAATTTCAGTACACTCAGTAGAACTATGGTTATAACCTATCCATAATCACTAACACTATAATTATACTTAATTAATATTAATGAATATTAATATTAAAAAAATTAGGAATAAACATAGCAAACTTTTCGGTTTGCAATTTATGTTTGTTTAAAAGATTGGAAATTAGGAAATTTTTTTGCCGTCATTCTTTACGGTTTCCGTACCTCAAAAGGAAAAACGGAACTCTAGTAAGGTCACCCAAGGTTCCGTCTGTCCATCCATGTCCATTTTTCTCAGAATGAGTACATTATATTGAACCCCACATTCTCAATAACGAAATGCACAAATATTTATTTACTAATTTTAGGGAGGGGCAAATTTGATACGCGAATTTTTTTTCAAATTCAGTATCCAGTGTGGAGTATCTTTTAAAAGGCTAATTACAAAGGCCTGAATTTATTTTTCATATTTTCAGGTATTGTATTTTCAGAACTATACTGAAAATACGTTACCCCGCATTTCCAAAACAGTCAACAAAAAAACTAAAAAAAATTAAGTTTTTAGAAGCCTACGCAAAAGCTTGTAGGAAAGCTACAGTGATCATACTACATCATACAATTTTTTAAATATACGCTATTTTTACGCCTGTAAAAGTTTTAGTGGACAACATTGTGAAAAATTAATATTTGTAAATAGTTCAACAAAAATACAATTAAAATATAATTAAACGTTTGTAAATACGTAAATGTGTGCCAAACTCTTGCAGTGCGCTTTACAGGTTTTTTTTTCAATAAAAGTTGTGAAATCGCCATGTCATATATTCGCTGTGTGATATGTGTTCAGCTAAAAAAACTAAAAAAACATTCTAACAATTTTTATTTATTATATATATACATATATATATATATATGTATATATGTGTGTGTGTGTGTGTATGCTTTCAGTTTTTTTCAGCAGATCTCTATTTACTCTCAAACAAGCGTTAAATGTCAGAGATCAAGCTAACAACTCTAACACTTTCTTGTCCCATGTTATATTTCTTTTAACATTTTTAGTTTAAAATCCCGTAAATTTAATTGTCTAAATCGTTTAAGCTTTAAAAATGTTTCGTTTCTATAGTATTTTCTAAACAACTCTGTCAGTGAAATGAAAATTATCATTGGATAAATAGGAAATCCTTTTTTCCACATCATCTTTCTTTCTCTCCTTTTATACTCTAAGTACTTCAAATGTTTTCCAGCAATAGACCATAATGATCTCGTTTCCACTCTTTGACCTGTTAGTTATCGAGGAAAGTGATAATGAAAAGATTCAAAAACAAACTTAATTTAATTTCTTTACGCGTAATTGTGGCTATACATTTTTCTAATGTTTAGAAATGAAAGTCCTGACGTTTCTAATATTTAGAAATTACCGGCAGTATTTTTGGAAAAGTGAAAAAGGTGCAATCGATACCTTAAACTTCCACTTTCAATTCGTCTTTTGCAGTACTTCGTTGGCCAATACTTTTATTCGGATGCAAGGCCTGGACTGTTTTATATATAGGAAAGATCTCAGCACGTACAAGCGTACAGAACCATTCGATATGTGGACCTACAGACGCAAAATTTCGACATCTTGAACTCAGAAAGTCACCAATGAAGAAGTTTTGCGACGCGTTGGTCAGAAATGCAAGCTTTTGCGAACCATCAAACCACATAAAGTTGCATATCTGGGGCACGTGCTCAGACATGATAGATACAAGCTCTTGCAACTAAAATAAAAAATGCTGGGAGAAGGAAAGCCGGTCGTGGAAGAAAGTCAAATTTACGTAGCATCCGAGAATCGTCAGGGATTACGAGTGCCGCCGAAATCTTTCGTCTTTTGAAAAACAAGTCCAAATACGCAGTGCTGTCTGCCATCTTTCACTATTTGGAGAAGCTCACTTAGAAGAAGATTTTTTAATGTTTGCATTAATGCTAGATTCATCTATCGACGCAAACATCCGATATTCTTCATTCTCTTCTTTTGGTACATAACATTTTTGATTTAACTAATTAGGCTTATACTTAGACACAATTGTACAGAATTAATGAACCGATACTATCATATTTAAATTATGAAATATTGAAACAAAGCAATGTTTATTTGGTCCTATTCCGCATCTGCTATCACAGCAGTCGTGGCCGAGCGGTTAAGGCGTCTGACTAGAAATCAGATTCCCTCTGGGAGCGTAGGTTCGAATCCTACCGACTGCGGCATATAAATTTTGTATCATTTTGTCTATGTCATTCTCAGTTTTCCCTGTAATCTTATAAATTTCTTCCAAGGAGTAGATCGCAGACAGCCCTATCGACATCGACAGCAAACATGTGCAAAATTAGACGTTTTTAGAAATTGATGCAACGTAATTCGACGGTTTTAATCTTTATTTTAAATCAAAAATGGTAACACGATATATCAATATCAATTCAATTCGATTGTAAATTTATTATAATTATTATGCAAGATTTCTACGAGAAATTTTCACAGACAAATGAAAAATTGATGGAAAAAACAACTTTTCTTAAAACGCTCTAACTACCTGAATATAGTTCGTTTCACTATAACAAAAAATATAAATATTGTTATGTTACACACTTCAAGGTATTGAATTTCTTAAAAACTGTGACATCTACACCCTTACTTGTATAAGGGTCAACTTTACCCACATATGTATGAGTACGAACACTATAGAAACAGGTCATGTATACTGACGTTCTATAGTGAGATATGGCTCGGGTTCGAAGTCAGTTAAACAAACAAATTATATCAATCTAAGGAAAACGTCATATTTTTGAGGAAACTCTCATCTTTATTAATAATACGTAAACTATGCAAACCTACTGCAAAATATAAACAGTCCAGTAATCTTTATGGAGAACGGTTGACTCCGGCGCTTCGAGCTATGATAGAATCTAAGGACGTTTGGCGTTTTTAGACTAGACCGTAACGGCGTAAAAATGACAGCGACAAACTCAGAGTATAGTGTTTAGTCCGCATTAGTAAAGACTAGAGTTGCAACGAATAGTATATTCGGTCTTAATTTCAATACAGAATATTCGGCGAAGGCTCTGACCGAATAGCCGAATATTTGACAAAAGTATTTATCTGAATTTAGCCTATATTTAGGCCCATATCCATATCTTAAAATTCTTAGCATGTTGTGCATTTAAAGCGATACTGGGGCAAGGCCAACACATCAAATTTTAAAGGCAAGTCAAAGCACCATACGCTAATCGCGCAACAAAGATTAAAATAGTGTTTTTCAAGGCTTGTTTATAATATTTTTTTTATAAAAATCGAGTGTGTCCCCTATTGGGATCGTATTGAAGGTAGCCGATGTATTCAGAGAACTTGTAAGTTTTCCAAACATTGCTTTTTAGAAACAGAAGTTATAAGTATAATAAGATGGTATAGATGAAATAAATAAAAACGATGACGCAAACAGATCAAGTCTGAAGAAAACCATTGCTAAGCTAAGCAAATTTAGGATAGATTATGCTATTTTTGAGAACTACTTTTTTACTATTTATTTATTATTATATATTATTTCTACTATTTATTTAAACACATATATTTATGGATACGTTACAGGCAACCTATTCGTAACGATAAAACAAAATAATCGTTTAACAAAGTTTTAAGGCCTAGATTAAACGTAAGTACAAAAGTATATAAGAATTACAAAAGGCGACGACGATACATTTCGATAACTTTACGACAAATTTACTTTCATTCATTATAAATAAATCACACTCTAAACATGTATGTAAATGTTGTATAACGTCAATGAGAATTCTAAGTATATCAGTCATAAGAACATATAAATTCGTATCAATAACTTTTAAACAAAACGTGTCAATTTTGTAAAATACTGACGTGAGTACAAAAGTACACAAGAATTATAAAACACGACGACGATAAAATTTCGATAACTTTACGACAAATTTACTTTCACTTATCATAAATAAACCACACTCTAAGTATATATATTTTGTGTTCATATTGTATAACGTTATTGAGTATTCCAAATATTTCTGTCATAAAGAAATGTAAATTCATATCAACAGCTTTTAAGCAAAACATGTTAATTTTGTAAAATATTGTATGATATCAATGTTAATCGGGTGGTCACAAATGTATTTTATTTCATTTATTTATTCACTTGCAGTTACAGAGGTATTACATTTATACACCTATATATTTTAATTACCATAATATATTTCAAGAAATTTCATTCTCAGTCGTCACAAACAAATCACACTCTTTCACACTTCTTTTGTGTTTAAGCAATTTTATTCCGCACGAAAGTGGAGAGTTCCGATATAAATCCTTTATAAATATAGTATTGCAAACAGATGATGGCTCTTCGAGCGCTGGAAGTTAACATGTAAGTAGAGAGAGAGCTTCTCCAGCAAAAAAAGGCACAAAAGTTTTGTTTTTAACAAGCGGGGAATAAATTGTGTTAAAGAAATTCCTCACCTGTGCCGTAAAGTATAAAAGGAAATTAGTAGGAAATAGAAAAGGAAAGATGTATCAAAAATATGTGAAAAACATTTCAATTTTACGTGTCATCCTTACCCAGGAATGAAATGTTTTACCAACTTTTTCTAAATTTGTTATTCCTATTGGGATTTGTTATATCTGAAATTCCTCGAATAAGAGATCGTCGTATTAAAGTAAACTATTTCCAACAAGTCCCACTAATTTCAATATTCCACTATAATTTCTATGCCAATTAAAGAGTCCTCTGTTCAAATCATAAGAACAACATTTTTTACAAAAGATATTTAGCTTATTGATTTCGTGTTCGGGGAATTTCAGACATAACAAGTATATCTGGAATTCTCCAAAAAAAACATCGTGTTAAAGTAGACCTTATCAAGTAAGTAGGAACTCCTACTAAATTTGATATACCACCATGATTTCAGCACCACTTAATGAGTCCTCCATTAAAATCAGAAGAATAACGACATTTTTTAGCAAGAGATATTTGGTTTATTGATTTCGTTTCGACTTGTATCTGAAATTCCCCGAATAAAAGATCGTCCTATTAAAGTAAACTTTTTTGTAGCAAGTTGAAATTCCTTCCAAATTTAATATCCCACAATGATTTATGCGCCATTTAAGGAATCCTCTATTTAAATTGGAAGAACGATCACATTTTTAGCAAGAGATATTTGTCTTATTGATTTCGTATCGACTTGTTATATCTGAAATTCCCCAATAAAAGATCGGTTTGTTAAAATGGACTATTTCTAGCAAGTTGAAATTTCTTCCAAATTTAATATCCCACTATATTTTCTGCGCAATTTAAGAAATACTCCACTCAAAATGAAAGAACGACCATATTTTTAATAAGAGACATTCATCTCATTGATTTCGTATTCGTGACTTGTTAAATCTGAAATTCCCCGAATAAAAGATCATCGTGTTAAAGTAGAATATTTCTAGCAAGTAGAAATTCCTCCTAAATTGGATATCCCACCATGATTTCTGCACCATTTAATGAGTCCTCCATTAAAATCAATGCTACAACATTTTTAACAATATATATTTGGTTTATTGATTTCATTTTGATTTGTTATATCTAAAATTACCTGAATTAGAGATCGTCCTATTGAAGTATTCTATTTCTATGAAGTTGAATGTATCGACACGGACATTCTTGGTACTCTACCGTTTCGCGTTTGAATAGAATTTGATCAAAACTTATGTTTTAAATGTAATCTAAAATTTTTGATTTATTGGTTTGAATTAATTTTATTGTGTTATATTTTTCCTTACGTAACATTTTTTGCCTCTTTTTGTTCTGCCTTCATTTTTGTTTCTTCCCTGTCAACAAATATTAGAAAACATTTAATAAGCCCACCTCGTAAAATTGTTTACGTAGTGCTCGAATGTCCTCTTACCTATTATACTGTTTGGTGTTAATTAAACTAAAATGAAATGCAAATTAATATCATTTAAATTATACAGTTTAGGTAAACTACTAGATTTTTTGTTATTTATCATTAATTCGTTTTCTCAATTACGAGCGCGTAAAATATATCTATATACGTGCTTAGATTGTTATGTTGATCTGTCAGAAAAATACACTGCGAGTAAAGGATTCAATTCAAATATTCAGTCCTACATTGAAATCACTTATCAGCACCATATTAGTAAATCCTAATAGAAGCTATATGTAATAGAAATTATCATAATTTTATGAAAGATTTCATATTGCGTGACTCACTATATGCATTTCTCATATTTTATATATAGAACACATTATTTTGTACTGTTTTACGTCATGGCACTCAATTGTTTTAACATAACATGTCGATGCCTGTTTATCCATATATAATGTTCAGATGATTCTTTTAACTTTCTATGTGCATAGCAGTCGTGGCCGAGCGGTTAAGGCGTCTGACTAGAAATCAGATTCCCTCTGGGAGCGTAGGTTCGAATCCTACCGACTGCGAAAATCATCTACAATTTTGTCGAGCTAGTTCATGTTCTGGACTTTATAGACCCTTGGGATGTTTTAGACAGTAAATTCTACCGCAATTTTTTTCAATCAACATCATTTTATGAGATTTTTAGCGACCGGCGGATCAAGGCCTATGACAGGAAATGATTCACACTGCTGATAATAATTTCTTAAAAAAACTTTTGGTTACCGGTAATGAGTACCATAAACTTACAATATTACCAAGTTTCATAATGTAAAGATTTGAAGAAATTTAAATTGGCTAAGAATATATGTGGATAATTAAAATTATTAAATTCAGGACAACAATATCTATAAATATTGAAGGAAACGGCAGTTAAAAATATCACTCAGTATTATTGATCATTTCTGAATAAAGATTCAGTTATACCGTAATGGGAAAACGGCTATCAAACTGAAAATTTTATTGATATAAATTTCCGAGGGGTCTATATAAAATTTCCGGCTTGGCTTTTAATCTGTGCATGGTTATTTCAATAAAAAGGTTACTTATGAAAAAAGATCAGCACAAAAGTAGGTGACTACATCCCGCTCATCAGAATCTGGTTAGTAGTTTTGGCGAGACATCACCTTAAATAAGTTTAGTGTCGTAAGTAATGTTAGTAGCTAGGAAAGAACTCAGGCACCATAATGTTCATAATTTTTTTACCGTAATCAAAAAAGGATTTTAGTTAATTTATTTCAAACTTTAGTGTACACATTAAATTGTATACACATTTGAGGACTTACAACGTTACTATTTTTCCCCCGATTTCATCCGCGTAGACTACTTAGTTGTAGTAAGATATATGTTGCCAAAGTCAACCAATTACTTCTAAATTTCCTCAAGTTGTATAGAAACGATCGCCATATCAACATGAAGTTTAATGATACTTTCTTAAACTCTAAGTAAAACAATGATGAAAAAACTTCTGTACATTTTCTTAGCAGTTTTTAACTATTGCAATCGGAGTTCCCTATATTGTACTACTGGCTTTCCCGGTGGCTCCGCTCGTCACGAAGTTGTGATGTTCATAACTTCCACTAATTCAAACTGAATTGAAACACCTTTTTAGACCAAATAATTTTCTCCCGCTTCCCAAGATTGCTGCTGTCATCGTGCCATACATACCACGTCATCGTTCCATACAGCCGCATTAAGGACTCGCCTCGCAAACATTAACATAAATCTGTAATCTGAGCATCTACAACCATATTTTATACATAATAACTTTTCTGCATAAGTACTCACCACGACCGTTAAAAACCTCATATAAATCCATGTAGTAAAACTCAAGTTTTAAGCGAACAGTCAGACGTCGCTTTTATTAAATGTGGAGATTGGGTGGAATTTTTGATACTGTTCCCTTTAAGACGGATGCTTGTATAATGTATACATATATAACAAACAAACATGCATTATTTTTTCAATTTTGGGTCAAGATAATAAGTACACATTTCTGGAAACATAAATTTTACAATATTGTAAACCCCATCAGAATCCCGGTCAGTAGTTTTTGCGGGATACACGTGCATGCATAACAGATAGAGAAAGAAACATTTTACAAATGGTTGCTTTCTTTTATATAACCCATCTATAGTTTCTCTCTCTCATACACACACATATACTTTCCCTGACACCCGAATACATGTTTTTTTCAAAAACATCATTTATTTATGAGATATTTTTAGCTTCATTATTTTATTATTAACATTGAAATTATATTCATTAACATTTCTTCATTCTTTGCAGGTTTTTCTAGATTTCGAAATATTTTTACGTTTGTTAATCCTATAGCTTTAAAAACATTGAAACGAAGAGAAAAGTGACACAATTTTTTTTGCTCTTTGAAATCAACATGCACGCCACTTCAAATATTATATTTATATTATATAAAGAGATTATTTCATTTAACATCTGTTCTTAACACTTTTACACCAGCCACATCTTTAAACTTCCGATTATTCATTGTACGATGTAACACACCTTTCAGTGAGGTCTCCTAAAATTATTCGAAAGTAGAATCTATAGCATCTCTTTTCCATATAAACAATGACATCTAATAAAAATTATTCGAAAATAGAATCTATAGCATCTCTTTTCCACATAAACAATGACGTCTAATAAAATTTATTCGAAATTAAAATCTAAGCAATATCTTTTCCTTATAGGAACAGGGAAAGGAAAAATCCCTATAGGAAAAGGTGTGTGTCAATTTTCTCTTCGTTATTTTCCATATGGGAAACAGATTGCATAGATAATGATTTCTTCTAAAAATTTGTCAAAAACAGAATCTATGACATTTTTTTCCACATAAGAAGCAGTGAAGTTTCTTAAAAATTATACGAATATAAAATTTGTGCCATATATTTGTCACATAAATAGTGATATGAATTAAAAATTATTTTAAAATAGAATCTATACAACCTCTTTTCCAAATAAGCAATGACTTTCTTCTAAATTTACTTTAAATAAAATCTATGCCTTTTATGTTCCATATAGGCAGTGACATTTCCTAAAAATTATTTGAAAATAGAATATCCCATCTATTTTCCATATAAGCAATGACGTCTCCTAAAAATTATTCGAAAATAGAATCTGGCATAGATTCTATTTTCTACTTCTACTTCTTCTTTCTTTTTCTACTTGACTTTTCCATAAAGTCTTACTAGCACATTAAGTAAATTCATGTTCCTTCTACATTACAATGAGAGCTTGATGGACTTACACAAATGCAAAGTATAGATACAACGTTCTTGGAAATCTTAATATTTTGTTTAAAAATATCGTGTATTACAACATATTTCAAAATGAGCAAGTTTACTCAAGCAAGTGTTTATTTTAAACTTTAATACCCTTGTCGTTTTAATAAACCTCTCCCTGCAAAATTTCCTAATCTGTGAACGAAGCTGAGCCGTCACGCTCGGGTCGGTGACTCTAAATCGGGTTAATTCGGCTCCCTTCGGCATCGGCCAAGCGAATTCACTGTTCGGGTAAACTCGACTCCCTTTGGCATCGGCCACGCGAATTCACTATCTAACACGGAGTGCATCGTTTCAAGTATTACGTTTTAGTTTTAATTAATATTTTATTTGAGTATAATTTAATATAATATGCGTATGTTATTACAATAGTCAGTATAATATTTCAAGTATACACTTAGTAAAATATTTTATTTCGGAGCAGTCCAATACGAGTATGTTAATGTACTTTTTTTATTTTTATAATACTTAATTAATTTTGAAGCTAAAGTATGTATATAACATATTAAGCACACGCCGGTGTTTTTTGTCCCAATTTAATTTTTTATAACTAATTTTTATTAACACGCCAAAGTTTACATTAATTTGTTTATCTAATAGGTTTCAAGCAAGTCATTATATTCTGAATACACAACGTAAAATATATTGTATTAAAAATAGGGAAAAATTATTCCGATTCTTTCAATATTTCATGATGTAAAAATTGTTTGAATTATGGTCGTAAAGTAACATGTACTAACACGTTATTCCCCGATACTGATTATAGACCTAATTAGCACTATTTCCTTTTCGTGGTATGTCTCTGGACTTTGTCCAGGGGCATGTAAGCCGCAGGTGTTTGTACCCGATGCACTGTTCTCCGCACTTGAGGTACTCGAGTACCGCAGCCGATAAGGAGGCGCTGATAGCGAGTCACGATAAAGAGACACAGGTGTGTACTGAAACACGCACCCATAATGTACGCATGAAGGACTTTATGAGCGCAAATTCGCGACACGTCACTTAACCTATACATATATTATGTAAATTTTTTTTGGTGCGAAAATGTCAGTCTTATGACTATTATTTCTGTTGTGTATTTATTCATTTGGTGCCGAAAATGCCATCATATAACTTAAATTACCTAAATATTGCATTGAATAATAATGCAATTTTAGTTTTCAACATTGTATTCGAATTATTTCTTCGGCAATTTCCTTATTATCCATAGTCACAGTTTCATTCGATATTGGTATAAAAAACAAATTCAATCAGGTCAATGCGTACATGGTAAATCTAAAAATATATTCAAAGGCGGAAAAAATCAAATAAAAACCAACATCTTAAATAATTAAGTGCCAAAGACAAAAATTTTCAAGGATAGAAAAAACAAATAAAAAACAACATCTTAAATAATTAAGTACCACAGACATATCAGGAACAAGTCAGATAAATTAAGCAAAGTTAGATTTAACACATTTTTAACGGCAATTTAATTAATACGAAATTATAAATATTACTACAACGTAACGGTTCTTATCACGTAAACTTACTTACGATTTCCACGAGTGTCATGAAATGTAAACTGTATTGCCAATCACACTGTACAAATAATAATAATCATTTAAATATTAAATGTCAGCTAATAAAAGTATATTATTATAAAATAATAACAATACAAAGGTCACAAAGAATAACATCAACGATAATAATGTAATTAAAATAATAATAATTTTAATATATTTAATTATCAGCTCATACTTCGTTCACTCATAGTACGCTTTTTCTACCAGCGTAATATACTGATACCGATTATATTCTTTATTGATAACAATAGGACTCAGTAACTACTTCCATTTGAGTAATCATATTATTCACTATTTTAATTTTAGACTATTGCACAATGTATTTTTCTTTTATGGATTTCGTTGCTTATAAATTTCAAACCAAAATCACCACCCGTAGCCTACGGTAAAACTTAATTCAAAATCTTATCCAGTAAGTGAGCTAGAAAACATACAAAACGAAACAAACACCCTCCTCTAATTTGGGAGAACACAAGTCAACATCTTAACAAGTAAATGACAACTTTTGAATTCTGAATCGAACAATACAACTCTTAATTCAGATCTAAAATAGATGCTTGTTAAATAGTCCACAAAAGACTGAAAACAAACCAAATAATTTTCGTTTAATACAAAAAATGGAGTCATTTATCAATTATTATATTAAATCGTTTATCTTTTTTACTTTTCTCCTTATTTTTTATTCTTTAGTTTCGTTTTGTTTTATACTTCGTTGGACGAAAAAAGTTTCCATTTGTTAATAGACCGCCCAAACGAAATTGCACGAAAAAGCTAGCTACGATATAAATTGATAGATAGAACAAAAAAATGATGCATACGTAGCACACTGTTGTCAATAATATCAATTTTATTACCGCTTAAACCTGACACAAAAATTATTAACGTGCTTGTTTACAATTTAGAGGTTTATTGGGGTAAATAATTGTGAAAAACAAGTGAGAAAGAGAGGGATATTATGATTGATATTGATGTGACAGTAGAAAAAACAATTTTAGATAAATTTCCGGTTAATCCGGGATTAATCAAGTAATGAACAGTTTTTCTTTGTCTAATCTTATCTCAAAATCTATATGGACGATTTATTTTTATGTTATGAAGTTTAAATGTATATAACGTTGCGGAATGTTACTTTAAATCCTGCGTAAGGTTGATTTATTAACATATTAGCATTGTTGCGAAGATATAATTCAAATGTTTTATCTCTTAAAAATTACCTACAATTTTGATTGTACAATATAAACAAACGGTTTCCGAAACAAAATATCCTGATATGTAAATATCTAAGAACTTTAAAAGAATATGGGTATTATAATGGAGTCTGAAAAACAAGCCACAATAGATTTTTAAACGTATATATATACGTATCGTATAAAACGAAAGGTTGTCAATTAGAAATGTGGTTTTTCCTGTATATTTATTTGTCTTAGTATTTTGCCTATTAAGTAAAATATTGTATACAGTAAATGCCGCGGTTTTTGTATAACAGTTATCCATACAGTAATCGTCAATTTTCTTTATGGGAAGAAAAGCACATAGTACCACGTCAATATTCACAAATATACTTAAAGTGAATTGAATTACAAAAATTTGATAATAATGTTATGCAGTTCATATAAGCATTCCTATCGTGATTTTATTAAGGAAGAATGTATCGGAAGGAATAGAATGAAAGGCATCAAAGTACCTTTATAAAGGCTGTTAAAGGAATCACTCTGTGCCCGCCTATTTTTTTTCGTAAGTAAAAAAAATAATTCAACCTTCCTTTTTCAGAATCTCCTTCGAAAATAAAGGACGGCTTTGTTGACTTATAGCTGCTTGCTTTCGATTTCTGACTATCCATGGTATATAAACCCACATTGTATGGAATTATATATTTACTATGCAAAGCCACGCATACAAATTACGAGAAAAACGTGAAGTCAATACTATAGATTATGAAAAAGAGTTTTCTTGTGGTTTTTAAAGTTTTATTTTTCTGGTAATGTATTTGATATAAATAAATAATTGAAGTAATTTTAAGTTAAAAAAATTAACTTTCTTATTGTGAAATTTGTTGGCAATTATCTCTTGGTTGATTGGTTTGTAAAGTTTGGGTTTTATCGTATTCATTAAAAGTAGTTTACGTTCAGAATTATGAGAGGAAACAACCTTGTTAAAATAAGTTAGAAGATAAAATATGATCTGTGTGTAAAAGAAAAGATGATCGAATGTCGATCAACTTCAAAGAAAAGTTGATCGAATGTCGATCAACTTCAAAGAAAAGTTGATCGAATTTCGATCGTATCAAATTCTTTCTCTCGTATCGGAGGATATTCTTAAGACGTTGTATTGGGAGAAGCAGGGTATTTATAGAGAAGGCAACTGATGAAAAATAGACATTAAAACAATGACACGGGAACTTCATTAACCATGCCTCTGAATAATGCGGTTTGGAAATGAACCGTGACAAAGCAAAAGTGATGAGTAATTTGCCAAATAATAATGCGCATATCAAGGTAAATGGCACTGTCATCGAGAGAGTGAAGAAGTATGTGTATTGACAGACGCATAATTTTGGCGTGGGCGGTCTGCTCCAGGTTGAGTTCGTCTTCAACATGAAAGTCAGTGCTTCAGAACAAATAGCTTGCATATGTAATCAGAGTGCCCTACCAGTGCTTACATAAGGAGCGAATACTGGAATATTTACAAACATGATACTCCATAAACTCAAAATGGCTCAAAGAGCAATCGAGAGGAAACTAGTAGGTGTTACACTGAGAGACCGTAAAAGAAATAAGTGGCTAAGAGAGCACAGCAAGGTTAACGACGGCACAAAACGGGTAGTGAAATTAAAATAAAAGTATGCCAGTCATGTCGCCAGTGAACAAAGGTCACGGTTAAGACCACAGATACGTTAGTTTGACGACATTAAGAAAACAGCTGGGGTGAAATGGGAAGAAACTGGCCAAGACCAAGGCAGATAGCATAAATTGAAGGAGGCCTACATTTTAGCGGTCGAAAATGACTAAGGAAGACGGAGAAGAAATATGTATAAGTAATGTAGGCAGTACTGTATCTCGTTATAAGCTCCAACGTAGCGTACTGTTCCAACGTGATATCGATTCAAAATTCCAATAGAGTCTGAGCTACATTTTAATGTGAGTTTTAAGGTAGGTAAGATCTGTATGGGATCTCCGTATAAATATGAATGATCACCTCGTATTTACCAGTCATCATGGAAGCCTTTGGAAAAATAAAAACGGTACTCTTTAACCGTAACCTCAAAATTCCACTTCAAATTCTTCTTCTCCAGTGTTATATCTGGCCAATACTTCTATATAGATGACGAGGCCTGGCCCATTAAAGAAGATCTCAGGAAACGTATCGAAATATTCGAAATGTGGGGTTTCAGGTGCGTGATGTCTAACATGTTTTTTATAATAAGCGTTATAAATCATTTTTCATTCATTTTCATGCTTCTGAAAATATTGTATTATTAACTTCTTATTTGGACGTATTAAATTGTGTGTTGATCATAACGTAAATTTTTATGCAAGTTGATTAAATCATGCCTTTGGTTGTCTTGGAAAATTACAAGACTTTAAGTGAGACTTGTTTGCCTTATTAATTATTTAATGAGAGAAAAACATTTCCGCCCATTCAAATAATTACTTCTGTGGAAATTTGAAATCTGATCAATATTTTCATTATCAACCATAAGTAATTTTCCGAAACGATTACTAATTTAATTCGGTACACGCGCACTGGGAATATGCAGCCCGTTGTCGTATTCGACAAGTGCACCATGTCAGTGACTTATCATTTATTAATTTATCAACGTCGATAACAACGGCAGGTGTTCCAATAATCGCGATAAGGCTTGAGGTGGATGAGTGGCAGCGTTAACTTGTTTATTTACTCATTTATGGTTTCGTATATGTCTCTTCTATTTGCGAGTATACGTGTGTTAGCCTATTGTTGTAGTGATGTGTGCTCTTGTATCGATATATTTTTATATTTGCATCTAATATAACAATTGTCTGAAATAATACGAGAGTAAAATTATCAAACATGCTGAAATTTCGGAGCAAAATAATATAATGTCTTCCCATACAGTTAAAAACCTAAATTGTGAAAAGGATTATAAAATTGTTTAATTTTCCTAAGATTACAAAGGATTCGAAGATTTATTTTTTTTTAAGTTAATAATTGAGAATAAATCCGATTAAACCTACATTTCCAGTCTCATTCAGTATAATAACTTAGCAAACTTACAGAAGAAAATATTTGATTATGAAATTTTATTTTCATTTATGTGATATTTTAATACAGACTTTCAGGTGGCCAAGAAGTTAGTTTAATAGTATGTTTTTAAACATATTATATCAATTTCAATCTTTATAAATATCCCTTTCTGATATATCGAATCATACAACAAATATTAATTAGCATTTAAAGAAAAACACAAAAATTAAATATACCAATATTTTTTTAGCTTCTGCTATTGTTTTTCAGAATACCCTTTCTTTTACGCGCATTGTCATTCAAATTAGAATATTAATATTTTTTAGTTTCAAATCACAATATTAATACTTCTGATAGTATCAGACAGATAGTCAGCATCGTCAAATATTTGAAGACAATTTCTAACAGCACAACAATAAAATGACTGATATCTAAAACTTTAAGACTTAATATCTTGGAAATGTTTAGTTAATCCAGATGTTGCTTCAATTCTGCGAAGATTGCACAGAAATTTGTTACAGAATTTCATTTTATGTACTTTCCATTGACATTTACTTATATTTGTCTTCTGCTATTTCTGCTTATTGATATTTTATAGCGATAGCAGTAGGTTTAAAAGTATCGAAGTCGAAATTTAAATGTTAGCATCGAAATATCGATATATTGAATAAAAAACTATTATTGAAAATTATCGATATTTCCGTCTAAATATCGATATTGCGAAACAATATTAATTTATCAATATGTCCACTATAAGTCATAGGTACATATAAAAAATTACAAAATGTAGGAATAAATTAATTGAAATAGTTTCTCCTTTGAAAATGACTCCAAAAATTATAATTACTTGAACGCCATTTATAATTTTTGTACACCCACTAAGTGTAATAATTAACTAACAATCGTAATACTAATCATTCCACAGATTTTTTTAATCTGGCATTTTAATATAGATTACAAACCATTCGAATGAAACCTCGTGTAAATTTATTGTCTACTTTCCACTATATATTGAAGACTATAGTGAAAGTTTAGTGAAATTATCAAACTTTCATTATGAAAAAAATGTTTTACAATGTTCCATAATAGCATAATAGCATAATCTTTCATGTGACACTTTCATCGACCATTTTAAATAAAATAAAATATTTGACTTGAGAAATGAGAATCACTTGTATGAATAATAGACACATTAGACGTTGCATATAAATTGATCTTTATATTAACTCTGCATACACATATATAGAAACACGGCTGCTAGCGCACGCGCACGCACACGCCCACACACACGCACACACACACACACACGTGTGTGTGTGTGTTTGCGTATGTGTATACACGAATTCAGACATTTTTTCTTTTTCTTTAAAAAACGTCTTAAAAATAAGTCTGAAAAATACTTTTAGCGAAAATTTTCTTGACCGAAATAGTATACAAAGTTTACAGAATTTTCGCTTTAATTTTAATTATTTAAATCAAATTATTTACATGGATAAATCGATGTTACTGCTATCGATCGCTAATTCCTCAATTATTATCGTGCGATCGCTTATCCACCAGGTGTACGCCGTGGGAAGATTACAGTCATTCGTAGCAAGCCGAAGGAAGTGATAATGAGTGTGCTTTGCCAAGGTTGCTCAGTCATAAGCAACGATTATTTTGATGAGTTTCAGGAACTGCGTATTTCGATTGTCATTTAGCAATTAGCAATAAAGTTTTGAAGTCGGAATGCTAATTGGATGCGATCGTTATCATGGCAATTACTGATATGGCATTTACCTATTTCAGTTGTTTTTAAATTACCATTCAAAAATTTAAAAAAACAGTACCATTTGGTAGGTAATAATCTCATTTATCTAAAATGAAGATCAATGGAAATCATAAAAACAACTGATTGGATCAACTTTCATATTTTTTTAAGCGCCACGCTTTTTAGAAACAGTTTTTTTCCCACTTGAACTCTTAAAGTTTTTCAATCATCAGTTAACAGTTTAGAGCACGAAACTATTCAATACTCAGCCTTTCCAAAGAAAAAAAATATGTATCTCAGTTTATTGTAAGTAATCATAAGTGACATTCATTATCATTGTCGATTACCAGCTATCATATATTTAGCATAGAACAGATAGGAAAAAAATAGAAATTACCAGGTTTTCAATTGAAAAATTCTTCTATAATTTTCGGATATTGTTTCCATCATCAAATTCTTGTCCCAGTCGTTTCTACTATTACTGACATCACATCTGTTGAATAAAAAGGATATGGAATCGTTTCCAATTCCTGATCCTATAATTTTAACCAAGTAATTCATGAATACAGAAAGAAATCTTCGTCGTGTCGTGGACGTTTCCCATAGAATTCAAGTCCCAAATTTTGAAACTGATAGCAGTGTACCTTTGCAGTAATCATTATATTACTAGAAAATTATTCCCAATATAACTTTCCGTGAATGTTCCACCAAAACTTACAATATTAACTTTTATTATGGTGTTCATTATTTAACATCGGTTTCTAAAATTTCTTTTAACCCAGCTTCTGGCGCTTATGTATAAGATCCACATGCACCATCCACTTTTCATCTTCAGGTGGTAAGATGATTCAACCAGGTGAACATAAACCGAAAAATAAAAGCTGTTTTATACCTATATGAAAAATTGTATGTCTTGCTTAACTAATACTTAAATATTTCTCTACTGTACAGGGAAAACATATAATTAAAGGATTCAAAGCCAATATTGAAAGTCTGAGATGTTCTTCATTATTGACTTTAATTTTTCGATGTAAAAATGTGTGACTAATTTTTCTACGTCAACCACTAGGACCGATTTGTTCTGAGCTGAGTTGCTCTCTTAAAGTGTAATTGCTACTCTGAAATCTTTGGAAATATATCTTGCAGTAACTTCAGACATGTATAGAAAGCTCCTGTCTAATACGTGGTTAGTGACGCATTCGGGCTTTAAAGTCATTAATATTATCCTGATGTTGACTCATTAATTATCGAACTATATACAGGGATGAAGAACGCTGCCTTATCTTTATAATTTATATTAGAGAGTGGAATATTTTGTAATTTCTCAAACATCTTAGATATTTTTCTAAACGCTCTTTACTTCTTAACCAGTCGAATGGTATTAGTTAAAGTTACTACCTTAAATATTAAAACTTATTAAAACTTCAATTCTATCAACCACTCTTTTTATTGTTGCTTGATTGTTGAATATCTTAGAGTGACCTAAGAGATTTGTATCTATTTATAATTCTGGTAGATGTTATTAAATATCTGCTATTATAATTTGGCCTAAATTCAAAGCACGTACATATATGTAATTCATAAATTTGATAGAATTTCTAAACACAAATTTCAGTGAAACTCAGAGAGACACTCCTCCTCATCATTCTGTTAAGACGATTATTTGTTGAATATATTTGGCGTTAATTTTGTAGAAAAAAAATAGATAAACATAAAAAGAGTGGTATCTATAAACTTAAATGTAACGATTGTAATAGTGTATACATAGGTCAAACAGGAAGAGATTTTAATACAAGATATAAAGAACACATCGCCAGCTGGCGTAATAATAAACCAGACACATCTCACTTTGCTAAACATCTCATTGAAAATAACCATCACCCCCATACTGATAATGCCCCATATATATTACAAATAAATACAAAAGGCAATAAACTTAATATCCTAGAAACATTAGAAATAAACAGACATAAAAAAGATATCAAGGTCAATATATTAAATGAACAACTAAATATAATATCATCACCCATTCTTAATATCTTCTAGATATAATATAAATATAAAACATTGACACTACAGTACCCTGGAAATTGCACATACATTTTTACACATATAAATATACGTATATATAATAAAAACAAAAAAAAAAAAAAAAAAAAAAAAAAAAAAAAAAAAAAAAAAAATTAAAAGAAATAAATAAATAAATATATGAATACACAAAACCGGAGATATGTAGAATTAGTGTATTACCTTGTCCTTACTTTCAAATACCCTTGCTTTTGTATAAATATATTACCGATAATAAGATATGTAGAATTATTATATTACCTTGGCCTTACTTTCAAATACTCTTGCCTTTGCAATATATTACCGACAATAACTTCCATTTAATTTTATTACATACACCCTAAAGTTTGCATTGTATAATTTCACATAATAACAACAATTGAATTTATTACCCCAACTAGAATACTGGTATATTGTATAAGTCTCTGTAATATAATAAAACCTAGTCTGCGCCCCTGCAATAAACTCACTAACATAAACAATGGAAAAATCCGCACAAAGTAGTCTTCCGCTATTGTGTTTGAAACATATAAATGCTGTTGGTTGTTCCTAAGAGTTAATCTTTGCTAATATCCCACCTGAAGATGTTGTAATACAACGAAACCTAGGTCGTGGTAAAGAAATTAAAGATAGTAGAAATAATACTACATCACGTAGTTTCATTTAATTACGATTATTTGTATTATTTGTGTTTGTAGCTGTTCAATGACTAAACTTTTCATTTTGCTAATAAACTATCCGTTGCCATGAGTTCATTACATGTTTAATCTAAATGTATAGTTATAATACTACTGTAAATGTATAGTTATAAATTAACATATTATTAATAAGACTTTACAATCACTGTGAAACTTTGTAATTATAAATAACTATACGCATTAATCAAAATTTATTTAAGAAATTCAAACTTATGTGAGGACATAACTATTTTAATTTTTATTTCTAAAATTACCTACCTAGAATTATTTTTTAAGAATTAACATCACAAATTAAAAAAAATATTTTTAATCAGTGAAAAATAAAGCGTTTTTACTTGTAATTTTAAACATATTGAATTCAGATAAGACATATAAAATAATAATTGTAAGTTTTTGCGAATAAACATTTCAATAACTATTCTTTTTTAGAAAAACTCCTGGCACTAAGATGGTTCTCGTTGTCGTTGTCATCGTGTTCGTGGACAGGTCATTTAAGACCATGGGTAATCCACACCGCTTTGGTAATCTTAAGACAATTGTCGTCATATAGGTCTACATAAGGAGAGTCACTGATCTGCTATATTTTCGCCAGGATTGCGGGACAAGGGAAGATATGATTACCGTTCAGTTCTGTGCCGACGTAGTTTCTGCAGATTGAAAAATTCTAGTTCCATCCCTCTGAATTTTCATCAATCTAAAATATCGAGTTCTCAGTCTGGTTAAGGTTTTTGCAAGAGTGCTACTGGCGTTTAATTCGTATTTCAATTTAACTGTCCTGTCATTAAATGTTAACTTTGCTAATGAGTTTATATCACTGAGAGACCACATTACCGAACACATTTAGGCGTAAAAAAACATTTAAGCAGGTATAATGTTTCTTTTAAATCATTTACAAATATTAATATTATTTTCCACCGTGTAAATATATTGCTCACTATATTTTAACAGGCCTAACAATATTTCAAAATTCTAAAACTATGAGGTTGCCATCTTTATAGTTTTCCGACAAAATTTGTTGCTAGAAGTTTAGCTAATGTTTCACTTTTAGAATCCTTGCACTTTTAGAATATTTATAAATTGCTCTTTCAATTGATATTCTACACGATTCATGAAAATTAAAAAAAAATTAAGATAATTTATTTGTCCCCTCACAGTTTTCATATAAATATTTTTGAATAATAAATATTAAGATCCATGCGTGTTAAGAACAGGCATTCAAAACATAGCCAAAACATTACTTGGCATCTGGATTATCAAACTCAAATTGTAGTCATTTAAACAAAAAGAACAATAGACATAATTAGAAAAGTGTATAAGATACAACACAAAGAAAGATTTTCCATATTTTTTTTAATTAATTGAGAAATCAATAGGAAAATATCACAGAAAACGCTCAAAAATTCCTTTGGTTTCTGGGTATGTTTTTTCATAATTCACGTAAATTTACTGAAAAAATTATTAATTTAACGTGCGCAATTTCCGAAAACCAATTGTATGGAACTGAATCACTTCGCGGCATCCATTCTTCTTATAATAGTTACGAGCTCAGAAACCATTTCTAACTAAGTCATCTTTGGGTTGTCGACGGGGAGGTGTTTACATTTTTTCCGCACGTTTTGCTTTTACAATTCATAATATTTAATGATGCATATTAACATACGTCATTGATCAATATTAACATACGTCGAGTTAACTTAATAAGATAATAACAATAGTTTCTAAGTATGATTATAACTTTATTTTGATTAACTAACAATTTTCTTTTAATAATTGTATTTGTATAATTATTAAATGCCATAGATAATACAGGCGGATGAGAGAACTTCCAACTCATTACATAAATTACTGATTTCCAGTTTTGCGATGTTTTTGAGATGCAAAATAATGTCTTATCTTTCTTACAATAAATGAACAATAAATGAGCTTTATTCCTGTTATGGATGGTTAGAATTCTACGCGACCAAAATATCAGTTCTATCAATCGCAAATTTCTATATATTTAAAAAAAATTGTGAGTTAATTCCAACGCGCGACTGGAGTTTACTCCTCAAGTACGATTGTCTTGGAATGTAATAGGTTACATTCCAAGACAATCGTACTTGAGGAAAATAGGTTACATTGCATATAAATATAAATATCAATATCATTAAATGTAAATTGAAAATTCTTTATTAAAAAAATGCTGATAATATAATTATTTTCAAGAAAAACACAAATGAACAAGGTCAAATTTATACAACAAAATTAAAAACATTTAGTTACGTCAGACTAAGAAGTTAACATTAAAAGAGACACCAAATATTCACACATAAAGATAGAAGACACCAAATATTCACACATAAAGACATTTAATTATTACAAATCAAAAATGTTATTACTATTCTATTATTACTATTGTTTACTTTTCGTTGTAATGCTGCTTCTTCAGTATTAAATATAAATTGGAATTACACTCACTCAGATCCCGTATACCATTATAAAGATTATTGGTACCACAAGTTTACAACAATATTTTACAACCACGTAACTCCGTATGCCGACTGCATAACGATATTTTTGAACCGAACTTATTAACATTTAAAAAGAAAATTCAAAACATATTACTCATAAATTAAAACCAGTTACGATAGAATTAATATTTTGTTCAGTATGTAGAAAATAATAAAATTTTAATTTAATACTAACCGAATTAATTGATCAATATATATTGTAATATATTATAAGAAAATGTATACATAAATACTCTAACCATATTGGTCACACATAATTAGAGTTATAGTTTGTAATATGTTCTTTTTATTTTACATCTACGTGACTGTAACTTGTTTTGAGAGCCTTTCAATAAATAAATTCTATTTTCATTATAAGTATGAACATTTGACTGTCATTTTCATTATAAGTATTAACATTTGACCCTTTCATTAATAATACCACTAGCACATATCTCGACATTTTTTTCATTTTCACGTTGACTCCATCGGTGCGTTTATTTTCAATTACATCCTTGTGAGAGGCCAATATCTTCACTCTCTTTCTATGTAGTTTCTTTTCTTTATATTCATTTCACTACTTTTGTTAAACGCAATACTTCCAAAACAAACGATCCTTACAACTTTTAGTAAATAATTCGATATGTCAAATAGAGATGAGTGATGTCTGAAATTAACTGATTACAATTTCCTTTTTTTAATACTCTGAACTTTGTAACTCTGTACTTCTGATTTTATTATTCATAAAACTTCATACCGGCCGCTATATATTAAAATCGATTCTTAAGGAGTAAACTCCAAAAGTGCGTGGTTAGAAAAGGATATGTAAGGCGCAATGCAAAAGATAGACATACTATTTTGATAATGATTATATATTTTGGAAGTTTTTAAGATTAAAATAATTATTAAAAATTGTTAATAATTATAGATAGCATTAATTGTTGCTTCTATTGACGTAAATTGTTTGCAGAATTGATTAATTTGCCGCCGATAAGTGTCGTACAAAAATGTGTAGCTCCAAAATACTTCGCGTTGCCTTTTTTCACCCATTGTTCTACCCATCGTTGCCTGGATGTAACTTCTGTTATATTTGACGTAAAAAAATTTGACCATTTCATTTAACCTCCATGGAACAAGACTTATAATGTAACTTCATGTAGTTGTTAGTGGTCTCGTATGTATACACCTAGACTTAAACAAATTGAGTGAAAAGGAAACGGACGTCACAATTTTTTGCAATGCTGGCAAAAAAGACATTATACAAACGAATCATATAAGTAGACGTCACACTTAGGAAAAAAACATCTTTTTCTGAGCTTAGCTGTTAATATAATATTACTCACAATACAATTAATTTCTGAAAAACATCGCAAGACAGGAATTCACTAATCTGTGTAATAAGTTGGAAGTTTTCTTATCCGCATTTAATAAAAATACATACATAATTATTAACAAAAATTTGGTATTTAATCAAAATATATTCATAATCATGCTAAGAAGCTATTGCTATTATTCTATTAAATTAACTCGACGTATATTAATATTAATAAAAAAAATTGCATCTATCACTCCGGTTATTAAATATTACAAAATATAAAAGCTGAGGATGCGGAAAAATGGCAACACCTCCCCGTCGACAGCCCAAAGGTTATTGAGCTAGAAATGGTTTCTGAGCTCGTAAATATTTCCTTATAGGAAAACGTTTTCCTTATAGGAAAACGGACACCGCGAACTGATCCAATTCCATATATTGATGTATGGATATTGCGCACGGCAAATGCATAATTTTTTCATAAAATTTACGTGAATTCTGGAAAAAAGCAATGTAATATATAAGATTTCCATTTTCTTTATATTATTTCTTACATTGAAAACTTCTAGAATATATAGACATTTTTAAAATAATAAATCTACAAGAGATATGAATTCCCAGAAGCCAAAAGCATTTTTGAGCTTTATCTGTAATATTTCCCGTTTGATTTCTCGATTAATTTAAAAAAAATATAATTAAACATTTTTTCATTATAAATTTTTCTATGTCTATTTTTCATTTTGTTAAATTTACAGCAATTTCAGTTTGATAGCCCAAATGCCAAGTGATGTTTTGGCCGCATTCTGAATGCGTATTCTGAATGAATTAATACGTTTTATCATCATACCAAATTTCAAATTTCTACGTCACACCATTTTCGACAAAATATTTTCAGCTCTGGCGGACGGACAGACGCGTAAGGGATAAGGATAAGGGATCGTTTTTTTCCATTTGAGGTATGGAATCCTAAAAACAAATTATACATATAAGAAATAGTTGATTTGAAGGGCTTTGAAGGAGTACAGTTATACAGTTTCTTCGTAAGAAAGAAAGTATCAGAATATTTTATTATTATAGAAAATTAAATATAATTTCATAGAAAGTTCAAAGTTAAAAAATTATTTTTCCAAATACTTGTAAAAATATATGTTTATAAAAAAATTTTAAATAAAGGATTTTGGTGTTGGCTTTTAACCCGATAGTTTAGATTGTAATAAATAAATAAATTACGTAAACCTCGCATCCAAACATGTCAGTGCTGACAGGATGACGTTATTATCTTCAGTTCTTTTTATATTGATACGAAATTATGTCTATCAAATTCAATTAACGTGGTTGGTCAAATTTTTTAAAAAATAAGAAATTCGATTGCCATCATCGAACTTACTTTTATTTCCAGTACAAAGCTTTGTGTTGTCAGTTTCGAAAAAAATAAATTTTTGAATTTCAAATTGGAAAATACAAAAAATTGGAAAAATAATAACCCTATTTTCATTAAATGTAACTCCTACCGTAACGTTCCTATCTCACAGTATATCAGAGAACTCACTTCTTTATTTTTTTATTTATATTTAAGAAAAAAAGAAAATCAGTTAAGAACTATTTGATCTACAACTATAATCAATGCGTTAAAGATAAAAGCTGGCCAAGTGTAATTTTGGCTGGCATATTGAGGATTCTTAAGTTAATTATCACTAATATGGATTCTCTAATATAATTAAGTAAGGGGGATATATATTAACGTGAATATCTCAAAAATTATGACATCTAGAAACATCATTATATTTTCCCCACAAACTGTACGTAGGCTTCGGAAATAATACTACCTATGCAAATAATACTACCTATGCAAATAATACTACCTATGCAAATAATACTACCTATCCAAATAATACTGCCTATGCAAATAACACTACCCAAAATTATGAAGAAATGCTATATAAAAATATTTCTGAAATCCTTATAACAATACCCCACACTACATTGGAAATTTTAAAAAATTGTTTCTAGCATATAACATAACATAACATCCCACCCCATACACCCAATTTATTATTAGCTATAGTCGTCATGGTGTGTTGGATCGCAACACATACGGCCGTTGAGTGGGCGGCGCACCGCGGGGATCCGGGTTCGATTCCCGATCGCACATCAAGCGGGGCTGGATAACTCCAACCTTTCGAGGGTCTGGCAACCATTTTTCCATATGAGGATCTTCTTCGTCTCATGTCGACACGACACAACAACAACAACATTATTAGCTATAAAGTATTAGACACGAAGATATTTGCTTTTTTACATCAAGCGATTTCTGAGAAAAACGGCTGTGACATGGAAAACCAACACGAGGGTAATCTTATAAAAGATTTTTCATTTTGAGTTACGAAATCGTGAAAATTAACTCCACGCTACCTTTAACTATTATTCATTGATATCTATCAAAATATAAAAAAAATTATTATGTCAAGATTTTTACTTGAATGATATATATATATATATATATATATATATATATATATATATATATATATAGCTTAGGCGTAAATATGTAACGCGAACAATCCTATATTAATTTATCAGGGTAATAACTTTCAATGACGTTATTTGTTATCCCAACAGATTACTGCCAAATTTCGAAGTCAACTTGAAATTGCAATTCAACATAAACAATATTTTCAAGCACCTTTCAGCATACGCTAGCTTCTTTTAGCTGACTATTTTCCCCCAACCCCTTGTAACATCAATCAAACGCCAAACTAAAAGTCAGTTCTGCTAAAACGAAAACACTGTTCCTTCGTTCAACAGAGCCGGTCGCTTTCCCGGGGGAAATTCGCCGTTTCCGCGCGCACCGACCGTAGTCTTGAATATTTGACGAGGAGTTATAGCGAGCCAAGTGAAAGTTCATGTAGGGCGGGTCATTATTTCATAAATATTGGAGCACGAAGGGCGCGTACATAGCGTGAAAGGTTAACAAGACGTGACATCCCCTTTTATTAGGGCGCGGCGCCCAAAGGGCTAAATTTTGATAGAACACGCGGGCACCTTGGCGAGGGTGTCATTCAAATGAGCGATATGAATGCACTAATGAGCTGTTTTAATGTCTATTTTTAATAACTTTTACAGAAATAAGAGAAAAATATTAAATATTTACCTAATATCGCATTTGTTTTTTTTTTTTAGTTTAATTTCTTATTTTAATTTATTTATAAAAGCAATCAAAATATTACTATATTAACATAAAATAAAATGAAAATTTAGGTTTTTAATTATGGTTAAAACACCTTTTCCTTTCCTCGTAACATTTTCTTATTTTTACGTACAACGTTTCCCTAATACTTACAATGTGTTAAGAAAATTCCTGATACAATGAAACATTTGTTTACTTTTCCCCTGTAGTAACAGCGCAAAATATGCCAGAAAACCTAACCTAACCTAACCATATTCTGTTAATTAGATAAATTTATATTTATCTTAATAAGACAAACCTACATATAGAAGATTTACACATGTCAGTAAAAATATCAAATCGTATTTATTTGTATTTTATCCAATAAAGTAACCACTGTTTTGAAAGTATCTGGAAAAGTTAAAATTATAACGTTACATCCTATGTATGAGTTTTGGATATGTACACTCTAATAAATGTTGACATTCATATAAAAAAACTAAATATTAAACTAAAAGTTATGAACACATTTAGTTATACCAAATTGCTTTTATATTCTTCTCTCTCACAGACAAACTATTGTTTCGAAGTAGGAATATTACTACAATACAAAAATATACGCATTGTGAAGAACCGTCTTGAAAGATTGATGTTATTTTTTATTTCTTTTTTTATATGCCAATTGTATTACTACTAAATTATGAAACAAATTGGCCTACGAATTTCAGTTGTATTTAAGTACAATGTCAATATAGATCTTAGCCTTGAGAATCTCCTTATTCTTACTAATACTCTAATTTTATTATTACTAAATTATGAAACAAATTGGCCTCTGAATTTCAGTTGTGTTTAAGTACAATGTCAATATAGATCTTAGCCTTGAGAATCTCCTTATTCTTACTAATACTCTAATTTTATTACTACTAAATTATGAAAGAAATTGGCCTCTGAATTTCAGTTGTGTTTAAGTACAATATCAATATAGATCCTTAGCCTTGAGAATCTCCTTATTCTTGCCAATACTCTAATTTTATTATTACTAAATTATGAGACAAATTGGCCTCTGAATTTCAGTTGTGTTTAAGTACAATGTCAATATAGATCCTAGCCTTGAGGATCTCCTTATTCTTGCTAATACTCTAATTTTATTGCTACTAAATTATGAAACAAATTGGCCTCTAAAGTTCAGTTGTGTTTAAGTACAATGTCAATATAGATCCTTAGCCTTGAGAATCTCCTTATTCTTGCTAATATTTTAATTTTATTATTACTAAATTATGAAACAAATTGGCCTCTGAATTTCAGTTGTGTTTAAGCACAATGTCAATATAGATCCTTAGCCTTGAGAATCTCCTTATTCTTGCCAATAATCTAATTGTATTACTACTAAATTATGAAACAAATTGGCCTCTGAATTTCAGTTGTGTTTAAGTACAATGTCAATATAGATCTTAGCCTTGAGAATCTCCTTATTCTTACTAATACTCTAATTTTATTACTACTAAATTATGAAAGAAATTGGCCTCTGAATTTCAGTTGTGTTTAAGTACAATATCAATATAGATCCTTAGCCTTGAGAATCTCCTTATTCTTGCCAATACTCTAATTTTATTATTACTAAATTATGAGACAAATTGGCCTCTGAATTTCAGTTGTGTTTAAGTACAATGTCAATATAGATCCTAGCCTTGAGGATCTCCTTATTCTTGCTAATACTCTAATTTTATTGCTACTAAATTATGAAACAAATTGGCCTCTAAATTTCAGTTGTGTTTAAGTACAATGTCAATATAGATCCTTAGCCTTGAGAATCTCCTTATTCTTGCTAATATTTTAATTTTATTATTACTAAATTATGAAACAAATTGGCCTCTGAATTTCAGTTGTGTTTAAGCACAATGTCAATATAGATCCTTAGCCTTGAGAATCTCCTTATTCTTGCCAATAATCTAATTGTATTACTACTAAATTATGAAACAAATTGGCCTCTGAATTTCAGTTGCGTTCAAGTACAATATCCAAATAGATCTTAGCCTTGAGAATCTCCTTATTCTTGCTAATACTCTAATTTTATTGCTACTAAATTATGAAACAAATTGGCCTCTAAATTTCAGTTGTGTTTAAGTACAATGTCAATATAGATCCTTAGCCTTGAGAATCTCCTTATTCTTGCTAATATTCTAATTTTATTATTACTAATTTATGAAACAAATTGGCCTCTGAATTTCAGTTGTGTTCTAGTACAATGTCCAAATAGATCTTAGCCATGAGAATCTCCTTATTCTTGCTAATACTCCGATTTTATTACTACTAAATTATGAAACAAATTGGCCTCTAAATTTCAGTTGTGTTTAAGTACAATGTCAATATAGATCCTTAGCCTTGAGAATCTCATTATTCTTGCTAATATTCTAATTTTATTATTACTAAATTATGAAACAAATTGGCCTCTGAATTTCAGTTGTGTTTAAGTACAATATCAATATAGATCCTTAGCCTTGAGAATCTCCTTATTCTTGCTAATATTCTAATTTTATTATTACTAATTTATGAAACAAATTGGCCTCTGAATTTCAGTTGTGTTCTAGTACAATGTCCAAATAGATCTTAGCCATGAGAATCTCCTTATTCTTGCTAATACTCCGATTTTATTACTACTAAATTATGAAACAAATTGGCCTCTAAATTTCAGTTGTGTTTAAGTACAATGTCAATATAGATCCTTAGCCTTGAGAATCTCATTATTCTTGCTAATATTCTAATTTTATTATTACTAAATTATGAAACAAATTGGCCTCTGAATTTCAGTTGTGTTTAAGTACAATATCAATATAGATCCTTAGCCTTGAGAATCTCCTTATTCTTGCTAATATTCTAATTTTATTATTACTAATTTATGAAACAAATTGGCCTCTGAATTTCAGTTGTGTTCTAGTACAATGTCCAAATAGATCTTAGCCATGAGAATCTCCTTATTCTTGCTAATACTCCGATTTTATTACTACTAAATTATGAAACAAATTGGCCTCTAAATTTCAGTTGTGTTTAAGTACAATGTCAATATAGATCCTTAGCCTTGAGAATCTCATTATTCTTGCTAATATTCTAATTTTATTATTACTAAATTATGAAACAAATTCGACTGTGAATTTCAGTTGTGTTTAAGTACAATGTCAATATAGATGCCTTGAGAATCTCCTTATTCCTGCTAATACTCTAATTTTATTACTACTAAATTACTCTGAATTTCATTAGTAGACAACATAGATTTTCTCTCAAAATAGAAGTATTTTTTTAAACTAGGTGATAAGGGGTGTCACATTCAAGACGACGTGAATGATATCAAAATTAGGTGAGTAAGTCATATAACACGTTTATTAATGTCGCTGTATATTATCGACAAAAATTACGTATCGACACGAGCTCATGTATCGATAAAAATTACACCTGTACCCTTACTTTTAGAAACAACATTTTCGAATTACGCCAACCATTACAGAAGGTTTTTCGCAGTCAAGTTTTAACTTTTTATAATTTAATTTTATTATTTACTTTAAATAGGCAGATTTTAACGGAAAATTCGTCATTCTTACTAAAACATTTTGTATAAACATGTTCTTTAAATCTGGAACAAAAAAATTAAATAAAATCCCATAAAGCAGTGGCTATCTATAAGTTAGTAAATGAATCTATTGAAACAAATAAAAATTAATATATTATACCCGATATTTTAATATAATTCCAATGGCAAATAAAACTTGCGGATAAAAAGAATGCGAATTGAATTCAGCAGTGTTCTGTCGGGAATTTGATTGAAGCGTGCTTCCAACCAAAGCTGCATTTGAGGTTTCATAACGGCGCACATGTTCCGCCCAGTGCAATTAATGAAATGCACTTGCGCTCGGGCGGCGCACGCCGTCTGCTGCCCCGCGAGACCGCGCCCGCGCATCTGCCGCTCAGCATCTGTATTTTTGTGTTGTCGCGATGGATCTTTAATACCAATTAATACTTGTTTAGTTATTCATTTGTTCATTCATTGCGGGGGGAGGGGGTGTAATAGATGGTACGCAAACGTGTTTACAAAACATTATGTTATTTATTTATATTAAATATGTAGTTTAAAAAAATAATTCAGAACGGAAGACATTTTTTTAAATTTTGAGCGACATAGAAAGTGGGAAATTATTGTATTAACTAGAAATTTGGTATTTGGCACTTTTAATTAACACCAAAATTTGGGGTACTTCACGTAAAAATATTAAAAATTCATTTTTCTCAAAACTTGTATATGACACCCATAAAACGCCAAACACGTTTTCCCAGAAAAATGTGAGAAGGTATTTCTCATACAAAACTTAAGTAAATTAAATGAATCTGTATTACAACGGTAAGTGTAGCGTAGGTTGCATACCCGTACTACCTCATATTGAATTTTTTTTCTGCAAATTAGTCTTTATGAGCTTAAAATCTTGGTGTTAAGTTTTGATCAATAAAAAATAAAGTAACGAAAATGTACATTTAGAGGTTACTATTAAGTTGGCATGGCGAAACCTATTTCTGTAGGTTCTTAAGCACGAAATAAGAAGCTAGTAATCAATAAACAGTTCTCATATCTTATTTCATTCTCAAGATATATTTCAACGTTAACGCAAGGGTTAACCGACGTGGTGTGTTGAGCGTCGCCGCCGTGGTATTTTGGGTTGACCACAGATCAACCCAACATACGACGGTGACCTAATCTCTACTGGCTATTATACAAGTACGCTGAACTGGCTATACCATATAAAATAATAGCTATTTTTATGATTATTTGAAGCGCCGCTACGAACTCCTGGAAATTAAATTTGTCATTTCTTTAGAGATGCCCAAACGTTCTTTTATATCGATATATCATTACGCAATTGATACATGGTAATATCACATTGTTTTGTATTTATACTTTGGATATTTTCTATTATTTTTTTAATTTTAGGAGTATAAATGAAATAAAAATATACTTGCTTACAAATTTTATTTGTATTAAAAAAATAATACAACTATCTCCAGGTAAAATAAAAACATTGCAAGAAATAGAATTACCGTCGCCGTAAGATTAATTCGTTGAACGTATTATATTTTATTCCTGCCCATAAAAAACTTTTAATTACCGACACTTATTAGCGGCGTATTATTGTGTTAATTGTACAAATAAATTAATGAACTGAATAGGCTATATACAACTTTAATTTATCGAACTTTTTATCGATCACTCTGTCCACCTCTAATATTAGTTGCATGGATGCTCACTAACAGCGCCAAAATGGAGACAACCAAATTGCTTCATTACGACTTTGTATAAAGCCAGTTTAGTGTACTAGTACCTATAATAGAGGTTCATGTCATTTACATAATTTAATGTAGGCAATTGATACATATGGTGGAAGTGTTGTTACGAGCAACCTCTATTATATATAGCTAAATTTAAAAAATGACTTTTTTCAGAAAATTCAAAATAATATTCATTATTATTCAGCTCGGGAGAATAACTCGAAAACAGCTGCGAATACATTGTCACTGCGGGTAAAAACCGCACTCCGGGCAAGTATTGGGTGTGTTAAAAAGAGTTATGTGTAATAATTTTTCTTGCACTCAATTAGAGAAAGGGCATATTTTATGTTTGTGTTGTCACTAAATTACGCTATTTATCAGTGTGACAACGTGTAACGTATTTTCAGTTGTCAAATGTCAAATGAATCGTCATTATGAATAAAGTGAAAATATGTGCGCTTAATTCGATATATTTGCTTCCTGTTATAAATTATTAATTTCCTAAATACACATTTAATTTCATAATATCCATATTTAATTTCATCTGTATTGAAAACTAGTTCGTATACGCGCGTTTTTGGCATTAGTTGGTGCATAATTGAAACTAAAATTATGTTGTTTTAGATTGTATTTTAATGCTTTCCTAAGGTCGATTCGGGTGTCACTAAGCTAAGCTAAGAGCCATTATTATCACTGCATTCGGTATTCATTAAAATCATGTCACTTGCACTACAAAACGATGTATTCACTAATTCCACTCACTCGAGAACGTAATACAAAAATTTAACAAAAACCATTGATACACGTTGTACTTACTGTCATTCTAAAAGCTGCAGTGAACCTAATGTGTACCAGTGGTTCGTGAATATTTTAATTTGTGAGAGTTTCCATGTTGTATAAGAAATAAACCATGCAGGTCTATTGTGCAAACATAATTAAAATTAGACTAATATGTATTACTAAGAAGAAAATCATATCTATCTAAATGATAAATGAAACACTGTTGTATTAAACATTATTCAAATAATTTTATTTTTGAAATCAATGATAGTATTTTTCCTAATCTATTTCATCAATGGTATTATTTTTCATATCATTTTCATATTTAGACGAATTTTGGCTCACAGTTAAATGAAACTACGTGATGTAGTATTATTTCTACTTTCTTTAATTTCTTTACCACGACCTATGTTTCGTTGTATTACAACATCTTCAGGTGGGATATTAGCAAAGATCTTTGCTAATATGCTTTGCTATGCTAATATCCCACCTGAAGATGTTGTAATACAACGAAACCTAGGTCGTGGTAAAGAAATTAAAGAAAGTAGAAATAATACTACATCACGTAGTTTCATTTAATTGCGAATAATGAATTTCTACAAAATTAACGCCAAATATATTCAATATACGAATTTTGGCTATTAAGGATTTTTAAATGGCAATAATTTTTATTTACGAATTGTAAACAATCTTGAACTTGAAGTGAAACTGATCTTGAAATTGAATTATATTATCCTTTTCTTTCCTTTAATCATCTCTTGTAAAACTATACCAATAAAAGAGATAGAAAAATTCAATTCACCATCGATTGCTAAAGAGGGTATGCAACATTGCCACTTTTTTTAGGTTAATCGAAATAAAAGATATAGGTTGATGCACTTCCATGTTGATGCAATATTATGGATTAAACTGGCATTATTAAGTAATGATACATACTGTATATATACAATAGAGGATAGATAGATTACAGAATCTTGTCTTACACATTTGTCTTAATTTTAATTTATTTCAATTAAAATTGCTGTCTAACTCATTACTTAAGATTATTACAAAGTTACAAATTACTTCATTCCTCGGTCTTCTTTCATTCTTCATTGTTCTCATATTACTAGTATGCTACATCATTAGTATCGAGATACTAACTGCGTTTTCGAACTTATACTCTGTAGTCAGAAAGACAGTTAAAACATTGCCCAGACCTTTATTTATATTTTTTTTCCTCAGCACGCTACTGTTTATCGCAATACCAGCACTAATCATTTCGCATTATATACATACAATCGGCCAAGCCATATCCGACATTAATCTTGTTAGTTCAACTTGTTAGTTCGTTGAGGAGAGAAATTGTACAAGAAATAGCGCGCTCGCGTCGGTTAGGCACTAATGATTTCATTGTTGCTATGAATGCGATCAAAACACTCGTAGGACTGGTATCTATCGCTGGTGCTGGGACTCAAACGTCGATTTTAAAACAATATCGATAAACACGGTAAAATAATATATAATTTATGCTAAAATCAAATTCCACTCGCCGCTAGACTAGGAGATCGCTTTAAGAAATCATCGTAGAATTAAAATCAATGATCATAAAAGCTATTTCAAGACCATAAATTTTGAGTTCTATGAGTACATTGACAGGAACAAAAAGAAAATTAGATGATCAGGTGCTATTTGCCTACGGAATTCATAACGAAAACTAGTTATGTACCATCAAGAATTGGTCATCTGACTAGATATTAGGGAAAACATTATGCCACCTTAATCAATACATATTTATTTATAACGGTAACACTAAATACAAATCGATCAAACTATGATAAACTACCTTCTATCATATATAGTCCATTATATTCGTTACTAATACCTATATTATGGATACATTTTCATTACCTATCATCCGAAATATCATTAAGCTACATCAATTATTAAAAACTATGCAACGTTATTTTATGTCTACATGCATCATTTGTGCATCTAACAGAACTCAGTTATATCAACGTAACTTCATCTATTTATCATAGTATCGATTAATTAGTTACTCAACAAACGCCCCACAGACAAAGACATTGATTCAACTAGAATGTTTAAGACTATGCAACGGTAACATAATTTCATGTCTGTATGCAATATTTGTGCAATCAACACAACTCTGTTACGTCAACGTAACTTTATCTATTTATCATCGTATCGATTAATTAGTTAATCAACAAACGCCCCACAGACAAAGACGTTGATTCAATTAGAAGGCATGTACAAATATGTTAGAATACAAAAGAAGTTTATTAAATAAACGAGTAGCAAAAATATTACATAATCATAGCAGGCTCAAACTAAAGATTGCTGTCGACATGCACCACAATCATGCATGACATGACATGCACCTCAATATCTAAACAGCAAAGACACGTATAGTATTATTAAAGAGAAGTCTGGACCTAAGAACTTACATTAAAGTGCATCGCTGTGCGATACCGATAAATCTTCAAGCAACACCAGTGCATCGCTATACCGCACCGACACGTCACTGCGTTACACCGACACATTGATAAGTCCCCACGAACGCCGACGCGGCGGCAGATTGGGCTGAGGTCGCGCGGGTCGACCGGCTGCGTCCATAAATCCGCAAGCGCCGCTAGTTGGACAAATGACTCGCCCCAGCGGCCGGCGCCGTCTCCGCGCGCTGTACTTGTTAACTTTTCAGTAAGACTAATGCTTATAGACTGATATATGGACAGAGCTTTAATTATTCCTATTCTACAATTATTTTACAATCATTTAGAATAATTAAAAAATACTGAATAACACTCTTAACACAGCCACATTGACCTTTAGCTTTAATCTACAATGAAGGAAACGGGGTAATAATTTAATTCTCTAAAGGTTTGACCCTACTTGTCAGCAAAAATCAGCACCACGCCCACACTATGTTTTATATGGGATATTGACCGTACGCTTCAACATCGGCGATGCGCATTCAGAGGCCGCAAATATCAGTACCGCCTAATCCGTGTGATCACATGCGTACCATGGTGTCTTCCATACTTACTTACTGTACTTGTGAGCGCTATGCGTGCGTAAGCGTGCGAATGCACGCGTCCGTATTCTGAAGCATTCCTGTGTAACATGCTGAACCAAGTTTAAGTGTCCTTTTTCCTTCTTATACTTTGTATTTCTTGCAAAATACAAGTTATTAACACTGCCTCTTCTTCAAACGTCCTATCTATCTCATATTTGGGTGAACTGTGGCCTTCAATCGTACGGCTGTGCCGCTGTCGTAAGCTAAAAATGCGATAATACGTTTGGGCGTGTATAAGCATGTTAAAGAGAGCTGACGCATGCGGCGCTGTTCGGCGCGTACAAGTGTGGCTGATTTTATCAGCCGAAATGCTAATCCGTGCTGACAAATGGGACAACCCTAACTCGATATATGGACGAGCAATGAACAGAAAATTTTACTATAAACAAGCTGAGGTAGGTATTACGCATGTTATAATAACACAATTAAAATACGAGTAGCAATAATTCAACAAAAAAACAGGTTATATAAATACAGAGAAAAAAGAGACCCTATTATGACACAGAATTGGTATTTTATATAAATACAGATTAAAATACGAGTAGCAATAATTCAACAAAAAAAACAGATTATATAAATACAGAGAAAAAAGAGACCCTATTATGACACAGAATTGGTATTTTATATAAATACAGATTAAAATACGAGTAGCAATAATTCAACAAAAAAAACAGGTTATATAAATACAGAGAAAAAAGAGACCCTATTATGACACAGAATTGGTATTTTATATAAATACAGATTAAAATACGAGTAGCAATAATTCAACAAAAAAAAACAGGTTATATAAATACAGAGAAAAAAGAGACCCTATTATGACACAGAATTGGTATTTTTAGGGTTCCATCCCTTAAAATGAAAATTAAGTAGAACCTTTCTTGAATCACTTGGTTGTCCGTCCGTCCAGCTTTCTGCCTGTAAAAACATTTTTTTTTAAAACGGCTTAAAATATCAACTTGGATGTCGTATACTGAAGTCTTATAGCTTTATATTATTCTAACAAATTTAAATCTTCGGTTCACACAACAAAATAATATGGCTTTTAAACCTTATTTTTAATTCATGAAATTGTCTTACAAACTGATCATCGAAACCTGGAGAGTACTTCAGGTCTGTAGGTCGACCTGAAAATCATCTTGAAAATCAGCGTAACAGGAGTTCTTATAGCACAAGTAATACGTAGAATAATATGAAACAATAAAACTAAGTGTGAAGGTTTAACAATTTTTAATTTATTTTTTCAGAATGGCTTCCGCTGAGACTTTTGGTGCAGACGTTATATACAACAAAGACCTTGCTGATAGTTAATGCGTGTGTCCACCAGAGTTAATCCTTGGCTCATATAATGTAAATTAAGAATATTTTATAGTAATAGTACAACTTACATAATTACAGGATATTTACTCATAACTGTACAGTATTACAATTCTAATGGACACCACTTCCAGTGATTATTAATTCGAGCAAACTATACAAAGAAATCAGTACAAGAAAGAAAAATCCAGTGATTATTCTTCTGTATTTCCTCCATTTTATTTTCATATATTCATAACCACATACAGAAACTAAATATTTTTCATATCCTATATCGGCCTTGGAGAAATTAATTTTCTTCGTGTCCCATGTCGGTCTTCGGAATCACGTTCTGTTTCACTTCAGGTTTTTGTGAGGCTCTTCGCTTCCAACAATAAAGTCCGTCATGCTTCTACTTTCTTTCAGGGACCCGAGGTTTATTACATCGCTTGATAATTTTGTTTGGAGTACATTTTAATTTTTAATTGTTTTTTATCCTTAAGATATATTCCTTAACTATATTCTTAGACCAGAATATTAGGGGAATAACGGCGATTGAGAGAGAACAGTTTAGGATATGTTGCCTTCTTAGCTTAGACTGGTATTCTTAGTTTGGATCATATTTTCATTTTTTTTAGATTGGTAACATTTTTTTTTAAATATCTTTTACAAGAATATCAGGAGAATATATTTAAGATAGCGATTGACACAAATCAAATCGCTGCTTTCATTGTCGGTTTATTTCAAACGATAACGTAATACGACGTGTTAGGGTAAATGGTGTAGTGCTCGATCACATTATTTTACAACTCCGTGACGTAAAGAAGCGAAGCTAGGGCGAGCGTGTGTCTCGCGGTGTTTTCACTCACAGAGGTCACGAGGTCAACGCGAGTAACGGTCATGCTCGATTGACGTAGATCTTTTTTTTTCATTTATCCATTATGTTTTGCTCACGAGTTGTGCTCGCACGTATTATTACAATAAAGACTGCGGTTGGCTTGTGACCCGCGCGCTTTTGATAATGACTATGGTTAGTCAGGCCATTGAGGACTGAACGACTATTATACTGATTGAGCAATCGGATAATTATTGTTTTGCTCCAATACTGAATCGATCGTGAATTTATTTTTTCTCATTATAAAATGCTGCCTAGACGTACGCCTAAATAAATAACAAGAACGCCAAAAAATAAAGTTTAACATTTATTTTATATAACGAAAACAAGGTTGTGTGAAAAATGGATAACATATTCATTAAATAATGTGACGGATTTGTTTATCTTTCAAGAACACGTGTAAAAAGTATCAAGATAACGTGAAATAAACGATTATTATATTGATTGAGCAATGAGATAATTATTGTTTTGCTCCAATATTGAATCGATCGTGAATTTATTTTTTCTCATTACAAAATGCTACCTAAACGTACACCTAAATAAATAGTAAGAACGCCAAAAAATAAAGTTTAACATTTATTGTATATAACAAAAACAATCTTTGTGTGAGAATGTGTTCATTAAGTAATGTGACGGATTTGTTTATCTTCCCAGAACACGTGTAAAAAGTATCAAGATAACGTGAAAATGCGATAATATAAATGGCGGTTTAGCGGTTTTACGTACTTGTGCCAGCAAATCGTAAAGTACTCAGAAATTATTGACACAAAAGAAAAGTTATTTTAAAACCTGTGAACCTGTTAAGTTTTAGAAATAATAAACATATATACAGAAATAATTAAGTAACGAAGGCGTCAACAGAAAAATGTGGATATGTTTGTATAAAGTACACTTAGACCAGACAGGATTGCCAATTTTTTTTCCGAAGAAGTAACGTCTACTTATCTTGAGAAGAGGAAAAAATAAATTACAAAAAATTAGTCAAGTATGAGCTATACTTGCATAATTAGTCTTCCATACCATCAGTCCTCCTACTTAAATTATTAATAGTAATAAATTCCGCCTGCACATAGCAGCTCAGCTCTCGCCTTTGGACAATACTCTCCGCCGTCGGCATCAATACCGTATCACATTACATATGCGCGGGGCTGAGTGACTGAATAAAATTATTGAAAAACGTGTGAGGACAAAGTTTTTCCTTCCATTCTGAGAAATATTCTTTGTCGAGAAACTTTTCCCTAAGACTAAGACCGAGAAACTTTTTCCCTAAGATTATAAAGAAATTAACAATTAATTGTTAAATTAATTGCGATAAAATTTTTGAATCCTTGTAATTTTGATCTAATTTGTACTTCGTTCTCAATTTTGATGCTTTTTTCTGACTTTGCCGAGCGATGCTTTTGGTGATAAGGGTGAGATTTAAGAATTTTAAACATTTTTCCCTAAGAATGTTAAAACGGATTCTTAAAAATACATCATACCTTGAATTTGTGCCTCAATAAATTGTCATCCACCTTACGCAATCCCTTTCATTTTTTATGTCACGAAGCCATTTGGAATTGAGATATCCATATGTTATAATGTCTTACCCAAAATAAAATATTTTACTTACTTTATTCTTAAACAAAGCATATCGACGAAAAATAAAATATGATACTTTATATAAGAAAGAAACTGTTGGCAACCCTAACAACAGATATATTTTATTCTTAAGTAGAAGACATCACAAACGTACATACTATATAAATATACATTACAATGTGAGTAATAGCTTGTTGCCTAATTAAAATTAAGGTTTCTACAATTTTACATTCTTAACAATTAGTGTATTTGATACATTTTCAGTCACAGAAAATTCAATCACGTTTTAGAGTAATGTCCAAAAAGACGACCTGTGAATAAAGCACATACTAGACAAATTTAATCAATTGTAAAATTTGTAAAGAAATAAATACGAAATTGAAGCTATAATTATATATTTCTATTTAAAGTAAACTGCCAAAAATGAGGAAATGATCAAAATTGCTGAAAATAAATCTTCGGGACGGGAAATGACCGTTAGCGGCAAAAATTGTGGCAAACAATGAAAAAAAATTGTGGCAACAAAAAATATGCTAGCTTTTACAAGAAATTGCCCCAAAAAATGCCGAAGCGAAACTTGTTTTTCATCAATTTCAAGTGTCATATCTAAATTTGTCAAGTAGTCCTCGTTTACCATTCATATTTTTATTTACTGATCTTCTACATCAGTTGACAGAAACCACTCCAACAACAATATCGTAGAAACCATTCTAATAGTAAAAAGATCTTAAACTTTTAAAACGATCTTTACAGTATTTTCTATAAAATTTATATTGTGTTCTTATATTACAATACCCTAATCGATTAAAACCAACGCAGTAGACAGTTCTATTGCAATAGTGTCGAAAGAAGCCGAGCATTCACCGGAAAAACCTTCATGGTCAGCCTTGGCATTATGATACCTTCATTGGCGCGTCTCTTAATCACGCAATGTGTTACTTTTGACAGAATCTCGAAGCGCGACCTCGCCAATCCACATCATGCACGTCTGCAAATTAAGTAATCGATCTATATATTTATTTAAGCAGCAACCATCATTGGCTCGTTCAACTTATAAAAAAGAAGCTGAATGAACGACGATGATTGCTCCAACTGTCGACTTTCAACATATTTTCTTTCTTTTTGTCATCGACTTCCATTCGCAATGCTTCACCTATACATCGGATTATGTATGAAATTTCCTAAAATAAAATATCTTGTCTCGGACTTTTCCCATCTCTAGTAACGAAACGTTTAATCAAAGAATTTCTGGAATTAAAGTCATCCGTTTCTAGTTCTAGCATGAAATAATGTGCACCCCTTAACACCAATCGTTTTGAAGACATTGGAGACGTTCAGCCTATGTTAAATATTTGTAAATCATGTCGTGTAAATATATGTAATGTAACTTATTTGTATTTTGTTTTATTAATAAAATATACATTTTTTTTTATAAATGTACAATCTTTGCTGTCTCGTACCAGAACGAAAAATTGGAACTTTTGTGAAATCATTTCGATGTCTCTACGTCCATATGTGTGTCCCAGGTATTTTCCTCTCAAAGGACCATTTTTTTCAGATTTTAATGCAATGTAATAATATAAAATAACGTATTTACGAAGGCAAACCTAATTTCCAAAATAATGAAATAAGTAAAAACGAGGAATCTAATTTTCTTGGAGATTTTGTACTTATTAGAGAAAACTCTGGAAATTTACAACATATGTTATACAAATATATCGCCTCAGGAAGAAACTCTGAAAATAAAAAGTGAAATAACGGCATAGCGCCATAGAGTTATAGAGTCGTTTATCCATTTCATACATGTAAAGTCCTCCCTTGGGCATGTGAAGACCAGGCTGATCTAACGACAATTTTGTAGCAACGATTAGAAATGGGAAATATAAAACAGCAAACGCTGACTAAAAAAATGTATTTGGTTATTTTTTTATATCATCTATAAATATTTGAAGGAAAAAGTGGGAATTTTAAAAAAATTAGAAAAACTTTAATATATACCTAGTTACAAATGTATCAATTTAGCATTTAGAAAAGGACGGCATAGTGAATTAGAAATTTATACATTAATAATTTATATAGTGAATTACACTAATGGTTTTTTATTAATCGATATTTTACTAAAAACAGCTAATATAAGAGTAGAGTTCTTTATAACATACTAATTCAAATGTATAATACTAAATTCTCAAAAATATGTTATATATACTAAATAAATACATAAGGTGTAATATAAATATTAAATACTAGCTATGTCTACGACTTCATTCGCGTATAATTAGAAAAAAATTTTTTTTTTCTTTTATATATTATTGGCTCCTGGGTGTATATTATAACCACACCAAATTTCATTAAAATCCGTCCAGCAGATTTTGCGTGATACCTACTCAAATTAACATATAGACACAAAAATTCTGAAAAAGTTTTTTTTGGCTTTTTTTGTCATTCTATACGCCAAATCAATCACTTTTTTTAAATATTTGCAATGTGCAGAATTCATTCCGTTACAATTTTGTTACACACATATATATATATATATATATATATATATATATATATATATATAAATATATATTAAATTTTATAAGAATATCCTAATTTCGAAATATTAGTTGGAAAATAAAAAACTTATTTATTTTTTATTTTTACTTTCATTTATATTTATGTTATATAACAGCTGCATTTTCAATGATTTAATAATAAGAATTATATTAGATTATTTATCATTTAACAACATCGACTTGAACTGAATAAATTATGCTTGGCCTTTTACGAATTTTTTAATAAAACTTATGTAAATGAAGATAAAATAACTATTGCATCATGAGGTGATAAATGAAAAATGATTTCATCGTTAATTAACCGACATTTATCTTGTACGCCCACGTGACATTCAGTCAGCCCAGTGTTAATTATCCAGCATAATAAGCAGAGACCTTGCAAATATTCCATTTGCCATGAGTGTAAACAGCAAAAAGACTATCGGGTATTAATCTAAGATACATGGATATTGATTATTAATTTCGGCTTGTTATTTTTTTGCATTTCGATTTAAATATCGTTTTTAGATATTTTTATAACAAAGTGTGTTATGAAGTGAATTCATGAATTTCTCACTAAGTGTTAAACAAGTTTGTGCACATTCGATATACCTACCGTAAAAATAGCACATTTAAATAATAAATTTCATACAATTTTGGCGGTGGTATCTACTTCTGATTGAATAATGATCTATAGAATTAATACAGGTCTCTAATCTGATCAATATAAATTTCCCCCATGCCAAAAGTGATCCAACTCAATATCTTACTAAAATATACATCTTGAATAACTTCAGCAAACAACATTTAATAAATTTGAATGAAATCATTTTGTTACCAAAAACTTATATGTTTCAAAATTATTCTTAAAAGAATTAAGATTTTGTTGGAGGTGCCAAAATTACAAAAAAAAAAACATTTATCTTTGAAATATTACTTCAATTTATATGGGATATCCAACTGAACTTAAATATATTTTTCACTAAAATCTGTATGTGAACGAAACGAACCAAAACTTACATATTATAAAAAAAATTAAATTTCAAAATGACACGTTATAAATTGTTTAATTAATGTTTTTGTTACCGCATGAATGTAAATTAAAAGCAAGCGCTTTTTGCAATGTTGTAATTTAATTTAAATCAACGATATGCTCTACGTACGTTATTAATTTCGTCTAAATACTAATTCTCAAGTACCAAGTACTTAACCAGATTGCATACGAGCGAGGCCCGTCACGCTCGGCCGGCCGCGCGTGTCGCCGCGCCCATCCCGCCGAAGCCATGACACATCACGCCCGTCACGCTGTCTGCTCACACGAGGTGGCTGTTCGTCCCTACATCACATGTAGGTAACATATCCCAGAATGATATCACGCAGCATTCGAGGACAACACTTGAAATCTGTAAGTATAAATGAAAACGTACAGATACAATGCCAGATGCAAATATTTTGACCAGACGCTTGCTCACGAATACTTTTTTTTATTATTTTATCATTCTTCTATATGTTAGTACGATACTTTTGTCTCTTTTTGGATAAGTACAACACATTGTTAATATTAAAAAAAAAGTTAGAGTACAATGACTCTAAATATGAATTGTATTCATAAATCTTTATTCTAACTGAGACGTTCTGACTCAGGACTTAGCCAGATGAATTGGTATAGAGAGTTCGGATAAACGTCAACTTGACTCGTCACCTATTGTGATATTTGTAATCCTTTAAAATATTGAATTATTAATTAATCAGACATATTTTAATTAGTCGCAGGATTGACTAGTACAAAACTCTTCAATTGCCAAGACAAATAAGTGTGTTTTCATAAATATTTACTTTTCCAAATAAAGTTAGGTAAATCTGTAAATCTTAATGTAATCCATTTTTGTAAAAAGGAAACGGAAATGAAAAATTTTATTTTTAATAAATATATCACTGACTTTTTGTCACATCTAATTCATTATATATATATATATATATATATATATATATATATATATATATGTGTGTGTGTGTGTGTGTGTGTGTGTGTGTGTGTGTATATATATATATATATATATATATATATATATATATATATACGCATGCGACACAGATAACCGACAATAAGGTGCACGTCCTACAAAAATTTATTGGTCTTACAAAAAATCGGAGCTGCTATGGCCGTTTCCTACCGATACGAACATTACAAGTCAAAATGTGAAGAGAAAAGAAGAAGAAGAAACTGGATATAATTCCGAAGAAATTCCCCTCAAATTAACCATTTCCAAGGCAAATTTCATTCAAACACAGCCAACTCCCTTGAGACAAATAATTTCTCGATTACTCCGAAAGTTTTTTACAATATCTACATTTTCTACATTTACAATATCTATATTTTCTACATTTACAATATCTATATTTTCTACATTTACAATATCTATATTTTCTACATTTACAATATCTATATTTTCTACATTTACAATATCTACATTTTCTACATTTACAATATCTATATTTTCTACATTTACAATATCTATATTTTCTACATTTACAATATCTATATTTTCTACATTTACAATATCTATATTTTCTACATTTACAATATCTATATTTTCTACATTTACAATATCTATATTTTCCACATTTACAATATCTATATTTTCTACATTTACAATATCTATATTTTCTACATTTACAATATCTACATTTTCTACATTTACAATATCTATATTTTCTACATTTACAATATCTATATTTTCTACATTTACAATATCTATATTTTCTACATTTACAATATCTATATTTTCCACATTTACAATATCTAATATATCTACATTTTTTACATTTACAATATCTACATTTGCAATATCTACAATATCTACATTTTTTACAAGTTTGTTCAAATAAGAAAATCAACAAAGCTACAAGTAAGTTCGACTGTTATAATATTTATAATTAATTATGACATAACACTAGTAATTGAAAAATTGTAAGAAAGTGCAGAAAAAACTTGTCAGTTTGGGTTGAGAGTAAATTTCATTAAATAATTGCTTATAACCAATGATCTGAGCAGTAAACAAGAATTAATTTAATATACAGTTCGATTCTTATAACGATATACGTACTGAAGGTACATATTGCAGATAGGTGACGAATTTCGAACTTAATCTTAAAACTTGTCTAAAACTTGTTTCCATCTTAAAAAATAATATCTGAGAATGAAATCAACTCCTTACAATCATGTCTTTATGATTATTTCCTATAATAATATAAGTAAAAATGCGATAACGTGATAAAAGATTATATGGCATATATCAACTTCGCTCTGAGTATTTTTGGTTCGTAAATAAATACTGAACAAAATAGTAATTTACTCAATGTTTATTTACGAACGCAAAAAATTATTAATTATATCGAAAGAATATTTTACAATATTACTATTTTTTGGAAATATGTATAAAACTTCTTCATTTTATTCACGAATTGATTATATAGTCCTAAAATGGACACAATTGCTCGTTTTACGTTAACACGACTGTTTGAAATTTTGTAAGGAACAACTCTAAAGTCTACAACATAAAGGCAGTAACTGTAAACAGAAAACACACATGTAATCAATAAAGGCTACTATAATTATCTTTTCTTGCATTTGTCTATATCTATATCTTCGTCTAGATTCATATGAAAAAATATTCAACCTCTGACTCAGAAATTACAATGCTGGAGTAGTGATAGAACATAAAGAAGTTAGCATAGTAGAATTGCATAGAGAATTGCATGAAGTAGCATAGAGAAATTGGGTAAATATTAATCTTGCTAATCGATAATTATGGAAGGAGACGTGATAATGTCAATTGGTTTGACTATGATTTTTTTCCAAAATTGCAAATTGTCAAGTCTTATATTATATATGCAATCTCGAGATTGCATATATATGCAATCTCGGTTTTATATTATCAACTTGTAAATTAAAACCATAAATTAGTTTTTAATTTTGAAGTAATTCAATTTATGAAAACATTTTAGAGTAAATATGCTTTACTGATGTTTGATTTTCCCCTTTCAAAAACCCTGTAATATTTTAAAAATAAAAATAAATAGGTCAAAAGTATTATTTTAGAATGCTCTGCAAAAAAGTACTGAAGTATTTTTGTTATAAAATTAAAAATAAATAAGTCTTATCGCGTCAAAACTTTTTTACACAAAATATGTTTTGCTTTTTCCCTGTCGTAAAATTGTAATTGAGTTATTATTAAACTTCTACAAAAATTGTATCATACCTATGGTTATAGACTTAAGAGTTAAGGGAATAACTTAATACACCGCTTTTTTAAATGGCGGCCAAATAGATGGAGTTGGCCATCCGAAGACTCAGTTTTACAATTCCAGCAAATTCCCCCTAAACGTCGATAAAAAACCCTGCCTACCTAGAATATACAGTTTACCATTTTTCGACTGGGTTATATTATTTATCGATTGCATTATTAATATGAACCTCGAGGTTGTTGTCGTTTAAAACAGTAGGTTTATATGTATTGTCGTTTTGAACAGTCCAATACGACATAATAATGATTACATATATATTATATTTAAACCTACCTACCCACACTTTCACGCATGGGCACTGTTATTATTTAGTAGTTGGCAGTCGTAGCAGTCGTGGCCGAGCGGTTAAGGCGTCTGACTAGAAATCAGATTCCCTCTGGGAGCGTAGGTTCGAATCCTACCGACTGCGAGTAGTACAAATTGTTTTATTTCTTTATTTTATAATTAATATATAATTTATCAAGTCTGTTTATTTTTATAATTTTTTAAATTATTCTTTCCCCTTTTTCTAAACTTAGCGATTATTTTTTGTGGCATATTCCTTTTAATAATCATAATTATTTTTGAAAAAAAATATTTACGGTTTTTTTAAAGGGAATATGCCACAAAAAATAATCGGTAATTTGGAAAAAGAATTAAGATTATAATATAATTTACAAAATTTTATTTAATTGAATAAAATATTCTCTTCGATTTACTTTCAAAACATCTTATTATATAAAATCAATTCTTATGATTCCATTTATAGCTCATTTTCTGTTCATAAGAACTAAGAAATAACCGAATATACATCTTTATATTTTGTTACGATAGACAAGTTATCAGAGCTCTTTTATAGCAGCACTTTTCATATTCCATTATTTAATATACCATTCTAATAAGCTTTATATCCTACCTGTCTTATAAGCTTTATAGTATTATGAAATGCCATAATAAATCTGTCAAACTGGTACTTTCAATAATTTACAACTGTCTTAATACCCATTATTTTCTTTTTTATTACCCAAAGTCTTAGATATTCTAATTGCGTAGACCATGTACGAAGATCCTAAAATTTACTAAGAAATAAATCTATGATAATTACAAAATAATTTCTGCTATAAAATATTATTTTATTATCCTCGTAGTACATGTATATTATAATAAAACATAGTGTTTAAAATCGGGCTTGTTTTAAAATATATGTACGGATGAATAAAGTAGAATAAATAAACTAGAAAATCAATAAAAGACTAAAGTTATAGATAGTGAGATCATTTGTCTTTCTTGAAACTCTTTTTACAAAAAAAATTGTCAAAAAAAATTTTATTTTTCGGAACCATACATACTTTAAACAAAGAGAATTAAGAAGTTTTTTAGTTAATATACTCCGAGTAAAAATAATGAAATTTTTGAAAACATAGATATTTTTAAAATTATCGGTATTTCAATACTTGTCAATATAGATATTAGATAAATTAAATTATACAGTAAATAAAAATATTAATTAGTGAAAAACACAAAAATGTACCGGTATTTTTCAACAAGAGTTTTTTAAAAAAACCGTCAGAACATATAAATGTTCTGTTGTTTGACAAACGCGATTATTAAGCGCCACAAGATTACTTGTTGACACAACTCGTTCTGATGCTAAAGATTTTACATACAAATCAAATATATCTAGGCGATTTCTGAGTGCAGGAATAAAGTGCTGAACTTTTAGTTTTCGTCTTTCCTGACATATTACTATTTTATATGACTATTTGAGGATTTGATGTCCTAGAAATATTTTGTTGATGAAGATGTTGATTCAGTTCTGCATGCTTTATTAAACTTTTTTTTTCTTATTATTTATAAACCGTTAATGTCCGTTCGACCAAACCATGGTCAAACGGATTTTGAAAATCGATGCCAAAAAGGTAAGTCCGTCATGAAAACATATTTTTTTCGTTTGGCGACCACAACAGTAGGATCCTGTAGTCATTTTTACAATTTGAGACTGAAACTCCGTCGGAAAGGTCCACAATATGACAAAGTTTCCTTTCTGCATGACAATGATTGCCCACATATTTCAAGAATTATTGGAGTTGGGATGACAAATTATTCTATATCTCCATTATTCACCAGACTTAACAAGCCGCTTTGTGTAAAAAAAAACTTAATGATGGGAACAATCTCCGATTCGCTAAATAAATTAAAATGTATAGTATAGTCGATAGTGATGTCACACGGGCTAATTAAGATTAGTTAAAATAAACGGAGATACAAATATAATTTGTTTTTCTTTCAAAATGCTCATTATTTTTTAGGTAATATAATTACTCAGAACATCTTTTAATTAAACAATTAAAATCCCACAGCTACTTTAGATGATAACTACGTTTGAAATTTGGACTAAACATTATTCATTACATAAATTGACTATATAATAGAAGGATTTCATCTTAGTTCATCTGAAAATAATAAATTTGTAACTAAAAATATATTCTGGTCTTATTATTTTCAGCGCTTGTTTTTTGGTTGACTTGTAATATTATTGCTAACAGTTAACCAAACATTTTATTTTCTTTAATAATATTTATATTGTCAATAGACACAAATTGTTAACTCTTGGAGTGTGTGCGGATTTGATTTGTACCAATGTTTTCAATTGTTGAATCATTGAATATATTTTACAATTGCAGAAATTAAATAATGTTGTTACATTGTCATACATTCGATTTCGCAGCAGCGACGTGTACTTAGCATTTTTATCTCTGAATTTTCTCTGCAAGCAATCTACATCTGTAGAAGTACGTAATTAACATATTTTTTTAACAAGAAATGAATTATATTTGTATTAACACAACTGCTCTTACTATGTAATTATTGTCATGGTTCTAATATCAAATGTTATACTAAATTAACAATATTAGACAATTGAAGCAAATATTCATTTAAGATGGATAAAGACGGTTCCCAAAAAATTCTAAAATAAATATTTATATATATATATATATATATATATATATATATATATATATATATATATATATAATAAAGTACAAAACCAATAGCTTAATAAATTCCATATATAGTGTGATGTATCGTTTGAAAGAGCGAGTTATGAGATCTGTAAAACATTATTTTTTCATAATTGTAGGTCACATATCTTCGGAGATATATTAAGAAATTTGATGATGGAATCATCCAAATGATTGACGTATTATTTGATATTTACAACATTTAAATAACTGAATGTTCAGATACGTAAATATAGAGTAATTTTCATCCTCCTTCTTACAATTGAATGTACAGGAACGTAAAAATAGTGTAATTTTCTTTCCACTATAAGGATATGTAGAAATACGTTCCATCTCCTTCTTATTTATAAAAGAACTGAATATAAAATTTTAAAAAAATGGCGCTTTTGGAAGCCTACTTATTGTTTGAAGGAAAATTCTAACGATAATTCTGGACGTCATAGTACGGAGACACTTATGATAATACAGAGACATTCACTATATATGTCCCCCCCCTATTTAATTTTATTAGGCATTATTCAATATTTATTGCACAAGGAACTCCATATTAATGATGATTTATATAATTTCATTTCAAATGAGATTCAGAACCATCGATGAACACCACCACGCTCCCATTTTATATTAAATTAATCATTTAAAAGTCTTGAGCACTATATATTAAAATGCCTTGTTATATACCACTGTAGTAGAATGAAATAAAATGGAGCGATCATATTTTTAAAATATTTGTGGTTTAAGTTTACTATATTTTTGTAACTTACATTTTACTTAAAATATACATCACACACTAAAATTTCTCCTTATAGTGGAAGTAAATTACACTTTTTATGTTCCTAAACATTCAGTTATTTAAATGTAGGTAAATATCAAATGACATGTCATTTCGATAATTCCATCCTAATATTTTTTTTATTTATATATATTTTGCTACTTCCTTCAAAGTAAAACTACAAGACACCTGCACATTTAGACAGATATACATTATATTCGTTCCCCTACCCCCTTCCATACCCTTCATAACAAACCGCTAGGGCGTCATGACGTATTCATTACACCCGTCTCGACGACCGCCCGCCCTGCCCAATAAAAGCTCCCTGCGAGAGCTTAGGCGGCACACGTGCGGCACGCTCATTGCGATTTCATCATCTCGCCGGCCCGCGGCCTAAGCTCGGGGATAAACGGTGGATACGGCAAGTAATGACTTATTGAAGCTTTTATGGGAAATTTTAGGGTGCTCTGTGTGAGAGGGGATCGTAAGCTACAGTAGTTGCGATTGCTCCTTTTTGGAGGAGGTTTCCTTTTGGTAATTTTATTTTTTTTTAAGAAATAATTTTTAATGGGAAACCTCTGGAAGATTGCTGCTCTATGTACATCGCGTTCCACATTCGTACCGGGTAACAAAAATATAGATATTTAGTATTTTCAGGAAACTTTTAAATTCAGATTACTAGAGTAAGAAACACACCAAATGGTAATAGCGTGTAACAACACCAAACCTCAAAGATTAGAAAGAAAATTTATTTAAAGAAAATTGCGTGAATTGTGTCATTTTGTTCGAATTATTTTCAGAAAAACTGAAAAAAAGAACTGCAAGAGACATTTTCCTTATTGACAATACATCGAACGCTCTTAAACACTAAAGAACTTATTAGGTTTAAGAACTAATACAATATTTTCGACTCTACCGTTCATGGGAACGAATAATGCTATTTTATGTATTTTACCAATTTTTTCTGATATTTTATACTTGTTTATTTTAAGTTATGTGCATGCTTATATTATTTATTTATTTATAAATTTCAATGTAAAGATATAGGTTGCTAGATTTATATTAGTGTACATAAATCAAACATGAGCCAAGAAACTGTTTTAATATGTTTCTACACTATATATAAAAACGATACTTTTGAATATCGGATTCTAATTTATATACAAATTTGCTGGATATAATATAAAGGTATATTTATAAAATGTAATATCATTGTCAATAAAAATGAGGATTAAATGTTTTTTTATTGTACTCCAAGTAAAACTACTGATATTTTTAAAAATATTGATATTTAGATATTTTTAAAACATCAAAAATTTTTTTTAATATTTATATATAATATCGATATTTTAATACTTCTCAATATCGCATTTTGATAAATCGAATCGTACAATGAACATTAAAACTAATCTAGGAAAAAACACAAAAAATTATTTATCAGTATTTTTCAACACAAGTTTTTATGAATATTTGTTTTTTTATATGCAATGCTATTTGACAATTACGATTAATCGCCATTAATTAGCAGATTAATTATTGATAAAACTCGTTCTGATGCTACAAATATAACAAAAGATATCAAATATTTCAAGGCAATTTCTGACAGCTCAGGAATAAAATAACTGCTGTCTATCCTGAACTTCAAGGTCTTTATGTGCTAGAAATATTTGGTTGATTAAGTTCTCCAGGCGTTGTTATTTTGTCCTTTTGATTTAAATTACACCAGTAAGTGCTATAAGTTGAATGAAAAGGAATATCGCAAATTAATGCCAAAAAATAAAATGCATCAGGGAAATATAATGTTGTGTGTTTGATGAAATAGTCATGAAATCATGTATACATATAGAATACTTCCTAGTAAGGCAACAATTACCAGAGCAGTATAGCATTTACAGAAGTAAGGCAACTATTACCACAGCAGTATATTATTAAGGCATTGATATCCTGGAAATATTTGGCTGACGTAGATATTGCCTTAATCCTGCGAGTGTGTTACTAAAACTGATGCGTTTCATTTGACGTATTTTTCATTCGCATTGGCTCACATCTCCTCCTATGAGACGACGTCTGCTTGACATAATCTTTTAAAACAATGGTAGCAAATTTAAAAATATCGATACTTAATATCGATATAATTATATATCCCAAAAAAAACTATTGCCGATAAATATCGACGTTTCCAAAAAAATATCGATTTTCCGATATTTTGTTAACATTTGTAAATCCAAGCCCTCTGCACCCAAGGCTGAAAATCTGAACCTATCATAAACACTTAATACAAGAACAGAAAGTGTATTAATACCTTAGTTGTTCTGGTCACTGAATTGTTTGCCTTTTTTAAATGTTAGTTATAAACGACACGTTAATTGAGTTTATGGCCGTTACTAGTGAAACAACGGTATGTTCTAGCGATAATTGTTTCAATTTATTAACATTTAATACAATATAATCTCTCAATGGTTCGCCAGCTAAGCTGGTGGGAGTAAGCGACACATAAACATAATGTATTCTAACTTATTTGTGCCTCTATTTGTAGGAGTAGAAAATATATTAGTTTGTTTACTTACCACATGATATCCTTATAAAGAGACATTTAATTAAAGTTTAATTTCATATTTTTTAACGATTTCGTTACCTTATTAATCCATTGTTACTGAAGATATTTGAAAGCAGCTATGATAGAGGATTAACTTTTATTTATCACTTTTTTCCTTACGGGCTAGGCATAACAAACTGATGATTACTCGTCTTGTAAAATATAATTTTTAAATTATATTTAAAAAATGAAAAAAAAAATTTAACGTCATGTGTAACTAGCTCGATAATTTATTCAAATAGATTTATTTTACCAGTTTGTCCAGGCTAAACCGTGTTCGAGGAAAAACAATAAAAAAAATGTTTTGTAACTGAAATATCCCCACGGAAAATGCGTTGCAAACTACATGCACTAATTGGATACAATGCAATTAATTCCATAATTATAGTCGTAATTGTAATATTATTTAACTTGTAATTAAATCTCTTACACAAATATATAAAATTAAACCTTGAACCTCTTTTTTGACATATGTTTACATAAACTTTAGTCTTTTAATTCTTAAGTCTAATTGTCCATCATTTTCTAATATAATTAACAATCAGGCAGATTAAATTTATCAGAAGTCCATCAAAACGACATATGCGCTAAGACCAGCTACAGAATCTGAATCTCTGCGCCGCAGCCAATTAAGTCCATAACTCGTCCTCGTATGAATACATTAACAAACCGGGGACGAAAACTGGTGCGGACCGCTGAGGGAATCTGTTGTGATAACATTTGTTACGCGCAGATTATAAAGTTACCCCATTAGAGCTGACGGGCATTAGGCAAGTACGCGTTGAAGAGGCGGAGCTGGCATTGTTGAAAATGATTTTTTGTACATCAATAATTCTAGAAAAATGTTATATAATATGATTTAAATATTCTATATTATGACTCTTTTCATACTGTTTTAAAAAATGTTTTATCGGCTACAAGTCCTGATCTCATCACATTATTTCCTATTTTCCAATTTTCAAACATTTATTCATTTTTGAAAATTGGCGGAGAAATTATAGTTACATAGAAATAGGACGATGTCGTCAGCACACAACGGGCTTATTGCATACGCCATCAAAATTAATTTATATGGATACCACTATGACAGTACAGAGGTAAGGTAAAATTAGCTGCGAGCGCAAGAGATGAATGTCTTTTTTGGTGTCTGTTATTCTATTTGCTAATCTCTGAATAAAAAAAGCGACGCAGGGATTATTTTAATTTCGAATTATTAGATAAAACTACCACTTTAGCTGCCCACCTTGAAAGTCGCTTTTACTTCTCTATTAAAAGGGCAATCGTAGCTCCATACAGAGTTCGAATCATGTATTAGCGAAATCTTTATATTAGAATAACTAAATGATAATTATATCCCTATTAACATAATGAGAGCGAAACTTTCTGTTTATTTGTTTGTTTGTCTTTCTTTCACACTTAAACATTCATGGAAATTTGCTTATAGATAGTATATATTCTAGATTAAAATAGAGACTATATATAATGAGGCCATCATTTACAAAAGCAGAACAGTGCATGCGCTGCTATTCATTTAATTTTTAAAAATAGTGGGCATGTTGCATTTAAAATATCAAATTCACGGGTTAATCACTGAATACCATCCAGAATATGATCCAGAGTACCATCGCATATCTCGCGTGACGTACCGCACTTTATTACAAGAAGTGTTAAAAACGAGGTCGTATTAATATTAAAGATGAGGTTGGAATAAATGTTACAAACAAGGTCGTTATAAATATTAAAAATGAGGTCGGAATAAATGTTAAACATGAGGCCGGAATAAATGTTAAACATGAGGCCGGAATAAATGTAAAAATGAGGTGGGAATAAATGTTAAAAATGAAGTCGGAATAAAATGAGGTACAAATAATTATGCTAAATAATAGCAACGATATATTTTAATAGAGTCCATCCCTATGAATAGTAAATGAAAAATCATGATGATTAATAAGGCGAAAATTTACATACCTTTCAATTCTTAGTCATTTTTAAGATGAGATCTATACTTGCTAAAAATTATAAGTATTGTGTTGCCTGATATATACATGATTCATCCTTTTGTTACAAACTATTGAATATACATAAATATAAATTAAAACTAAAGCATTAATGATAGCTATTGATATTCAATCTATAAAAATAACGATTTGTTCAAATTCCTCATATTACCCAAAATCGAAAAAAATCTCAAAAACTGTTCTTTTTTCATATTTCTAATATTATTCATAGAAATATGAAAAAAGTGTATATAATGTTAATATAACACGATATATAAGAATGCCACTGACCAAAAGGTTACGTGCACTTTATACACGACTGGTAGTAACTTTACTTATGCTTCGATGCCTACATACGAGTATCATGTACGCTTGACTGCCTGCATGTACAGTAAACAGCACTTACATTAATCGTGCAAACTCTGTTGCTCTTAACCTGTTTTAATTACTTTATTTTTAATCTTTACTAACAACTGACACTTTAACACGATTGCGATCAGGCGTTTGTACTATAATATTATTTATATTATTAGTAAAGTAACTATATATATATATATATATATGTATATATATATATATATATATATATATATATATATATCATAGAGGTGATTTTGTACATCAAAACCAAATAGATTATGCTAAAAAACTATATCAAAATTGTCAATCGTTTCTAAAAAATCAATGTGAAACTTGCGAATCTCGTAAAAAAATTACATTTTTATACCGAAACACACTTAAAATATGCTCAGTTTGATGCATAGAGTAACTTGTATGAATAATAGGCACGTTGTTTGTTACATACTGTATTTACATAGGTTTTGTTTTTTTTTCATCCACTAAAATAGATTTCAGGAATATTCCATTTAACAGTCGAATGATACACTTCATAGGAGGAGGTTCTCTTAAGATAAAATAATAATATCTTAGCATTTCCGAAAGAAAATAGATATAAAAAAGTAAAACGAAACTATCCATACCGTTATATACGTCGTAAATTATCTACTAAATATGTTTGGTCGTAGACCATTATCTAGATAGCCCTGGCTTCTTATTTGCTTTACAACTAACTAATAAATTACATAACGCTAAGCAACATCGAAAACTCTTGCATTGCACTGTACTATCAAATCAATCAAGAAGGCCGTTTCATTCCCTCTAAAAAGTAACTACAAAAACTCAATTCCAAATGAAATAGGTATTGGACAAAAAAATTTCACCGGTCTATTAAGCAAGTAGTTTTTACAATATTTAATACTTTTACCCATACTCACCGACTTCAAACCTTGGATTCCTTGACAAATGTCAGGACTTCCAAGATTGCCGAGATGTTCGTCAAGATTCTCTCTAAAAATACTGAACTGACCCGCATTTTCTTCATTTTGAAGAAAAGACTTCAGTGTACAAAACCTTGATTTAATAATTATGGTTCAAGAACTGGTGAAAGGTGTACTCAGAGTAACATCAAATTTTCAGTGTGCTTTACATTCGGTGGATATTGGAAGTCAGTTAAATTTTTTTGTTTAAAAGTTTTATACTTGTTTATTAATATTAATGAGTTATTATATGTAAATAGGCAGATTTTAGTAACCAATACGTCGGATATTTTATTTATTAGGTTTATAAGAATACCCACTTCGTGAACTTCTACTAAAAATTTTACTGAGACAGACTATTAGATATGACATATCATTACATAATATACAACAAAGTCGCCTCCCGCGTCTGTCTGTCCCTCTGTAAGCTTAGATCTCTTAAAGTACGCAACGGATTTTGATGCGGTTTTTACTATCATTCAGATAATTTCTTGCGGAAAAATTGTAGGTACAATACTTTTTTCAGAATTTTGGGCGCTTTTATTGCTAATGCTACCTAAATTTTACTAGAAATATAAAAATGTTGAACTATGGAACTGTGTATTTTAAAAACATGTACAAAAAAGTCCGGGATATCATATATCCATATCTTACGGATAACCCACAGTGGCCCTTTTAATTCATTTTTTGTGAGTTATACTTTCGAAGTTATTTTGATCAATATTATATTAATCTTTATTTAATTAAATAAGTCGGTTTCTTTGGTCATTTAATGTAGATAAAATTAGCTCTTGACAGTAAATCATTATCATTAATATGATATCACAGATTTAAAATTGCCAAAAATCAGTATTCGCGATACCGATGCCATGCACGGACGACGAGGGCAACGGGCAGCGGAGCATGTGAATGACAGTAATATTTTTAATCGCTCTACAATTACACCACGTTGGTACCTACATTACACCCGTAAGAAGCCGGGGTGAGTCGCTAATTTAATATAAAGCATTCTGAAATTAAGGTATTTATCAAATAAAAGAAAAACTTAAATCCACTGATATGTCGTACAGTACAATATCAATCTATGCCTTTTCACCATTAAATCCGTCAAAAATTATAATGGATATCATTGATGTTTTTAAATTTTTAAAGACACATCTCCATTATATTAATAAAATTAAATTAAATTAATACTTTTAAAAAAATTGGATGAAATCAGCAAGCGAACTGGAATATTTTGGCTAAACTAAAATTTATTATAATATTCCAAATATCTTGCATATCATTACGCATGGCTAATTTTTACATTCTTTACGTTATGAGGGAGCAAAAAAACTGAGATCATTTAGTGCCACGTCCTTACATCCCGCAAAGGTCCTCGCCCTGCCCAGAACTTATCCCGCGGGGCTGTGCAAATGGTAAAAAGTGTTTGGTCGCCCCGTGCCACGCACCCCACCATATGGCCGTTTAACCCTCTGCGCGACGTCTGTCAATTTTCTCAATGCAATTACGGATGATGTTGTATGTGCCTTTCAGACTCGCTACTAATATGATTTTAGAAAATTTAAAACGTACCACCCGAATAAGCTCCTATATGTTTATTTTATACATAGCAGACAATAAATAATTCTAAAACACATTTTTGTCAATATAATCAACCCTACTGGTGTCCCGTGATCGTTTGTTCTGATACAGATTAAATTCCTACCTTTAGATTCAAACAGGGCTAACTCAAGAAAATAGAAAACTCAGTTAATATAATAAAACTACTCGGGAGAGAATTTTCCATAACCTGCATATTACAAAATAGTAAAAAATTATTAACACCTTAGTCTCTTATACAGACCGGCCCCTGCGTTTATTATTTACAGAACAAGCTGAAAATTAAAATTTTAAACGCCGTTTTAGAAATTAATAAAACTTTAAACGCCGTTTTAGAAATTAATAAAAAATTAAAACTTTAAACGTCGTTTTAAAACTTTAAACGCCGTTTTAGAAATTAATAAAAAATTAAAACTTTAAACGCCGTTTTAGAAATTAATAGTTAATACTTCAATAACTTTCGTTACTATTTTAATGTTACCTCCCCTACTAGTGAAAATTGGCAGGAAACTATGCGTATTTGGTCTTATCAAGGCGAAGCTGTCTTCTTCAACGAATGTTACGCAACTATAACTTTCTTCTACGACTAACTTTCCTTCTCCCAGCATAAATTCCATCATTATTAGTTGCAAGAATTAGTGAACATATGTCCCAGATATGCAATTTTACGTTGTTTGATGGTTTGCAAAAGCTTGCGTTTCTGGCCAACCCGTGGTAGGACTTTCTCAAGATTTCTGAATTCAAGATGTAAGCGCACATTTCGAATGTTTCTATATTTTTCCTGAGATCTTCCTTAATAGTTTGTTACATCCGGCCAATAAATCTAGTATATTAAGTAATAAAATATTAGGTACTTGTCATAACATGCAAAAAGATATGTGTAATTGCCATCTGTGTTTAACTGCACTTCTCACCTATTTATTAGTAATATATTATTTCTTTTAGCGTCTGTATCTTCTGTAAACTAGTGACATGATTTTTTCTATGCGTTTCCTGAGATCTTCCTTATAGCTGCTACATCTGGCCAATAAATCTAGTATGTCAAGTAATAAAATATTAGGTACTTGTCACAACAAGCAAAAAGATATATGTATGACCAAAAAAGCGTGGATTTTTAATTCCGGTATATCATAATATTTCAAATAAATAAATGTAATGGTAGATTCCTTATCACCATTGAGAGTCAATATCACTCGATACGCACTGTCGACCATTTGTCACAGTGGCAAATATATTCAGAAATGTAATTCATATTATTATCACAGACAGACATAACCGATATAGAAAATTGTAAATCCTTTTATTGTCCATCTATTGCTAGCTGACAAAGTCAATACTAAAGTATCGCGATCACTGTCTATCCCAAATAATATTACAAACTGTAAAATTTTTGCTCGTTCGTTAGTTTGTTTGTACTCAATCATACCGTTATGCCTGAAACAATTTGGGTAAGATTGTTGACAGAGATAAGTCCATACCTTTTAGATACTTTTTATTCTGAACACTTACCAAAACTTTTATCCACAATCTCATCATCATTTTCCGATATCGATATGAACAAAGCCACGTACATTATATTTAATTATAAATAAATATATATATATATATATATATATATATATATATATAATACTACTTACAATCAAGATTTAATGAAATAAAAAAACACGCAAAATTAGACTTGTAATAGTTACGGTAATTTATTAATCACAATTAATAGCTATTAATCTATGACTGAAATTAAAGTTTTTTGGTTAAAATTCGTCATTTTCTTCTTAGATGCAGGTTCAAACTGAAATATTGAGAAAATTCCGTATAATATAAACGTAGTATTTCTAAATCTCACACACATTAAATATGGCTAGTATTTAACCTTACCAATTTAATTGATTAATGGTTCCGTAAGTGACTCTTATTAACCGTTTGAATTATAGAGATTAAAATTTACTTATACGCTTAACTTAAACATACAAGCTGTAAAAAAATGTACACAATATGTAAAAAAATTGTATAAAAATATTATATAAAAATGTAAAATATTGTAAAAACGACGAAATATTGTAAACACTATGAAATATTATAAAAATTGTAAAATATGGCACAAACTGTAAAATGTTGTAGGTGCTGTAAAATATTGTAAAAACTGTAATATATTGCAAAAACTATAAAATATTATATAAAAGGCTGTGAAATATCTATACATTTAATAAAATTGTTACAGATTGAATTGTGTACATGGAAAATATTTTGAAACGAATAATCGTTGTGGCGTATATAATAATAACGGGCCAAGAAGCCAGAAAACCTTGTTTTAAAATTGTTTGCTAATTTATTCTTCAATCATGCGAAATATATTTGATGAAATTTTGTATGGTATATATCAAAGAATTAAAAATGTTTATTATTAAGTTTAATTACTTAATAAAAACAGGGATAATAAAATTTGAAACTAGTATCTACCAGCTCCAATGGTATTACCCCTACCAATCCACTACATAGTAAAAGTCCCACAGCTTTCTCCCTCTCCACTTGTCAAGCAAACCTTAACTACCCAACAGTCCAAAAACATTTACATGACCAAATCCTCAAATCCAATCTTGACAACCAAACTATTTTAAATTTGATAACCATATTTTAAAACTTACAGATATAAAGTCATCCATTCACACATCAGTGTCTTCGACAATGAAACGTCAAAATAAAACGGGCCGACAGCGCAGACGCCGCGCCGCGCGTCCATCAGGCGCCGCCAGTATTGCCATAACACCACCGCTGCTGCCAAAACAAACATTAAAAATGTATCCGACTCGCTGGCGACACTGCTTTGATAACAAGCCGCCTGCATTGTATTTGGTACAGGTGAAAGTTAAGCAATGGACACGCGGGCGCTGATGTGCGACCGCATGTCGAGCCCGGGCGAACAGTCTGCGCGTTCACCGATTTATTTCAACAAGCACTCACGACTGTCATTTTAGCGTCTTCTCTTCCATATACATATATAACACATAAACCCTGTCTGATGGCTTATTATCCAGGTACTGAGTAATATCTCCACCTATTGGCTTATTATTCAACTAACAAAATGTTAAGTACCAGTGTTTCGTGCACGCCTAGGCTATTTTACCATACACATCGTACATAAGTACTTCTATTAATGTTTTAAAAAATATTAATATTATTTCTCACTACTTAATTATATAGATAGATTGTTTAGTATATCTTTTATAGACATAATAATACACATTTTAAAATAAAAAGTTATTTTTACGGTGGATTTAATTAATTGATATACCTAAAGTTGAATATATTTGGCGTTAATTTTGTAGAAATTCATTATTCACAATTAAATGAAACTATGTAGTGTTATTTCTAAGTTCTTTCCTTTCTTTAAGTTCTTTACCACGAGATTTCACCACTAGGTTGCGTTGTATTACAACATCCTATAATACAAAATACATGTGAAACCTAGGTCGTGGTAAAGAACTTGAAGAAATAGAAATAATACTATATCACGTAGCTTCATTTAATTGTTATGTAGAGTTACTAGGAACTTTTTACAGGCCCAACTACGTGACATAAATTGGTCAACTTTTAATCAAATACTGGTAGAGTCTGTTTAGCTGCGATAGTTTTCCTTTTAATTTCGTTATATATTTACCGATGTTGCGAATACTTTTCAAATATACAATCAAGAATAGCAGTTTATCTGATAGGGAATGGTAATATAATTTTAACAAAAATTACCACTTTAAAGCTTAACATTTTGTAAACGGATTCCTGTTTCGAAAAAGCAGTTTACAAAAAATTCACCCCCACCTTGTATATAGAGGGCGTACCCGGAAAAACATTTTCTTAAAGGTTTGTTTTATACTCTTCGAGCGCCATTTCTTTTAAATCCATCTTTTGTAACGCATTAATAAGTAATTTATGCACGACCGCGCTGTTATCTTTTACTTTCAAATGCATTCCTATGTCGGCAGTTTTCATAATCGCCAATTTCATAATAAAGCCTCCCTGAAGAGTAGGCGCGAGTCTTGAACTCCTTGTCGCTTAATTTGACTTTCAAACCTGCTACGTGTTTATCAACCTCCGCTCAGCTTCGATACATATTGATTTTTTTATTTATATATTATTCCGGTAGTACAATTATACTACGATAAAGCGCGGAGCAAACGTTGCTACGATATATTAACTACGATAAAACGCGGAGCAAACGTTGCATTGGTACAGAAATTGTTTTTTTGTTACCAATTAATAATAATATTAATAAATAAATATAACCATGTAAAATTTCGGCTTTGTAGCCTGCTAGTATATAGATGCGGACAGATAGACAGATTTACGTTGCGAAACTATAAGGGTTTCTAGTTTGATTATGGAACACTAAAAAGGGTCAAGCGCGCGTCGAATTCACATGATATAAGTTCCGTGCCGTGACAGGAATTAATATAATGTGTATGTTGCTGCATATGTCGACATGTGATATGTTCATTGATACTTATTTCCCCGATTTTATACAATTTTTCCAGCTATTGCTATAAGAGGAGGGGAGGGGATTAGATTACGATTTTCAATGTTTTTTTAACTCTGACAAAAGATGATACAAACGAACGTTACATTTTTTAGATTTCCTATCTCACCAACTTTAACTTGATAAAGTTGAAATTAAGAAAAAAATTGGAGACACATGTCATTCCATCCCCTCACTGTAGACGGCTGATCCTAAATTACATCGTATTTTGAGTTATTACTTAACTCAAAATACGATGTAAAGTACTATACTCACGTATTGTAAAATTAGTATATTCAGCTCGTTGTATTGTATATTCTTTGAGAAAATGGGCTGGGATCGACGGACAAGCTACCAGATACCATATTGATTATACGAGATTTGCGGTTTTCTAGTTTTGGTTCAAAACGTCAATAAGATTATTTTATTATTATCAACTAATATTCTTGAATGTTAAATATATTTGGAAAATGTTGGTTTTGAAACTGCGAGGACTACTAGTTTGAGTTTTAATAAAGAAGGTATATTGCAATACTTAATTATTTAACATGACTAGCTAAAACTCACTGCTTCTTATAATTATAATTCTGTTTCTTTGTAGTCGTTTCCATCACGTAGACAAGGATGATTTAAATGTCGTCAATTTTAAACTACTTCGATACATTCTGCATTGAAGTAGATGGATCCATAAATAGTACCAAAAACGTAAGAAGTAGCTGAGTCCATAAGAGGTAAACTCCTACAGGTTTAATTAAAGAGCCTTCTTAAATAGGTCTTTCAAAAAGGCCTACCATATTTTCAATGTGATAAACTTCTGCAAGTTTCATAGCTGCTAGAAGTATATGTCACGTGGAAATTTGGAGGTCAGATTAACTGTCTGAATGCAATCGGATTCAAAACACATTAATGAACCAGGAATTTCAAAAAACTTTTATGAACTTCAATTCTCTTTAATATTTGTACATGTGGCCTTATTGCTGTGGCCATAAGGATAAATATAAATCTTTCCTCTTCACTAAGTTTTAGAGACCTTTATGGACCTTTGTTTTTCTTACAACGACCATTCAGACTGACCCATTATTTTTTCAGTTTACCGATTTTTTCAATGTTGACTTTTGTTTTTCATTGCCTATCTATTTCCTCATGAAGACTTTTGTTTTTTATGGAGTGTGGTTGTTGGAGTGTGGTTGACTTGGAAAAACAGAGCGCTGCTCCTTATTAGGCCCGTCACATATTGCAAGTATGCTTTGTGGGATTTTACTAATATTGGGGCTACAAACAGAATAACACAATATATTACTAATACACCTCCATTATCACGAAAATTTTGTATCACTACGAAAAGGGCAATAGAAGTCACAATATCAATATGATGATAAGACGTAAATTTCGTTCCTTTCTTTTGCTCTAGCTATTTTGAACGTCTCTTAATTCCTACTAATCATTCAACTAATACTGATCGTGGTTCTAATGTTCGGTTTTGTAAACGGTTCAATTATTAGTAGTACAAAAACTCAAAATTGTATTTCATAATTATATAACTAAACAATTTTAATCAAATTAAATATCGTTACTCAAATCACACAACTCTAACCTTTCATGGATCAATGGGCAGATAGAATCAGCTAATCTGTCACTAATATTAACCTTCAATAAAATAATCTAATATTTAGTGATACTGCACAGAACCCAAGTCCTTCAATAAGCTGAGGTTGTCGATCTTAATAAACGTATCGAAATTAATATAATTTTAACTTTTATCTTTTTGAACCAAAAAATAAAACAGGCAGTCTTAATATCAAATTTCACTAGCTTTCAGATCCAAAACGAACATACTACATTTTCTTGAGAACATGATGGATCCCTTCCTGCAGACGACAAGTGTCAGCAGCGAGGCGAAGCATAAAAACTTCCACAGGAGTACCGCGCGACGAATGTTTTGTCAGGTGATTCACACGTCGTTATTCTACAATATTTACGTAGCGGGCCTCGAACCTCGGACCGCTTGTACGCAGTGCTAAATCTGTTAATGTCTCCCACAAACACGCCGCCGCCGTATAAACGCGCTGCGGGGTATAAATCCGTTCAATTTTAGTAGCTACCTGCGGCAGATTCAGCCGACAGTAGATTGGAATCGTAAAATATCGTTTATATCCTGTAGGCCGAAAAAGAAAACTACCACTGGTATAGTAAAACAAAATACTTCAGTAATATACGTTATCACGTGTATCACTCGCCGATATTGTATTTGTTGTTACTTCAAATCCGTAACTGCATTACGGTAATGATTGTCATCATTATCGTAATGCATTTACGGATTACCGTACCGTAATGCAGTTACGGCTTAAATAAATGACATTTTCCAATTATTTTGTTTTATGGACGGAATAAATTAAAAGCATCGAACGTAATTTGATTATTAAGTAATTGCGTCCGATGCTTCCCAATTATTATTTTTTCAGTGAATGCGTGTTCGAACACAATATGCCGTACGCAATATAAAGAAAAAAAAAATACGAACCGTGAAAATGGGATAAGGAAACTTCATCGTCATCGAAATCCATGATATCAAATTAGTGATAACTATTTTCCTGGATTTAGTTTCTTTAACTTTTCATTAACGTAAAAACTACGAAATTTTTAGCTTTTTCGTACTGATAAAAACTGATTTTTCTTATAATCGCATTTTTGAGGTGCTTTTGTTATTTGGAAAAACTCTTAATGTATTATTTTTGTGTATTTCAATATTTCGTTAAATCCTTTTTTTGGAAACATTATCAGCGTTACCGTTATTCACAAAACGCAAATATAAGCAATGAGAAATTTATTAATACAAAACAATACGCAAACTTCATAAAAGCGATGACATAGCTTATGACATAGCTATATATATATATATATATATATATATATATATATATATATACATATATACACACACATACAAATATATATTTATATATATATATATATATATATATATATATATATATATATATACCTTCCAGATAAAAAAATTATTATCTTATTTAGATGAATAAAATCACTATTCAAAATATTATATTATTGACCATCTATGACCGTATTACATCAATATAAGGTGTCATCTGCCATCTCTCGTCATAATGTAGTAACCAACGGTACCAGCGTGAGACACTAACAAAGTCAGAGATCCGTACCATTTCCACTTCATTCTCCTTCATTGTTAAGTGTTAAATCGCTAACTGATTAACGTAAGTGCGCATATAAGCTTTTTATTATATACCTCCTATATTCAGAACTTCCGATTTTCCAGAACATTCAGGATTTCTTTCAAAAATTATTCAATATATTCTTTAACTGGGTTATCAACCATTCCGGAATACCAAAACTCTCCCCGAGTTCTTTTTTAAGTTTTTTAAATGCGTAATGTAGTTACATTGCTTCACATTGATGCGTAATGTATTCACATTGCTTCACATTGATGCGTAATGTATTCACATTGCTTCACATTGATGCGTAATGTATTCACATTGCTTCACATTGATGCGTAATGTATTCACATTGCTTCATATAGATGCGTAATGTATTCACATTCCTTCACATTGATGCGTAATGTATTCACATTGCTTCGCATAAGCTTCATATTGATGTGTTTCACAAATCACCAAAAAATCTCCTTAATAGTAGTTGATTAGAACTTTCAACTGAAATTATTTCAGTTAACTTGCTTCACAAATTTCAAGAGATTTAGACAACTACAAAATCCTACTTTATACGTGTTTCAACGTACAACTTACCGGTTTTTTTTAATAAAATTTGTTACGATATCGAAAATTGGGCGATATTCATGCCAGTTTTAAAGAGCGACGAATCATAGGCAACAAATACTGCAAGCAATGTTGCCAGCGAATCGTTTTTATTTAAAATTATGACAAAAGGTTTATTTAAGGTTATGTTGTTTAGAGAAATCATTCTAATTTTTTTTTACATTTATTAATGAAAGTTTTCCCTTTAACACAATTTTACATTTAGGAAAAAAACAAGAAAATATTCCTATTTTCTTAAGCGACGCAATTTTACACACAAAATTTTTCAGGATGATGATGTTACTAACTTTGCCTATCTGTTTGCGCTATAACGGAAAACGAATTTGTTTAACGCTTATTATTATCAAAATATTTCCAGTTGTTGTCACAATTTATCTCTCGAAAATTTCTAAATTTACCTACTTACTTCTACTAAGAAAAAAAATTTTACAAACAGATATTTTTCTGCAAACTTTTTTAAATTTCAAGTCTTCAACAATTATAAAAATGTGATAATGATTCGCAGGCCATTGAATGTTTCCATTAAATAACAAGTGATTATATTTCTAAATTCTTTGTTTTTTTTTATTAAAAAGCTTATTTGCGATAATAAAGACTTGAAGCATAGATTCTCAAACTCATTTCACCTACCGCCTCCTTTGAGAACTTTATCATTTTCTAGAGCCCCCAGACTTTTTTAACTAACATTATTTTTCGTCATTTTTTGAATCAGTCATCGCCCCTATAGACCACTTTAACATTCCAAAAATTTTCCCTGAATCTTTTAGCGCTCCCCTGAAGGTCTACAGCACCCACAAGGGGAAGCTATGGTCCACTTTGAGAAAGACTGACTTCATGTATCAATTAGAATTAAAACCAAAAACCAACCTGAACTAAAATTTCATTTGTCTGTAAAGTTCCAAGAAGGTGTATTCAATTTTGCCTCAATATCATTTACTGAATAAAATTTATAATTCCACATCAGAACTCTCTAGATCTTATTCGTATTGGCAACAAGCTTTGGAAAATTGTGTATGCTCGACTTCGTTACGTTTTCTCAAAATTAGCACGAAAATGGTGAAATGAACCTTTGAACCTTGAGATTTTTATTCCTTTGACTATTTTTATTTACTTTAATTTTTTTTTATTATGTACTAGCAATGATTAAAATCTAATAACAATTTCACTAGCCGATGGTCAGTCAGTAGTAAAATAGTCACCCTTTTTGCAGACTCTTGGATCGAACTTTGATTTTATAAATAAACGGCATTCATTCTACACCCACGTTCCCATCGTCGGCACCAGCGTTATTTGTACGAGTATCGAAATATCGATCGATGTTATGAAGATTAATGCGTGTTAGGACGGGAGAGTCGTTCAACGTGAGTTATACTCCGGCCGAGGCGTTATTGTAAATAAACAACGCCGACGGCGTCAACCCGTTCGAGCCCAGTGAACGACAGGAAAATAATAATCTATCCATACTTAAACGCAAAAATCACAGACTTTATTACAATATTTAACTGTTAAAAATAATGATACAAAAAAGCAAACGAAGCGTATACAGGTTCACCGTACCGTGAACCACCATACACTCAAAAGAATTAATTTTTGATCTTGCGCCGATTGCTGCGCAGGTTAAGAAAATTGCGCAGGTCTGTTTCAAATAAACGCTTCGGTCTGTTTGCCTCCCGGCACACCTGCACAGGTAAACCTTTCCAGTAGACCATAGCATGTATGGCCGCCATAACAAAATTAAAAATTAAAACTTTGCTATAGTAAATGCAAATAAAAAAAATCCTTACTAAAAAGGAATCAGTCAAAGTTTCTATTAATAGAGCCATATGCTTTCATTATCAGCTTTCATATTTCAAAACAGAAAACAGTGTTCCTGTTAGTCCCCTATCTCATTGTATAGAATAATTTCCATGCATACTTATATTTTAATAGAAAAATCTGCCTTCATCATTGACTTCCGGATTTCAAAATAGAAAAGTGAGTTTCCGTTAGTCCCCTGTGTTATTGTATAGAATAATTTCCATGCATTCTTATATTTTAATAGAAATATCTGCCTTCCTCATTGACTTCCGTATTTCAAAATAGAAAAGTGAATTCTCGTTATTCCCCAATCTCATTGTATAGTATAATTTCCATGCATACTTATATTTTAATAGAAATATCTGCCTTCCTCATTGACTTTCGTATTTCAAAATAGAAAAGTGAGTTCCCGTTAGTCCCCAATCTCATTGTATAGTATAATTTCCATGCATACTTATATTTTAATAGAAATATCTGCCTTCCTCATTGACTTCCGTATTTCAAAATAGAAAAGTGAATTCTCGTTAGTCCCCAATCTCATTGTATAGTATAATTTCCATGCATACTTATATTTTAATAGAAATATCTGCCTTCCTCATTGACTTTCGTATTTCAAAATAGAAAAGTGAGTTCCCGTTAGTCCTCTATGTCATTGTATAGAATAATTTCCATGCATACTTATATTTTAATAGAAATATCTGCCTTCATCATTGACTTTCATATTTCAAAACAGAAAAGTGAGTTCCCGTTAGTCCCCTATCCCATTATTTAGAATAATTTCCATGCATACTTATATTTTAATAGAAATATCAGCCTTCATCATTGACTTTCATATTTCAAAACAGGACAAAGTAAGTTCCCGTTAGCCCTATCTAAATGTATAGAATAATTTCCATACGTACATGTATTTCATAACGTAAGCGTGTTTCTATTACAAAACCTGTCTCCATTTTTCCAACTCAAAACGACTAGAGACGTAAAATATGAATGCGATGTTTATTTTATTGTTTACAAATAATGCCAACCTAAAGTATAGATGTTGATTGATGAAAAATAATAGTTTGAAATTCAGAATGAAATCGAAAAAATAATACATTTTTATCAAAATGATCAAATATCGTATGAGACCTAGCAACCTACTTAAAAAAATTCATGTAAGCTAATTCTTTGATATCCTCTCTCTTTCGCTATCTCGGTAGGCATCGACTGTCTGTCTGGTATTCAAGAAGGACTGTTAACAAGTCCTTTTTGAATGACTCTGGGTCATTTCTTTTTTTTATTGATTTTTATTACCTTTTGCCAATATAAATTTATTATTGCAAGACAGCTTCGTCGTTAACAACACCGCGCCAGAAACTACTTTGTAATTAAAATAAATGTTTTTGAAGAATTTCAGTATGGGTAAAATTTCTATCAAAGAATATAAACTTAATTTACCATACAAAATTCGATCGATTAATTGGAGCCAGATTGATAAAATTGTCTCTGGTAATAGATTTAAATATCTAGGATCAGCCATTTCTAAAGATGGTTCAGTCGAAGTAGACGTTAAATTTAGACTATGTCAGCGTGGAACAAGTGGCGTATGCTGACTGGCATTCTATGCGATGTAAAAATTCCCGTCAGAACTAGGAGCAACGTTTATAACACGGCAGTCATGCCAGTTATTTTATATGGTATTGAGGTAAATATTTATATTTCTGTCATTGAAAAAGTATCTACGTCTGAGAGTACACTCGGTGTGCTACTACACTCACTACACAATACTTAATTCGTGCGCAAACATTGAAATAGTGTAATGTATATAACATTAAAATAGTGTCGGGAACGCAACAAGTTACGACAAAAATTTTTTGATTAAAACTGTCTTATTTTATACTCCATACATATGCATACCTTATTTTGTTTGAACTTGTAGAAGCCGGTTTGCGATATTAATTTAACAAAAAAATTCACAAAATACGATTATTTTTGCTACATTTAATACATGCGCTCGGATTGCTGTGATAATTAGGTGAATTTCAGAGACCTACACCTATTGAAGAGTTGTCGATTTTTATCAGATATTGGAAAAACAAAACGTTAATATATATTTTAACCTATGCGCCTATGATACTTACGATTTACCCATTTAACTTAATTTTAAATTTCATAAATAATTCTCCAACAAATGGTACATTGAATATATTAGTGTATCCATTAATAAAAATCTCAGGTTCTTTTTAATTATTTCCTATTTATTCTTATGTGGCGTGGGCAAGTGAATCCAAATAAATATATAGACAACATCTTACAAGAAAATTAAGCGGTAATCAAGTTTGTATGTAAAATATTATGTTAGTACTGGTTAAGTTCCTTCCAGAAGTCAACAGAACAGCGGTGTATTATTTCACAGAAATTTGAATAGATACATCCGGGCTTATGTCATTCTGAAATTATTTTATCCATAATTATTTCGGACTGAATAGGGTTAAGCATATGAGATGGAACTAAGTGGGTTAGTAAGTGGAGTAGTCGGTTAATATTGCGATACCTAGCCGTGGAGTGTTCCAGCTCTTGAGCGCGTGCGAAGTAAGCTTTATTGCTTTTAAACGATTTTATCCATTCACATTGTTGTCGTTATTCAACTTTTTTTAATGGAATGGTATAACGTACATTCATGAATTCTGAATACTTCTTGAATTAATTTTAGAAAGATTAATTTAGAAACGTTTTGACTTAATTTTAGAAAGATAGAGACAAGGAGAAAATAAACTAGGTATTTTTGACCGGGCTAAGTTTATAGGTAACAGCTTTCAAAAATAATCTATTCGCTGCCTAATACAACGATATATCCTTCTGTGAATTTCAATTGTCGGATTTCGACTCTCGAATTGTTATTTTCGTCATCGTACACGACAATCATCTGGCGTTCGTCATGATGCAAATAAATAGAATCGAATGCAGATAAATGAAATTTCGAATGTTCAGCTTTGAATAACTTTTTCGTTTACTAAAACGAATATAATGTTAAAAATAGTTTGTCAATCTGTTTACACGAACGTATTTAACTCGAAAACTATTCAAAATTATAGACAATATATCTGAAAGTGTGTCGAAGCTATTACGATAAAAAGGTTACTCAAAATATTAAACAAAATCTCCTTCAGGAACACGGGGAATCGAGCGGGCAGGATTTTAACTAAACTAATTATTTATATCTAAAATATAAGTGCAGAAAATAAACGCAATAAAATACTGCACTTACATTTTGGAATGTCATGCGAACCGAGTCGAACCGAGCCGAGTACAGCTAATTGTATACGTATAAATTCTCTGTTACCTCTGGAATTAAAGTTAAGCTTATTTACTACGATTTAAACTCAATTTTTTTATTTAAAATATTTATCACTGACTAATTTCAGGACAAAAAATAACGCTTACACAACTTACTAGCAACAGTGCCGAAAAGGCAACGACTGTTAAAGTGAATATACTATCCGCGACAAAGTTTCTTTCGAGAAGAATACAGGTAGTAGAAATAACATGGAAAAGGATAATTGAAACTGAGAATTACCACGTCTAAATCGGAGATGCCAAATTTGTATGAGTATTTCGAAAAAAAAATATTATGTTGGTGAAAGGCTCACTATAATAATTCATACTTTTCCATAAAATCATTCATTTGTTGTAATTGGCTGCGCAATCGCTTTTACGTTGATACTCGTAGATACGTATATTATTACGTGATGATATTTAATATTTAATCGTAAACTTGAAGCTTGAGATTGTTTAACTTTCGATTGATTATAAATCATTACAACATTAAGAAGAAAATGTCTCAGCAAATAAAGTATCAAGGGGACGCAGTGGCCATCACATGATACGGAGTGAACACAGTGATTCAGAGCAATCAGCGAAGGAAAATGATACAGATATTCCACTTTCTTTACAACAATAACTTCCAAAGCCCCGACGAATCTCAACACGAGCGTTACCTTAACCATCTGGGCCTCCGATGTACCATGTTAACAACTCTCCTCTCTCTTCAGTCAAGCACTTAACTTGCGACGTTTTGAATTCTACCATAAACTTAACCATGGATAACTGTTTAACTTCCATTCCGTAAGAACTCTACATAAAGACATGAACAAAATCCCACCATGCTTTAATAAATCTATCAGTGACAGGCGGAAGTCAAGTAATATGTATGAATTTGGTGAAATGGTACTGGAGTCATAGGTGGCAAAGTTGATGAAAATACCAACCTTGCTGCGAAATCTATTGTTATAGAATTAAGGGTGGAACAGATGGTGTGAACCAAACGAAAGAGGAATGTTTTGTCGATAGAATTAATAAAGTCATTTGTTTCCTTTCTTAACACCACATTTTACTAGAGAATCTTATAATCCAGCAATGAATATACCGTTGCGGAAACGAATCACTTGATTTATGAGCCCGGGCAATGTATCAACCACTTCAAGAATGAAAGGAAATTGTGAAGTATGTGCTTCTAAAAAATATAACAGGATAAAAAAATTGTAGCGTATATACTAAGTTACTATGCTATGAACAATGTGTTTGCATGTATCAAAGCTATTTCGCTGGAGTGTATCCTGTAGATAAAGAGAACGATTAAATTGTTATAATGAGGTGTGGATTTATTAAAACATTTATAGCTTTATTATAAGATGTTCTAAAAAAACACAAATTTTCCAAAAGATATTTTACCTGCTAAATTACCTTCAAGATTATTTTAAAATGGGGATAAAAATACTTTGTATAATTATTTATTGCAGAAGAAGTAAGAAACATGAAATTAGGAGATTTAGTTCAGTTTTCAAAATTCCTCCTTAAATATAAATAAATAAATCTTAGATTTTTGTTCAATAACTACGCAAAAATGTGGGGGTTCAGAGTTACCCTATTTATTTTCAGTAATAGATGTTAGGGGTAGTGTTTGCTCGACGCAGTGAGGATATTGCAGAGCCCTTTTATGTTATGTAATGCAATTGTGATTTTAAGTCTATGGGATTAAGTTTTCCTATTTTCATATAAATTCAATTTTCCTATTTAAACATAGTTGTTAGAGTAAATTGTTAGAGTATCTCTTACGTGCTGTCCATGCAGATTGTAAGTCATTTTAAAATGTACATGATCTACAAGTGTCCAAAACCAAAACCAGAACGAGGAATATATGACAAAGCACGATTGAAAGTATATTTAACTTACAATGAGAAGTTACATTTTTCATTATGAATAAAGAACAATCAAACGTTATTAAATTAATCGACAAATTAAATGTAATTGATTTGGTTAAAACCAAAAAATAATGGTGCTTTTTTGCTCATTTTCTTAATTTAGTGAATTTTTTTTTTTTTTGATTGAAACTTATACAATTTTAGCTAAAATTAATTTTTATATTAATTATAAAAAGATATAACAAAACCATTAAAACCATGCTATCGTTTCCTAACGAAGTGCAGATTCGATTTCTATGGAATGCTGGGACGTTAAAGCATTGTTATGTATTTATTTCTTATTTACACGTTTAAATATACACTATTGATACACGTAACATACTTATTGCTGCAAGAACAATCTCTTATAACCAACCAGAATATCAGTTCAGCCTCGTCCCTGCGATTTGTCACACTTCAAAAAAGGTAAGTCTGTAACCAATCCAACACACCACGGCGACAAGAGTTAATTAAGCCTTAACACATATTTTATTACAGTAATATATATTTGTAGAGTATGCGTCATACTCCGCTAGGCACAGTAATAAAGCTCTCGACGTAGAAGTCAATAACTCATACGTATTTCATCGAACACAATACAAACATTGTCGTTATGAAATAATTGATATATGGTGCATATATACATAAAGATGCTTACCCGATGAATTGACAATAGTTTTGTCTTTTTTTTAGTGAGATCAGAATCAGAAACCGAAAGTCTCTGTTATTCATGTAAGTGTATAAAACAAACCAGTTCAATTCAAAGACCGTGTAAGCGTAAAGACTTCGTATAGTACTCCTCATTTGAGCCTTAAAGACAATGAATATAAAAACGCTACATCAGCACTCTCTAATTACCTTTTTAGATCGGTTACACTCTCACGCTGCGCGCCAGTTGATTACTGAACAAAAGACTGGGCCGAAGCCGAGTCAGCACCCCCGCTCAGGCGCCACTCGACATCTCAGCTTACCTCTGATATCTTCATTGTACCATTGTGCTCGATTCTGCAACGTTGCGTGCGTTCATTCATTGTTCACGATTCATTGTGCGCATGGTGTTTAGAGGAATCGCGTGAATTTGCAAACGCGAATGCGAAGCGGGTTGGGATTTCCGCGTAATAAAGTAAATATGTACATAAATTGGTACCTTTTTATAATGGCACATTCCCATAAAACATTACTTTTCTTCCAAAGTTCTCGGTTCTTGACTAGATATTTATTCTCTGACAACAATTTTACGAACTAAAAACTTAGAAAATATACTTAGCATTTGATCTCCATTATATTAAACTAAGGGATGAGAGCTCTGTAATGATTGGTGCTTTTAAAATTTTTTTAGAAGTAAAACTTCTTTACGCACGTTTGACTTGGGGAGTGAGCTGGTGAATGCGTGACGAGAGCGTTACGAAAAGTGTGATAGGGCGAGGCGAACGGAAGTTGAGAGGGAGATATAAGTTAGTGAAGACAGAAAGAGAGAGATTTACGTTTCTTATATTGCTGTAGGGACAAGAGAGAGAGGTGCGAGCACACATTTTCTTTCTCTCTTTCTCTCATAGCCAGTTATGTTTCGTATATCTAAGACACAGTGCAAGCCTATTGTCTGTATCACACTGCAGCAGTGCACGCGCACATTTTCTTTCTCTCTTCCTCTCATAGCTTGTGCATAAAATGTACATATATACGAGTTTGCTAGCGTTATGCGAACGGTGATTTTTTCAATACATTAAATATTCTACGTTTAAAGTGAATAAAATTGTAAATTCATTTTAAAGTTCATATTTTGTGAATTTGAAGTTTTACTTCAGTCGTGTGGTCTAAAGCACACTCGTTTTTTTGTTTTGTTTAAGGGTGCATCAACTATAGTAGTATAATTTATAATCTTTTATTATTTTTATTAACATTATAAGTATTTAAACATACTAATAATGTGAATATGAACATTTATATTACAACTTGTCTACATTTCGGTATGATAGAAATATACAAATGATTTATAAACTCGTAAATGGCCATATTGTGTACACTGCCAGTCGGCAGTGCACACAAAATGTGACATAGGACCGTAGTACCTCAACTAGCTCTAACAATCTGTAGGAAAAATCCCATTTTTTATTCAATATCTAGATTATCTATACTCTCTAGGACTTTTGTTTTTGTTAGGAATCGACCCTTGATGTTTTCTGTAATGGAATAATTTCTTATTTTTCTGTTCACGCACTAATGGTTGGAAAGTTGTCTTAATTCATTTATTCACTAAAATTTTATTACAAAATACTTATATGCAAAAAGTACACTAGATTATTAAAAGCGAAAACTTCGTACAATGCCCCTCCGCATTTGACTCCTAAAGACAATTAGTACCAAGAGGCTCCATCAGCACTCTCTAATTACCTTTTTAAATCGATTAAACTCTCATGCTGACTTTTGCTTTTTATAAAATTGCTCTTTCGTAACTTTGACCGCTCCATGATGGCTTCTTTCATATCCTGTTTCCTCTCAGCTGCGTTTGTTTTTTATTTTCACTCGAAATGAAAAAAAACATTATTTTTGGTAATTATTATTCTATTACCATTAATATTAAAACTATCATTATTAGGATGGCGTTGTGACAGAAGAACCTTTATAATTATGCCACATCCGTCGATCGTCCATCCGGCAGTTACAAATTCACAATTTTTACGAACTGTGTTTTAAACAGTTTTAAACCGATTTACGCCCTATATTGTCAGTAGATGCCTCATGTGGTGATCTCAATTGTTACGTAACAAAATATTTAAACAAATATGTTTATATATGTATATATATATATATATATATATATATATATATATATATATATATAAGGATATCAAGGCTTATCCGAATATCACTCCTATGTATATTAGCAATTTTTGATAGTTTGTAATTATCAAACATCGCTGAAGTAAAAACACTTCAAAGTTCTCGAAAAAACTTAAAACTGTTAAAGAAAATAAACCATAAATCGTGTAGTAGTGTGTAGCGTAACAGTAAGCGCAATTAGTAGACAGACTAGGGAATGACATACTTTTTATCATGGAAATTCTGGTCTTAATAGCGTCCCAAAATATAGTGTGAAGTGGAAGCTCAGAGATAGAGAATCTGTCAATAACTACTTCGGTTAGTTTAGCCGCGCAGAATTAGTAATAATCTAGGACGGAATTACATTTACGTGACTTTGTTACTCTTTACTCTGAATACGGCTCAAATTTTATTATATTTTTCCCCAATTTTTACTTCGTCAATTACTCAAAAAAATTATGATTTTCCACTTACTACACTATGTGTCTACTTTTACGGTCGCTTCGTAAAGGTAGCAGTGTCAGATTTCTCAGTGAAAAGCTAATGAAATCAAAAAGTTTTGAAAGTAGATTCTAGGAAATAAAATTGTGTCATTTTTTTTACATAACTTCAAAATTCAGTTCAAAATCTGATGTTTAGAAAATAAGTCGTGTTAAGATGTATTTAACTGAATGTTTTTATCACGAATAAGTCGGTTGATCAACTACTTAGTTGATAAAAAAATCAAATTTCTATCACAATTATTCATGTCACAAACAAACATTTTATCTTTAATCTATAAGTTCGGCTAAAAAAAACAAAAAATTATAACTCAGAAACTATTAAAAATCGCTGAAGGTTATTGATATTTTGGATAAACCTTGATATTCTTTATGTCTGTGCTCTCGTTTGATACTATTTTTAATACAAATATACAAGATATTAGGATGAGATTTCCCGGGATAAAAAGATGGTATATCATTTCATAGCCTACTAACTAACCTTGTGCAAAAATTTACCTCTATCCGTTGCTTCATTGCGACACGAAAGAAGGACAAACAAAAACACTTTTGCTTTTATAATTTTCCAAAAACCTAAGAAATAATTAGGATTAGTATGGGTCTTAACATTTTCTTTTCACAAGCTGCAAAAGTTTATCTTTGGACAAGTATTTTGACACGAAGTCGAGATATTGTCATTCATATAACGATTTCCCTTTTTAAATGCCATTTATGAAATATTAAGCTTCAAACTAAAGTGAAAGGTGTACCATCCAAATCTAATTATTGAACCGTAGATTTCAAAAAACTAAAAAATATCGATTATAATTTCCAAATAAAATTATTTCAGTTGACTTTATACCAACAATTTAAGGATACATAGACAATTAGGAAACCCAATGTAGTGAACTCTTTGTGATCATTAGGGAACCCTACTTTGTGAACTCTTTGTGGCGATTAGAAAACCTACTCTGTGAACTCTTTGTTACAATTAGGAAGCCCTACTTTGTGAACTATTTATGAAAATTAGTAAACCCTACTTTATTATCTTTTTGTGACAATTAAGAAACCCTACTTTGTGAACTCTTTGTGAAAGCCCTGCTTTATGAACTGTTTGTGACAATAAGGGAACTCTATTTTTTGAACTCATTGTGATAATTAGGGAACCCCACTTTGTAAACTCTTTATAACAATTAGGAAATCCTACTTTGTGAACCCTTTGTCAGATTTAGGAAACCCTACTTTGTGAACTCTTTGTGAAAATTAGTAAAACCTACTTTATGAATTTTTGTGAACTCTTTGTGGCAGTTAGTAAACCGTACTTTGTTAACTCTTTGTGATAATTAGGAAATCCTACTTTGTGAAACTGTTTACAAGTTTTTTCGATTAGTAAATTCTTTTTAATCCTCAAAACCGATTCTTTGAACCCTGCGCTATTTAACTGCAAACGATCACTTACATGGCGATCGTAAATCAAAAGTTAACGTACTTCAAAAGTGATCAGACTTAATATCTGTATACGTCATAATTAAGCCGAGTTAGTTTTGTCACGGTCAATGTCACGCTGTTCGAAAAGCGTTGAACTCTGTGAAACTCATTAAATTGTTATGATTTCATTCCTTTATGCCGCAAACGAACGAAGCACGACTTTGGCGAGACTGAGCAGGATGTTTACCTAATAAATATTGATTTCCAAGTATTATTTAATTTAGGCATAGACTTTAAGACACGAGCATGGTGCACGAATCTACACATAGCTGTGGGAAAATCAAACACTGGCTGGCATCTCCCGCCCTGACGCAGGTAATTCCATAATAATTACGAAGCCATACAGTTTCGTAGTCTTCAAACAGAACAATCAAAGAACCACAAATGGATTGTGGTTTATGTGAAATAAAATTACTACAATACATTGATTCATTATCGTAGTATTTAAAGAAGAAAACCAAAATTCGAATCATTCCTTCAAAATTTGTTTGTTTGTCCACTTATTTGTTTGCTTATTTGTTCATTATGCCATCATAAAAACAATACTAAAAGATGTTTAATTAAATTAATGCTAATCTTAACTCAGAACTCTTACGGAACGCTAATGAATATTTATTTTACCATAAGAAAAAATACATTAATTTCTAAAGAAATAGCAACAAAACACAAACGATATGCACTATATCGTTTGAGTTTTGTTGTTATTTCTTTAGTATTTTTATATCTTACGTATTTTTCAAAGGTTGCAAACCTCTATAATGAGTTTTCAAAATTACACATTGAATATAAATAAAGCAGATCGATAATGAATGCATTTGATTGGACTATCAGCAGATATTGAAAGGTTTGGTTATTAATAAGTACATGTATAATATTTGTGAGTAAATTATACTAAATTGATTCTAGGTACTACTCATATTCAAAAACAAAAAGTACTAAATTTCTTTGTTTTCTTGCTTGTAAACCGTAGTAATTTTCTTACTTAATTTAATAGATGATTAAGTTATAATAAGACTGCTAACTGCTGATTAACTACTCATAGCGCAGACTAAACGTGGAAATAAACGTCACTCACTAACGTTACGAAATATGATGTATGAATTTTAAATCGAAATTTATTAAATCATTAAAATAAAATGTGGTATATTAATGTTAACATACAAGGTTTCTCTATCCTAACTTATACTTATGTTCACGTATCTCAAGCATTTCTTACCCACGACCCGTGCAGATATTTAAAAAGTTTAATGATGTTTTGTATTACCCCTACTATAAACACGAATCATATTCCAAAATGTTTTTAAACACGTTTAATGAAATGATGTCCACCAAAAACTTTCTTTGAATGTTTTAAAAAATGGCCAAATTTTCTAATTTTCTTTTTTCTCCTGATGGTTTTAAGCTGAAATGTCTAACACAGAGAGAGAGAGAGAGAGATACACACACATACATACATTATATATACATATCATATATGTAGAAATTCTCATTTCGAATTGTATTTGGGCGCATGTACGTTAGTGCGCGCATGAATGTTTTCTCCCTTGTAACCGAAAGTATATCTACTTTCCTAAAAAATATACAAGAAAACTTCCTAAGTATTTTTCTAGAACACATCATAAAGTATAAATTTAAAAAGTAATAAGCAAGCTTGTTAAAAAATGTTTTAAAAAATCGACTTCAAAAAAAAAAGGTACTAAAAAGTAAAAAATAATTGACTCAAAATAGGTACCTACTTATTCGCAATAATTAACTAAGTTACTTATTTTTGAAGTCGTTGCCAGCACTGTCGACCAACAAACAAATTAATAATTTAAATTAATTTGTAACGTAAATTTGAAACCTTAACTTCTAATGTACTTACAATAAGGAATAGATTCATAAAGGGCGTATTTATAATATAAAATTTTACATTTGCTTAACTATATCGGCACCGATTTAAAAATAAGTAACTTAGTTACTCACTGCGAATAAATAGGTACCTGTTTTGAGTTATTATTTCTTACTTTTCAGCACCTTCTTTTAGAAGTCGGTCACATTATAACATTGAATTATTTTCTTAATAATAAGAAGAAAATTATTAAAAATCATGAACAAACCCAGTATATATATATATATGTATATGTATATATTTATATATATATATATATATATATATATATATATATATAATTTCCTCTTTGTCTAAAGGCAGTTGTCAAAAAAACTCAAAAATGAAACGGCAGTAGAAGCTGCCAGTGGTCAGCTGTCAGCCATTGAGAATTTCGTTCGTCCGTTCTTCGTAACCGAAGTCCAATATCAGATTTTGGACAATTACTACTTCAGGAGTTCTCTTTTCCATACGAAAAATCCAATATCAGATTTTTCAAAGTAATAACTGAAGTAACAACTAACCGGTACCAAATATATTGAATCACGATTAATTTACTACTATCCGTTGAGGAGTTGCATTGTTCATCTCCAAAACTTATCGTCAGACTCTAACCTGATAAGTGATGTAGTTACTTTGCAAAATACCAACTACCATTAATTTACTGCCATTCGTTAAGGAGTTCCATCGTTAATTTCTGGATTTCATCATCAGATCATCATCATATTTATATGAAACTACCTCCAAAGTACCTGAACATACATAGAAAAGAAATCCGTTGAATTAAGAACCTGCTCCTTTATTTGAAGTCGGTAAAAAGGCAAACCCAGAATATGCGCTGCTGACAGAAGTCATTTGCCATGAATGATGTTAAAAAATGTTATCACCAATTAACCGGATATCACCATCGAAGTTTTGCCCATACAGCAGCCAGATTTTGCAATTTCTTTACTATAACTAAAAGTTTTAATAACAAAAAATGTTTAAACCAGCGATATAAGAACTAAAGGGAATGAAACAAGTACTACGTAAACATAAACTATTTTACAAAATAACTAGAATTAAACTGCCTTTTTGATACATAAAAGCTCCAAGAATCCGAAAATAATCTAAATTAAATATAATTACATTGCCTTAGCATGATTAACAAAAACATTTTTATTTTCACGTATTTTTGCCTATTAAATGAAAAACCGTAAATAAATAAGTTCTTCAAAATATTGAACAATAATTACGACGTAAACGCTGGAGAAAAGAAAATTTAAGCGATTTAAGTACAAACAATTATCTTTAAACAAACACCGACAGACGGCAGCTGAAGTCAATTTAAGCGTCAGATCACGTTTTACATTTTACACGCATCAAAGGAAGTCAAATCGCCCGAAGGCGTCCGGCGTACCCAATGTTTGGCCAACATCCATCACACCAAACATTCGCCCAATAAAGCGCCAATGTTTATCCACACGCAAGCAGTCGGCGGCATCACCATAACGATCCATACTCGACTCGCTCACTTACTCAAGTTATTTATATTATAAATAATAATACGCTAAGTGCTAGGTACGGAGCGGCGTACTTGGTACCTATAGATTAGCTATGTACAGTTATGGTCAAAGCCGGAAAATCGCTTACGTTTCGTTTATAGCGGTATAATAAAGAAAATGTCAGTTGTTTATACCTATGTGGTTCATAAAGATGAATTTGTACACCAGACTGAGTATATTTGAAGTGTTTCTTTCAAAAACAATTAATTTTTTTATGTTGAAATATCAACTTTGCTCAACATCTCATTGACTCAACACAGAACCAACGTCTCGATTCTGAAAGGACTTGGAATTAACACAAAATTGTCCACCATCTGTTTCCAGAGTTCTAGAATACTTCGGATAAATGCACGGAAACCAGCCTCACTGTTAATGAAACCAGCCTCATTAATTGTCACTAGCATGGTTGAAGGATGGAGACCGCTGGAACGCTGTCTGGATGTTGGATGACGCTCCCCCCAGCGTTGAGAATAGGAACCTATAGCGGAATATCATAAAAGAGAAGGTGTTATAAAGATAAGTTCAAGCCATGGTCCTCAGCAATGAGTAACCGGCTCAAGAAGAAGCAACTATAAGATCGATTTTATTTTTATCCTCTAGAAAATGCAGCGCCGTAAACATTGTAGTGAAGATCGGTGCGAGAGAAGACAGTGAAGAATACAGAAACAGTACAGTGTTGGTGACTGCAATGATGATTATCGAAATCAAGTTGTATGCTAGAAAAAAATTGCGAAAAAAAGTTGTGCACTTGAAAAACTATTTCTGGCGCATTTTCTATGAAACTAACAATTTTTATTATTATTAGGAAAAATTAATAGAAAGGGTTACAGCAATAAGTACCATTCATCCATGAGTCATTCTAAAACACATGGTAACCTACTGTCATTTTCGTGTAATTTTAACCATAGATTAAAAATGATCAACCGAACTTATCACTCAGAAGTTAATTATTGTTAACAATTGATCTTGAAGACGATAGGAATCACCACAACAAAGTCATGAAATATTTGCAGTCTTAAGCAAATATTCTTTCATAAAGTAATTTAGTACCGTTAAATCAACCAATACATGTTATAAAACAAAATCTCCAACCGCATCTGTCTGTATGTACGGGAGTAGCTGCTGGGAGCAGCTACTGAACAAATTTTATTTCGGTTTTCATTAATAGATGGATCGGACGTGGATTTTCACGTGGAATATTTTTTTTAATAATACCGGACAGCATATACGTATACAATATATACAATCCATAATGCTTTACTTTTCAAAAGGACATCATTTTTTAACTCAATTTTATGAACTTTGTGGTGCAAAACTGTCTTAACTATTATCAACTTAAATTTTATTGCGACCTTCCTTGATTTATATATATCGACCTGACATATGACCATAGCTTTCTAATGAACAGTTTAAAATATACGATGGTGATTTTTAAGTAATTTAAATGCGGGTCTTATAAAAACCTTTCCGCATGTGTAATGCGATGCTGGGACGGATAGCTAGTTTCCTAAAATTCAGAAATACTTGCTGTGTTGAACCTAATAATACTCCATATGGTTATTTGGTAATAGATTATTACACCATTATTTAAATAATATCAATAACAAAGGTTAATCTGATTATCCATCACTCTATGTTCGATAAGACAAGGTATAAAAACCGTAAAAACATTAATTCAATTAATTATTGGGTTAAATTGACTAGCATTGGCCACTTAGCATCGGTAGCAGTCACTCCATGAGTGAATATGTAAAATTATAATTTATGCCAATCGTTACTAAAAGATTGATAATAAAACGGTTCACAATTAAATGAAACTACGTGATATAGTATTATTTCTACTTTCTTTAAATTCTTTACGACGGCCTAGGTTTCGTTGTATTACAACATCTTCAGGTGGGATATTAGCAAAGATCTTTGCTAATAGCCCACCTGAAGCAAAGATCTTTGCTAATAGCCCACCTGAAGATGTTGTAATACAACGAAACCTAGGTCGTGGTAAAGAACTTAAAGAAAGTAGAAATAATACTACATCACGTAATTTCATTTAATTGTGAATAATGAATTTCTACAAAATTAGCGCCAAATATATTCAATAAATAAAACGGTTCCAAATAAAGTTGTCAAAAAATTTATTTTCAAAGGGCCCATTACATTATGTCTAATGAAATATTTTATAATAACTATGGAGGCCTCTGTATATGATTCAATATGAATCAAAGCTCTTCGCACGTTTTTTAATAACGTTTATAATAACTATGGAGGCCTCCATATATGATTCAATATGAATCAAAGCTCTTCGCACATTTTTTTTACATGCAAATACGTTTTTTGTATCAATATCTAGTTTTACACTTAGAATTATATCCATTTAACGTTAATTATCTTCATTTTTTGATCAAAATCTATAAAATCTATAAATTTAAAATATTCAACAAATAAAAATTGACGTTTAGAATAATATAAATTGCTTGATGCAAATATTCGCAAATATCTCCTACCGTATATATTTAAATTCTTTTTGTGGAAACATTTTATATTTTCTTGCATTAATTCATAGCGTAATAACCGGTCAATACGCTGAATAGCCTTCCGTGAGTATCAACCGCAACGTTTATGTGTGTGTACGTGTATATTTTGAATAGTCCGATATCGTAAACAGAGCTCAACGAGGTGGCGGCGTTGAAACACAGCGGCGTCATCGTTCGGGTGCGGCGGCTGTAAGCGCCGCGGGTAAATAAACAGGCAGCCGCCCGCAGTTTGTTACGCGCCATCCAGTCCGCCAGCGGCTACTGCTTCATTGAAGAATACGCCTTCGGCATACACTTCTATCCTCGAAAATACCCCCTTTGGCCTCTCCCATCACCACGAAGACATTCATTTTCACCCTTCTATTTTATCCACTGCTGACATTAGTTTCTTTTTAACGTTATCAATCTGTTTTTTGTACGTCTTTTCGCTTTCTTCTTTCAGATACGTCTTTTTGTCTATCGTTCACTATTCAAGCGCTCTACATGATAAAAGTAGCTCAATATTAATTTTTTACTTCTCAGTTACTTTGTCTTATACGTGTTTACTAGAAAGTAAAAGTCGTGTGAGCTCAAAGAATTCCTAGCTGTCATAATGGCTAAGCTCCACGTATTGTTATCTTGATCAGCATCAGACCCTCCGCCTAACGCCTGTAAGCACTGTCTAACGAAACTAAATATTAAAGCGAAAACTCGAAACTTCTAACTTTATCAGTGGGTCACACCCAGGTATTGTATCTTGATCATCATAAGACACTCAAATTCATGGGTTGTGAAAATTGTCCATTAAACATTTGAACTCAAAATTGAAGTTGCCAACTATTACAGTGGATAAACTAGTTATTATTATCCTGGTCATCATCAGATCCTCGAGTTTGCACGTATAAGAATTATCCACCAAAACTGAATATTAGAGCCGAAATGGCAAGCGTTTTACTATAAATCCAGGTACTATTATCCTGGTCATCATCTAACTCTCGAGTATGTGGGTTTGAAAGTTGTCTACTAAAATGAAAATTTGAGCTCAAATTCGAAGCATCGGACTTTAATAGTGATTAAGACCCAGGCATTGTTTTCCTGGTTATCATCGGATCCTCGAATTTGCACATGTAAGAACTATCCAACAAAAGTGAATATTGGAGACCAAACTCCAAGCTTATAACTGTAATATTAGCTTAGATCTAGGTATTATAATTCTGGTCGCCACCAAACCCTCGAATTTTCGGATATGAGAATCGTCAGTCAAATTGATATATGCTGGACTTTATATTCAGAGGAGGAACCATAAAAAAAAATGTAAAAGGTTTAATTTTATAACTTTATAGATGTTATAAAGACATATAACTGTGCCAAATTTTGTAGCACTAATAATCAGTGAATAAAGGAGCTGTGACAGACATGGTGAAACTATGAGGGTTTCTAGCTTGGCTACGGAACCTCAAAAAGAGTGCCTTAAGAGTTCCTGTGCTGGTTACCACACAAAGCAGGCCATTAAATCTACCATTAATCATTAAAATTACTACAAATTATTTATTTATTTTAGCTTCCCGTAGTAATATTTTTGGTAACTTTATGTTATATTCGCTTTGCCTAAGACTTCGTTCGCATATAATTAGGAAAAACATGTATTGTTTTTATTGTCTTATATATTGTTTCTTGCTATTACCACACTAATCGTCATCAAAATCCGTCCAGTAGATTTTGCGTGACACCCGCTCAAATTAACATGCAGACAGATAACAATTCTAAAAAAAGATTTTCTGACTTATTTTATCGTTGTAAACGCTAAAGCAAAGAGTTTATTTTAACATTTTGAATGTACAGAATTCACATTGTTACAATTTTATTATATGTATTGATTACCTAATTATTTATAAATTATTTCATCAGTTGCAAATTATTTTTCATTACAACTTAGAACTTAATTATAAAATTTACCAATTTATTCTATTTAAAAAACAAAAAAATCAGATTTTAGATCATTAAAAGGGCCTCACGTGACTCTCCTATATCCCCACATTTATTTTTTCGACGGCAAACCTGGTCCAAGATCCTGATAACTTTGGATACTACAAATAGTACCTCATAAATGCCTACAGTGTAATTTAATACATTCTTTGCAAATATGTTTTAAACAATGAAGCTTGTTCTATATACACTGCTATTGAGGTCTATATTTCCTTTGAATTCAAATATTTTACGGAGCACCCAGGCATAAAAGAATATACGGGAGTAAACCAGCCAGATCGACATCCTCTCCACCTATTCCTTGTTATATAATGTGGATACGACCGTCCGACATTAAATGAATCCTCATATACTAGATGATTTTCCTCAATCGTACATCAAAAATCAATTAACAACATTCAGTAGTTTAGTTACAGGAATATTTTTAAATGGCTTGTAATTTCAAACATGATGTGCTTTCACCAAGAATTCGCTAGGCACATCGGAATACGTTGCCACAATGCACCTTCACATAAAGTTATTTTATTTCTTAATTAAAGGCAAAAAATAAAATAATTCTTATGCCTGTGTCATAAGAGTCAGAATACGATACAAATGTCCCATGAAAGCGAAAAGGCCGCGCGCCGAACAAAAGTCAGTAACATGAACATTACACATGGTGTTCACAGTTTGTACATTTTAAAATGCTATTTACTTTGAAATTTTTTTTATTCTTGGCGTAATTGTTTTTTTCACTATTTACTAGTACTAACTGGGTTTTTATTTAATGGCGAACGGTCAAATCCACATGTTATTTGCATTATAAACACTACGCAAAATACGAGTACCTATATCTAATTCGCGGTATTTGATCTTTTTGAATGTTATATTCTTTAAATTGTTGTTCCATAATTCGACTTGCTTATTTTATTTTTGGTAATTCTATAATCTATTTCGTGTCTTGTCATATTACCTTTCAAAATATATTTATTTTATTCAACGCGTGCAAAACGTAATCCGTTTCTTTTCGGTGGTGCATCACCTCACATAACCCTTTTTCGATTACTATGAATTTAAAAACCAAATGTAATGCTAGAAACATTATTTGAAACTGTTATCTCTAATGATCATAATTAAAAGGGGTTGTCTGCGGTTTAATATACTCTTCAAAATGTGTTTAATTTGAAGATTTGAAACTTTGAAGAAAAGAAGAGCATTGAACACACGCAGATGAAGGTGGGAGACATTTAGTGGACGGTTTAGCGTATCCATTGAGTCGGTGGAAATCAATCCCCGTCCTTGTCCGACAAAAATCAGTTGTCGACCGTTGCATCATCACAAATAAAATTGGCTATCTTCATTTCGCGTTATGATTAATGATTATGATTTTCAGACATTATATTGCTTGTTAAGCAATTCACACTACCTTCATTCCCATAAGGGCCCTATGTTGTTGTATATTATTTATTTTTATTTTATTATTTATTTTTTTATTTATTTTTGGCAGACGGACATATGATATCGGACGGTTTATTTGACCACTTTTTTACGGAACAATAAAAACTTACATTTTTCCCGTAGCTGAATTTTCTGTAATAAATATGATAATATTATATTAATTTAAATCATATGTTATAAAAAATATATAATTCAAGTTTAATATTTAATAAGCGAATATCTGAAAAAACGCAATATTAAACATTAAATTTGGATGGATTTGTATTGTATTTTCCTTATTTGATATTTTTCCTAAATAAATTAAATTACAAATTAATACTAATATATTCTTACTGAATCAAAAAAAAAATTAATTGATCGAACCTGAATCTTTACTTTAATGTGTTTATGGCTCAGGTTTTGGCAAGTGGACTTTAGCTCCAACAGCTAAGAGTTATCTAGATGCTTGGAATAGTGATTTATGGAGGTATTCTGGAAGATAAAGATTTTTATTTCGATCAATAGTAGTAAGGATCAGATCCTGAAAAAAATAGTAAGATATATATTGTCCTCAGGGATTTTCGAAAGAAGTATTAAATTGGTCTAACAAGTCGGCTCCCTCAAATATTTATGGGTCCTCGGAAAGAAAAAGGACGATGTAGGAGGTCTTTACTCAAAAATGGGTGCCCATTTTTGAGGTACATCATTAATTTAAAATAAAATAATGTAATTCACAGGAAATTTACATTCAGGAAATGTAATTCACAGGAATAATGAGGAATATACTTTGTTTTAAAATTTAATAAACGTTAAATACGTTTAATAAATTTGAAAACTAAGTATATTGCAGATAATGCCATTATTGAGGTACAATTATTTAGTTCAATATATATATATATATATATATATATATATATATATATATAATCTAGATATTATAATCTAATAATAGCATGTAATAACATTTGCATGGTTTTAAATCGTAAAGTGGCATTATGAGAATAATAAAAAAAATGTTTATTAGAAAGCCGGATTCTCAAGCACAAAATAATATATTCAATAAAAATTCCTTGTATCACATCCAGTTTTAGAAATATACCACTTCAACGTTAATAGAAGGGTTAAGTGTCATACACTCCCCTCACACCCGGCCCGCTTCTCGCTCCATCGTCAAATCCATACGATTCGATACACCTATTTACAAATAAACCCCTTAGTGGAATTTTGATACAAATAATACACGTATTAATTTTGACAACCATACGTCACAGAAAAAATATTGAATATATTAGTAACTCAATGGCTTTCTTATTTTTTTTTGTTTGTAGATATTCTGTTAAATATTATGTTGATTGAAAAAATATTGAATATTGGAAATATTTTTTATGTAAAAATTGTTGTAACATCATAAAGTCTCAAATAAAAATATTTCACAGACAATTTTTTATATTTTTTTGAGGTTATTCCGAAAAACAATTCTTGCTCATTTACCATTAATACATTTTAGAACTTAATGGTATTAACTTATTCTATATTTTAGAATTTGATGGTATTAACTTATTTTATATTTTAAAATTTACTAATATTAACTTTTTTCGTATATATGTAGCTGCCAGAGCGGTCAGAGTAATACATCCGCGGTGACTGAAATCACAATATCTGTGATAGTATTAAAAACTTCAATATTAGATAATAACTTCCCACGACTATTATATAATGTTAAGGATACCGACTAAAGTCCTACAACGATAAAAAGTACACCCTAGTAGCGAGATATCAAAACAACAAGCCCCTTAATAGTTTCAATCATCAATCAAACAAAGGAGGAATCTTGTCTTTTTATGAAAACTTGTTATTCGTTATATCCTATTATGTTCCGTTATATCCTCTGTGCTAAGATGTAACATATTGATCCGTAAATCTGACAGCGTCATCGAAAAAAGCGATGTAAAATTCATAAAGAGCGAAAAAGACATTAATTTTGACAACAATACAGAATCAATGTCAGTGTCATTTAACAATTTATTTTTAATTCGTTTAGGCAATGGATACATAGTCGAAAAGCGATTAATATTGTTTATTTTTTTCAATCGTTTCTAAAAGCTTATTACGTACTTCCTTAGTTTTTTTGTGTCATGATTACAAATTGTATTTAATTTCTTGCTCGTTCCTGAATTATAATCAGTCATCGAACTATTTAACATTTTTAGTCTAAACATATCAGCTTTCTTTTAAAAAAATTATAATATTTCTGTAATGCCAGGTCCATCTTCTTTGTGATTAGAACACAGATGATACATTAGAAACTAGAGGTCAATTAGAATAAAAATAATAACAATTAATATCAAATATTTTTAAGTTCATATTAAACAGTATCAGCAAGATACTGTTTAATATGAACTTAGCGTAACAATTGAAGACACGCAAACACACACACACGCACGCATGCACGCACGCACGCACACACGTGTGTGTGTGTATATATATATATATATATATATATATATATATATATATATATATATATATACACATATATATATATATATATATATATATATATATATCTTTATATATTTATTCTTCCTTTCCGTTTTCGTTGATGCCTCAAGTGTAGCTAGAGCTTTAGTTTAACAAAACAGCCCGAGGAAAGCGAGAGCGATATCCACCGACAGACTCCCTAAGCGCTTGTCGGTTGAAACTTTCATCGAGACGTGTCAGTCGTTTTACATATCCCAATTGGAGTTATTATATATAATTATTGTTATATTTGAATCGCTTTGATTTATTATTTGATTTGTTTCATGTTATAAAATGATTATTGCTCATATTAACTGTAATCTTTGTACCTAGAGGGCACCCATAAAATACGTTCGCGACAAAGAGAGTGGCTATGACATGGCGTTACAGTATGTGACGAGCTGATTACTAGAGAAACATGGTGTAACATAGTTTCACCAGTTGAGTTTTACCATTAAATTGTCACTTTCATTTATATTTAATAAGGATACAGAGAAATGGAAGAAAGAGGATAAAGTGAACATGAATTTTCCGGATATAGCCGAAACTATACGGAAGCCGGTATTAGAAATGTAGAAACATATAAAAAATCTTTGGATATACATTGAAAAAGATAATAATGAAGATTTTGTTATAAATACGAACATTCGTTACAATACGTGACGAGCAGGCCACAAGTATTATGATGTAACACGGTTTCACCAATTTAGATCTGCAATTAAATTGTCACATTCATTTATATACAACAAGGGTAAAGAGGAATAGACGAAAGAGGATAAAGTGAACGTGAATTTTCTAGATATAGCCGTAATTACACGAAATTCAGTATTAGAAACATCAAGACATAAAAATCTTTGGATATACATTCAAAAAAAAGTTGGTAACTCTTGTTGACAATGACGATTTTATAATAAATACAAGTAGTGCACAATCGCCGAAGAATAACATACGTTTTAATTTTGTATGCCCAAGACTCGTTTTCTCTAAAACGAATACACTGTTGTAAATACTTATGTCAGTATTTACCAAAGAACAATATACAATATTTATTTAATATTTATTATAACGTTATAAATATTTATTTTGGTATCATATTTAAAAATAGTGAGGGTGGTATTTGCGATATTGTGACATAATTACAGTTGGATTCCCAAAAATGTGACGAAGTGTCACAAGGGGGAGAGGGGGGGTAAAAAATATCTGGATTTTGTGTGACATATTTTGTGGACAGTTCCATGTACATTTTATCTCGATGGAAAAATTGGAAACCTTATTTCTCTTTTAATTTTTCAGTAATTGCCGTAATCCGATATCTCGCGAATTAATAACCAAAAACGTCTGGAAAAAAATATTAAGATACCTATAGCGAAATTTACATTCACAGAAATACGCTATCGAGGTACTAGAGACCGCAGTCAAAACACTTGTAGATAAAAAACAACCAAACTCAACTGAAGTGCTATTTTCAGCACCCTATTCATGAACTGATGAAGACGCGGGTTGCGACAAAAAATCCCGAAATTACGAGCGTTGATTTGACGAGTTGTTTGCGCAAACCGCCCGTCTCGAGTTTCAACGCTAGCGCATGTCTTCGGCCACTTTAAATTCCCAATACGTAAGTATGTGCACATACATGATGGAACATTCCTCAAATCTGACACCACATGCTGATTTATTGGTTAGTCTATTATTTGATTAGGGCGTGTTGCTAAGGAACTGAAATCAAAATCACCAGTTTTACCATTTTTTATAATTATTATAAACTATTAATTATCCACGAGATACTACTAAAGAATACAATCATGTAAATACTTTCATAGGATTACCAGCTTTTGCTTCGCACCAACGAGACAACTAACAATACTTAAATTGTTTGTCTAATTATTCATCAGTTAATTAGACGTACTTGATGATGTGAAATTTTTAAATAATACTATAGTTTAGAATAAGTTTTACGAACAGTCCCTCGAGTTATTTGAAAAAATAACATATTTTTTTAAATTTCTCATTTAATAATTTTTGTATTTAATCACTAAAATCAATTGTAATACGATGAAATAAAAAGTGTCAAAATTACGAAAATTTTAAAGTTACAAATATTAAAAATCTTTCAAATGACAAAAATATTTCGCAGTGAGTTTTTTTTCAGTATTAATCTCACGTCAGAAATTCTATTTCAGCTCTAACATAGAAATTATCAGATTTAATTTATATAATGAGACTATCAGAAAAAATCGAGACCGATGATTGTTTTATCCAAGTTAATTAATTTCATAAAAAAACTGTCTATTAAATAAATAAATACACTCGAACTTGTAATCGAAAATTAAAGCAACCTTTATTAAAATCCCCATTAAATAAAAATATTATCTATTAAATGCGCCATAAAGTCACTTGTCCACTTTTAGCGATGGTGCCAATGTGTTGAACATATTCATAAAACCTTGATCAAAATGCCACAAAAGCATAGGGAAATCACAAAATCGTATATACAAAACGTAATGATGTTATAAGAGAGCGTGGGGCCCAATAATACTAGGCTAGCAAATTTTTATGACAGGGTCCTCAAACAAATTTTTATGATGAAACACGACAAAGTTTTAAAATACTGTAAAAAAATTCAATAGGAGCTTTATAACTTTGAGAGGGTATTAGGTCAATCCATTCAAACATACGCGTACATGTTTGGTTCCTGTTTTGACAGTTTGCGCGAAATATTAATGGTTATGTTGGTAATTCTTTAGTGAACTTTAGTGCGTCTATCTGTCAACACGTATTTTACATACTTTTTAAAATGGATCAAAATAAATTAATTAGTTATATTTCAGCATAATAACGCTAGACCTCATAGAGCTCATACAGTTTCGGAATTTTTGTTCGAGAAGTAGATATTGACCTGGGACCAACCACCGTACTCTCTTGATATAATGCCCCCGGATTATGTTTGCTTTCAGAGTTTAAAATGTGCACTGAGCGGCCATTACTTTGACGAATGATCAGACCTACGCGGGACACTGGATGTGGAAATTCACGAAGGAAATGAAAGAGGCATATTCCAAAGGGTACGAAGGCTAAAAGGGAAGTGGGCTGCTTCAAATGAAAAATATGGACATAATTGTATTTATATTAAAAGGTTATTAAAATTTTTAATAACATTTGAGAATATAATTGAGAAAAATATACGCGCAAGTTTGAAGGAAATGACCTAATATTTACAAACTGTTTAGAGAAATTTGTATACATTTTTTTGTTTACGTATTCACTTATATAAATTCTTACAATATTTTTAACAAAACATTCATAAATGATATCTCGTTAATTTAAATTTATATTTCTACTTTTTTATTACTTCCATATCTAAGATTATAATATTAGAGTTTATAATGTAATAACAGAATATTTTTTACTGGATTTGAAGTTAATGAATACGTTAACCCGTTCTGCCGTCCCCAAGTAACGCCACTAATTGTCATCAAATTCCATTTTTCTAACCCCTTAAAGTATATTACAAAGTAACTTCTTTCGTTGCTGGGAGGTAATTATATTATTCACTTCCCACCGTTACTGGTCACCATTACCGTTAAACACAAAATTAGCATTTAGCTCAATAACGCTTACATGTTAATAACTATGCTCAAAATTAATTACCATTCTAAATATACTAACTACTTTATTCTTACCCCGATATAAAAGTAAATAACGCAAATCTAAAATAATTACACCTCGAAAGTGCAATTTCCCCGTATCACCCCATGCCGTTTTATACATTTTCTATGATAATAAATTAATCTAATTTTCTCTCAATTTTCACATTAGCTTACCATCTGCCATAATGCTGGGTATTAAAAGTTTTGCTAGTTAAAAAAAATAAAGGATGCATTAAAAATTATGAAGTAAGTTTATACATTTGCATTAATTCCAACACGTAATCATCAATGAGCTACAAGTAGAGCTTCACAAAGAGCTACTCCCCAATCTTTCTCTCTCTATTTCTCTAATCAGTCTCCCACTATTACCGTGTTTAATGGCAATGGTACCGGTAACAGTCAAGCATAGAACACGTAATTAAATGACTACAGGAGTTCTCCGTTTCGTTTTTTTTCCGTAACGCGTTTAAATAAGTACCCATCATCATACGTAACGAATAATAGAGTACAAAAAACGAATGAAAAAACGATTACCAAAAAATAACTTCATATAGATGTATGTTGATGAACTTCCTTAAATATGTCCATTACTGCTCCCCGTGTGTCGCTTGATAAGCAATCAAAGATCCAAGAACGTTTCTCGCATAATTTGTCATTTATTTGGTTGGTGCCGCAAACCCAATCTGCAGAAAATTTCGGCCCTGTGAGGACGGCATTTACTTCGAAAACGGAAAGGGTTAAAGGCCAAGTCTAATTTATCTGTTAAAGGCTAAACGTTTGTGTTTGTTTACGTTGTGTATTTAACGGGTGAAGTTGTAAATTAGTTGAAAATATTGTGAAGATAAGGGATGAAGTTAAATTTACATCTTCCTATTCGACTTGACAAATAAGTATATTTATCGTTTTGTTACGATATGTCTAAATAAGTCTATTCGTTGTCGTTACATACAACATAATTTTGATAAAATTTCAATAATTTGGTTTACGTCTTTTTTCCTTGTAGATATTTCCTTTTCAATAATCTACGTTTCTTCTGAAAGCCTTAATATATACCTTAGATTCTCTAAGATATATATTAAATTTTTATCATTGAAGCCATATAATTTAATTAATAAACATTTGAAAAAATGAAACCGAACAAATAAGAGTTTCTCAATACATAATATTATCATATTTGTACCAAATATATAATAATGTTGCAATGTAATTATAAAATTTAAATAGCTTTTCTTTACGTTTTAGTCTATTAAAAATTTCCCATATTTCAATAAATTATTTTTCCGGTGTAATGACTACAACTAAAATTATCAGTTGTATGTAATAAACTAATTAGTTGCAAATAAACTATTCTACAAGCTAGTTGCAATAAAGTAATCAACTAATCTATTGCAAAACACTAAACATTACCTCTTATATATAATGATATATTATCTCTTATTGTTAGATGAGAAAAAAATATCTGCAAGAATTTTCAGCTATTGAAAATATATTCCATTATTAATTTTCCCATTTTCCTATACACGTACGTCATCAAATTATATTTGCTTCAAAAGTAATAACTAAATGTCACTTTATTGAAATAAGTAGCTATATTTACAGCAACAAGCTATTTTTTATCACTTAGAGCATTATGGGCAATTTTTTGACGATTTACTCCAGCTACAGGAGCTCTAGCTTTTGATCCCTTAAAATATATAAAGCTATTTCTCGACTCATAAACAAAAGATTATAAATCCTTCCCTCGGCTAATTTTAAAGCCTTTATTTAATTGTCAAAATTTTCTTATTTGGTTTTAAAACTTGAATTTATGAAACATTTATATTCACTAATTTAGAAGTGTTAGCGCAATTAAACACTTCAAAAAAAGTGGTAACAAAATTTCAATCCACGAATTCTTTTCCAAGTATTGTGAAATCTAAAATTGTATTTTCCTTGAACGTCTAAAATTTTTCTATAAATTCTTTATCATGCGCTCTCTGGAATTATTTTTATATATGACAAAAAAATCACATGACATCCATTAACCGATAAACTCATAGAAAATTTAAAAAAAAAGCTATGAATCTATTGAAATATTTAAAGAGGTGTCAAAAGATTTGAAAGTATTAGAAGGAACTTATTTTAAGACGAACATAAAATCAGTTTAATATTTAAATTATTAGAAATAAATTTAAAAAATTATTCTTAAATTCAACTAGAAATTTCTACACGGCTATAACTACTTGGCTAATTTTTACGACTCATATTTCACAAGATTCGAAATAAGATGAACTCGCCAGCTCCAATAAATACGATGAAGATAAATTCGCACCAACTTTCGAAATATTCACGCGCCTTGTCATCGGGTTGACACCATTCCTCCGGCTCGACATCTACTCGCACGGCTCTCCGACATCTATTTACATTTTTCAACTATCCCTCGGAATCCAGACACCTCGCGTCAGCCGCCTTATTTCACACCTCACTATTTTCTCTCGCCGAGAGGTCATAAAAATTTTCGCACTTGAAGCGTTGTCGTCTCTGCTGGTGTATGAAGCGAGTCCGATTCAGTGATGCCGCCGACGATAACGGAATGCCACACGTATGGATCTTGTCGGGTGAAAAGTCGTAAATAATTTTTATATTTTTGTTTATGAAATCTACGATTTCTCTGCGCGTTCGCCGCTTACAGATGTCGATCGGATTTGGCTACATTGACTTACGAAAAGAAACTGTGGTTAGATAAATTTTGTGCAAGAGCACTCAAATTTATTTGGAGATAAAAAATTACATTTTCTACAAATACTGATGAAATATGTATATTTAAAGATAAATATAAAAAAAATCCCAATGTCTCAAATTTGTTTTAGGATAGGTTTAATGTTATCACACTACAACGCAGAAAGGAGTATTTTGTATTTAAGATTCATGTATGTGATTTTACGGACTTGTTTATTCCGTCGTAGCTACGAAACAACTGCACCTCAAATAAATGAGATACCATTAAAATGTGGATTCAAATTATATTTTCTCCAAAAACTGGTGAAATACGTAAATTGAAAGATAAATATAAAAGAATGCCAATATCTCAAATTTGTTTTAGGATAGGTTTAATCACAATAGGTTTAATGTTATCACACGATAACGCAGAAAGGGGTGTTTTGTATTTAAGATTCATGTATGTGATTTTATGGACTTGTTTATTCCCTCGTAGCAACGAAACAGCTACACTTCAAATAAATGAGATACCATTAAAATGTGGATTCTATCTAAGTAACAGAAACTACATGGCTTTGCAAAAAAGTAATTAAATGGCTACATCATTGAACGTGTTTTCAGCATTGTAATATTCCAAAATTACTAAACGAGTATCCAATTTTATGGTTCCATTTTATGATAATTGAATATCAAAAACTAACCCCTTATAACTTCATCACTTTGTTCACAGCGTTCAGTGTAAACCTTACTTCGAAGACATTCTAAAGGAAGACGTAATATAATTTTGCGAATACACACACAGATAGAAAACATGATGTCTAATTTATTTTTACAGGCCTCATGCAGATGGGTACCTTTAAAAGTATTTTACATATGATAAAATATGTAATATTTTGCGATCGGACGTCTCTTTCGCAAAGTGAGTCTTCAAAGACTTTTGCAATGCTACCCGCGATCAGGATAAGGGAAATTAAATCAGCTCTATATTGTAACATTCTCTTTATTTAAAGTATGTATTAGCTAACGCACGACAATGACAGTTGTCCTCACGTTTACTTTAAAATAGACATGTTTTTTCTCCCCGGCCTTTTTCTACCCTTTATCGCTCGTTAAAGTAATGTTATTTTTCTTTGGTTGGAGAAAAAAGAATAACATTATATAATTTTACGAGTAGAAAGAATAAGATAGAGCTATTTCATCGACGATGACAGTTCTGTTCTTTATCTATAGATGACAGGAGATGCTTTTTATATGTTACTAGCTAAACCCGGCCACGCTTCGCTATTATTTACTGATATGAAATGAACGGGAAAGTAAATAAAAGAACTCTAGCGGACATAGATTCACCGAAAAAAACACATTACTCGATTCAATACCCCGCCTTGTGTTTCGTTGGCTTTACGGAATCAAAGGAAAGGAAGAAAAAATATTTTTATCACGGAAAATCATTTTTCATCGTAATGTGGATTGACTACATTTTTTGTTTGTCTGTTTTCTGAATAAACATAAATGGTTTACCTATGGTTTACCTACTCTGAAGCGTACGAAGTAATTGCCCATGAGTTATCTCATGGACAATCGTTTTCTAAATTCAAACGGCACACTTGCAAAGATTAACCTTACGCTTTATTGATAGTCACAGCGAACTCAAGGAGTATTGGAAATTGAAGTCGTTTGAACTCGAGCACCATGTCGGTCGGAATGAGTGGTATTCGTGGAAGTACGTCTTCACCTTTATGATATTCAATCAGAGTTGTTGCTTCGGTTAAATTGTTCATCAATTGTTTAACTGCTAATCGTGTAATCGTGTGCCATTGCATAACTTTGGCTGGTTGATGTTTCGGAGTAAATATAATTGGCGCTCCTATTTTCAAATTCAGAATGTGTGACGATAATCCGGAAATGTGGAGAAAATTAATAAATTTCATTGGAAAATTCACTACTTCACTTTGATTCATCATGGATTCGATGGATTTGTATGTCACTCTTTCACCTGTGATTCTGTTCAGAATTATGTTGTTCATGTCGTGTACGTCGACATTTTTAGCCGTTAGAATGACTCTTCCGGTCAACCATGCGTGATTTAGCTAATCTGTTTCGATGCTTTGGAAAGCAACATCATTCTGAACAGAATCACAGGTGAATTCACTTCTTTCGAATTCACCATGTTACAGAAATTAGTTGGGAAGATGATTTACAAAAAAAATAATTACAATAAGAAATTATTAATAATAATAATCAAACATTTTTTTAATAAAAACACGCGCGTACTCAAATACAAGGTTGTACCAAAATTTCAAATCAATCGACCGACAATTTTTCGAGTTTTGCGAGCACAAACGTACGCAGGCTAATTTTTATATATAAAGATTTTGTTTTGTTGCTCATCAAGTAATGTTTATTCATCATTTGAACGTCGCTATAAAATTGTCAATTATAAATATTAGTATTATTTGATAACATATATGAATCTAAGATATTCCTTAATTCCCGAGTACGGACTTTAATTGGCGTTTTTGCAAATGCAATGTAATTTTTATGAGATGATATATATATATATATATATATATATATATATATATATATATATATATATATATAACGATGTTTGTTGGTATTTAATTTAATACATAATGCAGTTTTTATAAGGTAACTAAAATAACTGGTCATTCCACTTTTCAGTTCGCCCAATTAGTTATATTAGCAAGGCTAAAATATTACTAAGCTAACGAAGTAAATAATTAAATAACCCAGAAAATCAGCAGTAACGTCCATTGTTTTAGCCATCTTTACTTGAAGTGAAATAAGGCGCCATTTTGACATACGTAGCTGTCAAAATAAAGGTTTCACGATTATACAACATGTGGACGTCTGCTTAAAGGCTAATTCTTCTTAAACTTCTTAACATTTACGTTATTCAGAAAGTAATATAATACAATATAAGGCTGAATATTATCCGTACTTCAATTTAAACTGTTGACGTCTGCTTAAAGGCTAATTATTCTTAAACTTCTTAACATTTACGTCATTCATAAAGTAATATAGTACAATATAAGGCTGAATATTATCCGTACTTCAATTTAAACTGTTGACGTCTGCTTAAAGGCTAATTATTCTTAAACTTCTTAACATTTACGTCATTCATAAAGTAATATAGTACAATATAAGGCTGAATATTATCCATACTTCAATTTAAACTGTTTTGTTCAGCTTGCATTAATAAATTATGTATATTTATTTTACCAGATTACTTATACTCTTCTCTAACTCTAACGCTTATTAAAAAAATATACTTTGAAATTAACATAGTGAAAAATATGATCAATATTTATGAAGAGTTAAATATAAATACTACGTGCCCTTAAATTATTATACCTTTATAAGTAAGTAAGGGATTCTACCCGCAATTACTACTTAAATAACAAAATTATGACTATGCAAAACAAGTCTGTGTTCATGATGTGGATATTATCGAACTGAAAACCTTTATAGAGCTGTCATTTTACACAGCTATTTTCAAAGAAAACTGTGAACTCTTCACTTCGTAGTACAATACTGATGGTACTGGACACAAAATATATCACCATTGTATTATGTGCTTGAATAGATTCCAAGTGCCAAACCAAAAGAAAATAAATTTAGTACTTGTGTTTTGAATGTACGGTACCCACTGCTTAAAATTCTCCCATAAATTGTGCATTAATTGCTACAAAAAATTATAACATTTAGCCGTTACAGTTTTAAAAACATAATTATAATATTTTTAACAGTTTTTAAATTTTAGTTTAGAGCATAATTACTATACTAATAAAAAAATGTACAAAAAACTTGTAAATTTTAATTGCTATTTCAGTGTATTTCATTTACAAAATATGGTCCTTATTTTCCTAAAAGAGACCAGCGGAAATGAGCCTAATTTTACAAAAATTGAATATAATTTTAAAAAATCTAGTATTTTTATAAATACCAGATTTATATCTATGGTAGATCTATGGTAGTATACAAAAAAAAACGATTCAGCGATTAGCAAAAATAAAATACAATTTAAAACCATAATATAAAACAAAAATACCTGTCTTCGTAAATAAGCATAAGTCAGGATTTGATACAACAGTAAGAGTTAATAAGAAATAAAAATGACATAAATCTGACGAAGTACGTATCATCTTTCAGAAATGTTTATAAAAAAATCAATACCGTCTGTTTTTTTTAATCTAAATTCAAAAATCAAAACCGTCTGTTTTTTTTAATCTACATTCAAAAATCAATACCGTCTGTTTTTTTTTAATCTAAATTCAAAAATCAATATCGCCTGTTTTTTTTAATCTACATTCAAAAATCAATACCATCTGTTTTTTTTAATCTACATTCAAAAATCAATACCATCTGTTTTTTTTAATCTACATTCAAAAATCAATACCATCTGTTTTTTTTAATCTACATTCAAAAAACAATACCGTCTGTTTTTTTTAATCTACATTCAATATGTTCGAGTACTCTATACTACCTCGATTGCCTAACTTATTTAATTGTTAACTATTGACTGATATTGACAATTGTGATGTTGTTATCAAAATGGATGTCTTTTAGCTCTTTTCGAGTTTTACGTAACTTTCTTTGACTAGCTTCTACATTTGTCCGTGAAAGGTACACAGGACACAAACTGCACTTAGTTATATGTTGTTGGTTCAAATATATGTTAAACAATTGAAATAAAAGTTTTTAGGAACTTATTTTTCCATTTTCTATAATTGGAAATGTCATTTTTTTCCTGTAACACCCGCGACCAACACTATATGGACAACACTAGTCTCCTTTAAGTAAATCTTAAAAAATATTTGTTATAATAGTAACAATGATTAAATTGTTTTTTTAGTACATTACTTTCGATAACAAAAAACATTTTTTTTATTTCACAACAGCTATCATTAATTTCCTTTATTTAACACCTTCCCAAACTGAATCGGCTGGATATATTCTCTGGTTTACGGTCAACTTGCGTATATCTGTCATCGTTAATCACTCCATATCCAATAGTTCTTATTTAGCTAGTCAACTTATTTTCGTTATCTTCTCATATCAAATATCAAATTCAGGACTAACTTTGCGCTATACTTTGTACACTCATATTCCTAAAAAATGTTTACACAAGCATACAGACCACTTAGTGATCTATGCTGAAGGATTACTCAAGCCCCTAACCCCGCACCATTTCACGCTTCACTTTTCTTTTTCTCTACGTGCCATTGTCCCATGAGTTTCAATAAACCCTGGCAAATAAAATCTGGTCTACAACAAACAGACCGCGTTTAAATATTTAAATAACAAAATTTACAAAAATATTTTAAACAAGAATAAGCTTCCGTCTGTTCTATTCGCCAACATCCGTTAGCGGCGTCCACTGCTCTGTTACAACATCTCATTACAGATTAACTACAACATATCTAGCGTTACTCGTATCTAACGTATCTGACGTTACGAATCTGTAAACAACACGTATTCACTCGGGTAATGTCAGGTGATACTCTTCTTTGTATCGGTACTTATAAACCCTAGCGGTGCATATAACATACCAGAAGATTATAATGCAGTAAGGCACGAGTCACAAAGGTAATGAGACAAAAAACCGAAACCAACACAAGATATCTTCATATGTACCACACATGACGTTTCGGAATTTGTGCATACAACGAGGCAGTGGAAGCAGACATGAACCTTCAAAATACGAGTTTTATTATCAAGGAAAAATGAAAAGAAAATTAAACAAAAATAAAATAAAATTCACCGTAAAAGTGGCCCCATGGCCGATCTAATTAGAGCGCACGTGAGTCCGACGCGTAGGTTTATCGCACACGCGCCGCTAAATAAATAAATATACGCCGCCGCCGCAGCGTTCCCACGCCCAGCGGGCTCGGCTACGCCACTGTGGGCGGATTGAGTGCGCGTTGCGACAACAACGGGGCGCGTCGCCTGTTTATGGAAAATATTTATGAATGCGATCAAAATAAATAGTAAGTACCTAGAGGGGAATAGAAGTGTTCTCAAGTCAAATATCGGTTTAAGTGTTTAGCTTTATATGGCCTTGCCTTTAAATATATACTAATAAAAAACCCAAGTTCAATGACAGTGCACAATTTTCCTAGTCAATTAAAGTTTTCATTTTATGGAAAAACACTTTATTCGAACAGGATATTATTAACCCTTTTCCCACTTTAACTTAACCACAATAATATTGAAAATTATATATATTGAAAATGAATATATTTTATATGAAGCAGTGTAGATTGTATCTCAAAATCTACTATATTTTAATAAGCATCCAATCGATATTAGAACAATGTGAATTTTTATAAATAATTTCACCATTTAGAATTCCTATAAAGATATGTGCGTGATTAAATCTTCGGATATTATGTTCAAGTACTCTATACTGCTTCGTATAAACTATAATTATATTCAATGTATATAATTTTCAATATTCAATCGATTATATTAAACTATAATAATATAATAATATTCTAAATAACTTCTGTATAAATAAACATACTAAACAACATTCCAGACTAAAATATTTAGAAGTCTGGTATCGGTATCATGTAATGTTTAAGTATTTTGCTGTATCGCAGAATATTTCAATACGTTTTTTTTATTTTATGGTTTTCAAGAAAAGTATTCCAGGTTTTAGGCAATTCATCAACTTTTTTTTTAAAATCCAATGGAATTAACTTATGAAAACCATTGTAACGCCATTATTTTAACAGCTTTTCGCATTTATAAATAATTGCTCAATTTTGTTTGTAAACTTAGGGACTTTTTCATTTATCATTTTTCCCTGCAATTTCCCTTAACACTGTCTACAGCTCAACAAAACTCATCTCTATATAAAGGACAAATATCCGAAATAAAAGAAAAAGAAAAATACGGTCGTACAAGACTTCCATCTTCTATTCTTCTGAATCAGAGGGATGATACTTTTTACACTCAACTTGGTTTTGTTTAAATTGTGAAAAATGCAAATAAAAAAAAACGAAAATATGACTGTCGACAAGTATCATGTGAGAGGAGATCCCGAAAGGTTCAATTGAATCAAATCGATAATTAAAGAGAACAATCTTAAGATTGTAAATAATAAATGAAAGTTGATGACGATAGCCTGGCGTATTATAAGGAGCGGATTCTAGTCTAAGAGCGGATTCTAGTCTAAGAGCGGATTCTAGTCTATGAGCGGATTCGAGAGCGGGTCTAAATGTTTTTCTATGCTAAGTATCATTACATATAATAAAACTGTAACAGAGTGAGTTCTATACATAGGAAATATTTTTAAAAAGGGTGACTGAATTTACCCATATAATGATAATAGAAGCCAGAAAACCTGTTTTTCGAATTGTTATCTGTCTGTTTGTTAATTTGTTCTTCAATCATACGAAATCAACTGGATGAATATTGATGAAATTTGACATGATAACAGTTTATATATATAACAGTTTATATATATGATAACAGTTTATACATATGAGATACTTTTTTCCTGGATATTAAAGATAAAAAATATTGACTTGATTAATATTACAATATTGATACTGTCAACGCCATCTATTAGCGTCTTTAGTAAACTTTTTTCAGAAACCATATATATTACTCAAAAGCTTCTGTTTACCGTGACCAGTGATAAGTTACTTTAATTGTAGCTTACAAACAAGTTTTTACAAATCAAATTACAAAAAGTTCTGAAATTTCTGAATGTAACCTAATAATATTATGTTACGTTGAGAAATTTCACCACAATTATTGTTGATGTGTTTTTTTTTTAAACGCGACCTAATTCGGATAATGGTTGAAAACGAGGTAAATTAATGAATGTAAGTACTTTATCATAATTAAATGCGTTTATAAAGTATAAATAACATTTGTTAAAAATAATATATCATATTTTATTATTTGTTCAGTGCTAATGTCGAAAAGGTATCGACACATTTGCAACAAAAAAATTATACATTAGAAGTAACTAAATATAAAACAAATCAATTTCATTTAAAAATTTTAAAAAATCTAACATCATAGCAATAATAAATTTCAAATTTCGTTCTAAAAATGTAGCAATTTACAGATATTTACTAACACAAATCACAGTTACATACATTAATAGTAGTTAACGGTCATTCTACAAGTTTACTTGCAAGCTACGGCTTTCAATTATTTAAAAACACCTGTTTCATGATTCGTTTTTTTTAATATCACCTCTGTTTGTCTTTAATTTATTTTCCGTTTAGTAATAATTTGTACTCCCTGTAACAGTATTGTTTTTAAATTAATAATGTTTTTAATATTTAATCAACAAACTATGCGAGTCAAACTAAGCCATGTTAATTACTTCCCTCTTTTTTATTAATAATTACCACCAGAATAAATAATTTTGTTTTTTCTAGGGTATTTTTTTATTTTTTCTACTTTTTTACTTTAAGAAATATGAAAACCCTAGTAGTTTATATTTAATTCTGCAGAATTATGTAACGTCCAATTTATTCACACAAATTTCATTGCATTAGATCTGAAACTCGTTTGGATTAACTTATTATAGAGTCCACAAATTATCCCTATTTTTGTCCAAAATGTTCATCCAAAGGAAAATAAAAAATGACATGTTTATATAGTTATTTTATTCGCTGTTAATTTAAGTGGAAAAAAATACAAGTACGTATAATAAAGTTCCGACAATATTCAGCCATTATATATCTTATCTACCCGGAAACTGTCCCTCTGCGATCTTCAAATCTTGGCGGAATCATTCATATTGCTCATCACTGATCGAGAGTTTCCGGGACTCAGGAAGATGCCTATATAGAATATATTCCTTGATGCCCACATTTTGAAGCTCTTCAGAAGTTTCTGTAGCCGTATATTTGCAAAATAATCTTTGACAAGGTCTTTGAATATCATCCAAACATTATTTTTGAAGTCTGACATTTCCCAATAAAATGTTCATCATTGATGAGTTGTCTAATCTGTCGACCGTGGAATATGCTGGCTTTTCAATGACAGGCTAGGAATGCCAAAATAAGATACTTGAAAAAGTCTCCTTCAGCTGACAAAACTTTAACATGTTGTTTCGTGGGACCTAGTTTTATGTACAAAGGTGGGAATATAATGTTCTTTCTATAAACAAGTGGCTCATAAAGTAGTCTGAAATGGTTCCTTTAGTATAATTAGTAAGTGTTTCAGAAAGCGACAATTTTTTGTTTTAATTCTGTACCGTTCTAGTCAGGTAGTTTTGGTCACACAAATACTCTTAACATGAATAAAATCCATAAAGTGATTTTATAATTAAACTATTCGACGAGAAATATAATGATTTTTTTAGAACATTTCTCATTCGTGCACGTCGTTTGCATTTTGTTTAAGGTTCTTAAATATTAATATTGCAATCGTATAACGTCATCGAAAATGCAAACAGAAACGCCTGCATGACCCTAGGCCTATAATCCTAGAATTAGGGGACTGCCGCCATTAATGAAATAAAGCAAGCAATAATTCAAAATTCGAACTTGTCCGCCACGTGGCCGCTGCCGCCGCACATGATTGGCGCGTGCCGGGTCACATGACCGGGCCGCGTGGCGGACTTCATTAATGCACTTGTTGCTAGGCAACCGCCCTTATAGATGGTTAATGGCGATTTGTTCTTTGGATAATGGTAAATAATGGGTGTTGTTTGTAATATGAATTGGAAAAGAAAAAAGGGGAATTTGTATCTCTATAAAACCGACTTTGTCGTAAGTTTTTTTTTTAACATTAAAAAAGTAATATCTAACTTGTTGTACATAGATCAGATTACGCTTTTCGTTTTCATGTATTTATAGAAGTTGATCTATTTTTATAAAACTTCAATAATTGTTTTGTCAAATTGATCGTCTCCATAATGTTTTATCATTTTGATATTTTTTTACCTCGATGATTAAAAAAGAATGTAAATATTTTTAAAATTGTTTTCTGTATTAACTTTTTCCTAATTATCACAATAGAAATAAAAGAGAATATTTTATTTTATATATTGTTAAAATAAACATAACTTTTGAATTATTTTAATGGAAAATTATAAAAATTCAACATTGATTATTATTTTAATGAAAACGTTGATTATTATTTACGTCAAAGTATATTTGACATTAAAGGAGGTCGGAAAAGGTCCATATAGTGTTGAGCCCAGGTGTTACAAGAATAAAAATGTCACTGTTAAATTGAGAAAATTAAAAAAATCAGCTCCTTATAAGGTAAAAGTTAGATTATTTTTATATACATAATAGATATTATGTATATAAAAATATCTATATACATAATAGATTGTAAATGTAATTTCTACGGAATTCTTTGAACTAGCGAGATAAAACAAAGTGCAGATTGTGTCTCGTTATATTCTCCATCCACAGATGTGCCATATTAATTCGTGATGCTCACCGATACGACAAGGTCGTCGTAAAAACTTACGAACCCTCCATAAGAGGGAAAAAAGCCATTAATTTTGACAATAGTAGAACCATTGCCAATGTTAACAATTTATTTTTAATTGTTTTAGGCAATGGCTACACGTTAAAGAACGCAAGAGGCATTGATTATTTTTTGTAATCCTTTCTAAAAAGTTATTATGTATTTTATTAATTTTTTTTTTATTTTATTCCCAATTAATACTTTTTTATATTTTAAAAACATAATATATGCGCATTTATGCAGAGAGCTTTTTTGTTTCGTATTACGGTTACATATTGTAACTCTATTTTTTCCTTTTTCCTTATTGTCAATTACTGAATTGTTTGGTTTTTTATATTCTGTATAATACCAGCTTTTTTAAAAATTATGTTTTATCTCTGTAACGTCTTGGCCCTTTTTTACCGGTTTCCTTTTATAACCTAAGTTGTGTAACTCATTCCTTTGGCGCTATCACAATAATTTTTTTTCTCGTTTCGTTCGTTGCATTTGTTATACTTGTGACATCACTATTTGAATGCCAAATATAACATTAATAATATAAAACCGAATTTATATGAGGAATCCTAGCTGCTTTAAATGCATAACCAAAGAAAATAATGAAAAAAATATTTCGCCAAGAAATATAAGAAAAACCGTCCTGAATAACAATTTGCAAAATATAGTAAGGCACCTTATCAAAAAATACTTAAAAAACCCTGTCCACTACCTTTTTACTAGAAGGATCTCTCTGACAAATCTGAAAAAAATCGTAAAACTTGGGAATAAAATATAAATTGAACAAAAATTATCAGTATTGAAAAGTTCCGACGCCATAAGTTTTATAAAAAAATTAATTGTTTATTAACTTATATCTGCTGAACAATTATTTTTAGAGAAAAATTCATTACAACAAAAAATATTTCTTACGAGGTAAGGTTTTTCATAATTTTCAATTTGACTCGGTCAACAACACTCACTTCCGCACATGCGCGACGGCGGTCGGCTGCGAGCAGCGCGGCAGGTGGGGTCCTTTGAAATGTTAAAGTAAATAAATAATACATAATATTTAAGTGGGGGGGCTGAAGACACGGAGCACTAATTGTACAAGCATAACTTGAACTTGTCAGTCTTTTTTATATGGAATAATATTTTTTATTTACTACAATAGTTATTTTCTTATTTTGAGCCATTATTAGTTTTAAAAATGCACTTTTACATTAATTAATTAAACGATATATTTCTTTAACTGAAAAATATGGGAACAGTAAGGAAAACAAACGTTGTCTTTCAGCATCGATGGGCGGTTGTTTCTTTGAAAAATAATACGAAGGCGGCCATCGGACGCTGTATTTAGTCGCGTTAGTCATCTGGCCCTGTGGCGCAACGGATAACGCGTCTGACTACGGATCAGAAGATTCCAGGTTCGAATCCTGGCAGGGTCGCAACGATTCTTTTTCTTATTTTTCCGCAATTCTTAATTAAGTTATTATTATGAAAATTAATTTGAATCTATAGAAAATTTTAAATAATTTATATTTAACCTCTGTTATGTAATAATGCCCAAAATTGATTTTTAATTCATAAAATTTTGCTCTGTTACTTTTAAGAGGTAATTTAACATATTTGTTTTGCTAGTTGCGTATAAAAAATATATCTTTTCTTTCCAACATGCCTTAACATGTGGTTTAGGTCATTATTCTAAATAATAAAAATAAATAGAAATTTAAATAAAAATAAAAATGTTTCTTAATATCCTCATTTTTTTTCTTTTTTCCTATCCATATTAATGTGACGAAACACAACAGTTAACGCTTGTCATTAATTGTTAGCTAATCTTGTTTGTAACTTTTCTGATAGCATGTCATTTTTATTATTCAGACAGTACCAGTAGCATTTTATGTAATAAATGTGTTGAGCAATTTTTATGAAGTATATTCTCAAGCAAATATTTTCTGAATTTTTACTGTTACAAAATACATGGGTTAATAAGCTTCATTACTATACTAGATTTTAACTTTCTACGTCAAAGAGTTTCTGTTAAAAAAACGGCTTCAGAGGCCTGATGGACTGACACGTCAGTGATAGGATCACTGACGTATCGACGTATGGTATCCGTTTTTCATTCTTTTATGATACAAAATTTCGAAAGTATGTAACTCTAAAATAAACGATCAACGAACGACACCAACGACATCACCGAAATAGGTTTGTTATCTCTGCCACAACACCAAAATAAGTTTGTTATCTCTGCATTGCTATCAACCATTTTGTATACAGAATGAAAAAAAGGAACATGTCCATTATTCATAGAAGATATTCTGTACATCGAAACGAATCATTTACAAGTTCATTCTTTGTTATAAAACCATTATTCAACTCTACCCTTATTGAATAAATTCAATTTTTCCGTGTCTACCTTGTCTTTTCCTTATAATTGTTAAGCATATTCAAAGATTAATTTTATATCTCTGAATTTTGAAAAATCCGTTTATGTTGGAATGAAACCATCTTTCTTCTACTGGAAATAAATTAGATTAATTAACTATGATTTTAACAGTTTTCATGTCAACATTCTATATTTTCCGGCACAATATCTTTTCATTTACCAATGTAACTCAGTATTCCTATATTTTTTATCTTAACTTTGCAAGGGGTGATGACATATGTTATAAACACCCCTAAAAATGGTATAAAGATATTTCTATGAGTAAAGAAATACATCATCATTAAAATATGGATTATAGACATTTTCTCAGTTATAGATTTAAATTTCTATGAATCAAATAAGTAAAATAATAAATTAGATGCGCCTTTTATTTGTTATTACGATCTAACGCGCCGTAGTGAAGGCACATCAACAAACCCACTCTCGCTTCTTATATTTTCCAACGAATTCAAACAGCGTTAATAAGGTCTCGATTTTCGTTACGGCCTCATTACTTAACATACGAACTTATGCTACCATAGCAAAATAAATCTAAATTTTAAAATCGACCCAGGTAGCAGGGGATTATTTCTGTAATTATTCCAAATTTTAAACAGATAGCCGAGAAGAAAATTGGGCTTGACTGAAACTAACTTCTAAACTAACTTCGTTATCCATAAATTGCAAATATTTAGAAGAAAAATAAAGTAAAGGACTCTCATACATTATATGTCATAATAAAACTTGAAAAGTGCGTATGCATAATCAGCAAGGTTGATTGAAAAAGAACAAACATACGAAACCTCGAAACGTTAGCCCGATAAAATGAGTCGCTTCAGTCAAAACAGCGCCCAGGCATTCACTAATCATCACAAATATGGAGCTTACCCAAAACATTGCACGTGCGTAAACTACTTTTATTAAGTTTTGGTAAACAAATGTGAAACAGCGAGGTCAGCGGGTTATCAGTGAACCTCTCAGCTGATGTTTCTTCTCAAATAAAAAAGGCTAAAATTTGCACCAAACGAGAATTGTTTATTACCAAACTCCAGCCACTAACGTCATCGTATTAATCATTGTATCAAACTTTGAACTTTTGTTTCTTGACTTGCTTTTTTGTTTCTTTATATCAGAAGGTGAAAATAAATCCTTTACAATTATACTTTATTGTTGAGAAATCTTCTTGATTTACTTTCTTATGATTATTTATGACAGAAGATGAAAATAAAGCCTTAATTATATTTTATTGTCCCGCAATCTTCTTGACTTGTTTTTTATAGTTCTTTATGCCAGAAGGTGAAAATAAAGCCTTGATAATTATACTTTATTGTCCCGCAATCTTCTTGACTTATTTGTTATAGTTCTTTATGCAAGAAGGTGAAAATAAAGCCTTGATAATTATACTTTATTGTCCCGCAATCTTCTTGACTTATTTTTTATAGTTCTTTATGCCAGAAGGTGAAAATATAGCCTTGATAATTATACTTTATTGTCCCGCAATCTTCTTGACTTATTTTTTATAGTTCTTTATGCCAGAAGGTGAAAATAAAGCCTTGATAATTATACTTTATTGTCCCGCAATCTTTTTGACTTATTTTTTATAGTTCTTTATGCCAGAAGGTGAAAATAAAGCCTTGATAATTATACTTCATTGTCCCGCAATCTTCTTGACTTATTTTTTATAGTTCTTTATACCAGAAGGTTAAAATAAAGCCTTCACAAATATACTTTCCAGCAATCTTCTTGACTTACTTTTTTATAGTTCTTTATACCAGAAGATGAAGATAAAGCCTTCACAATTATACTTTACTATCCAAAAATCTGTTTATTCCGATCTTAACGTAATTTGTTTTATTCAGCAATCGATGTCGATCAGAAATTCCAAATAAAAATATAAAACATTTTTTTTATTTCAATCGTACGAAGAACAAACGTCCTGTAACTGGCGTTTAATTCCCGTGAATTCCAAAATTTATGTCAGATTTCAATGAAACGCGGAAAAAATACTTAGAAGTATATTTCACCATCCAAGGTTGAAAATTAATCAGATACTAACAGAAACGACAAGGTATGGTAATAGCAGTACAAAAGTGAAGAATGAGAAAAATATAGCGATAGCACTGTCTTATTTACAATACCTTTAAGATTTAACATGAAATAAGGTGTTAATTAAGTACTCGTAATTCTGCTTTATCTTTCCCATATTGTTATATCATCTATGTATTATTTCTTATGTATTATTAGAAATATTGAATTATTAGAGTTCGTAATATATTGTCATATTTCAGTAAGAGATTACGTATGTTATATTCGAAATAGATTGAAATAATAGCCATTGCGCTAACTGCCCGTCTCCATAACCTACACGTGAATATTTTTGTGCTTATTATGGACAAGAATTTTGCTGTTAGTAATGTTTTCGCACCCTTATAAACTACCGGTCGGTTAATATTTCTATGTACTGTGGTAGGCGTTACTGTTGTACCATTAATCGCTAATAGCGGTAAAATATTCTTAGAAAATAACGCCATGCCCCCATTTCGTCAAATTAACGTTTATATACCGTTACAAATTGCGTTATTTTATTACAAATTACTAATAATGTCGAGATTGAGCAAAAATTATACGGATATCTTAATTAATTTGTTTATTAAACACGCGTGTTGCACAGAAATTTAAATCGGAATCTGAAAATCAGCAATAGCGCTGTTCCTTTTCGCGCGGCTTTTATCTTCTCGTTTATCATTTATTTAATGGCTTTCATTTTTTAATTACAAAGCCTTATATATTTATAACACAAATTTTTTTTTTTAACTTTAAAACAAAATAAAAAAAAAATTGTCATATTCTAATCAAAGTATATTATGATATCGAACATATAAAAAGAACAAGAAATATATAACTATAAAAAAAATAATTCCGACACTTAATAACAAATTTATTTTAAAATTTATTTTCAAAAGGTCCTAAAATGTATTTAAGTAACTTAATAGGAAAACTTACTAGGAAAATTTCAAATGAGAGACTGTATCGCTTATCCTATGTACGAAAAAATATAGCAGCAAATGCTTGTGGGACGCATACAACTGGATAAGTACTTCACGCATACAAACCATCCATAACCGATGCCGACTTATCCTTCGACAACTCTCACTACTTATATTTCATACATTGTAAGGACCAGCCGTAATATATAAGGGTATTAATAATAACAAGAGTAATATACAAGAGTAATTTCAAATAACTTTTGCAAAAAGTTCTAAAATGTATTTAAATAGGTTAATAATTCTTTCTTGGCAATTGAAAAAGATTGTTTGTTAATGTTAAGATCCTGTCGTAATATATGTAAGTGATTTTCCGGTATTTTGATTCCAATATGGATAAATAATAACCTTCTCTATGTTGTTGGTTTTTAAACATATTTATTAAATAATAGAATCAACACTTAGTCAAATCTTCAATTGAATTTTTGAAGTGAAACTTCTTTTCTACAACGTTTTGAATCTAACGAATCTATTGCAAGAAGAATGGATAATCGGTATTTAGCTAACATCCGGGAGATATAGGTGAACACGATAGAATAAGATAAGAAGTCTACGGAAGCGCGAAAATAAATAAAAATGTATATCAAAAATAAGCTCTCAAAAGTTATTACTAATTTTGTGTTTACTTCATCCAAACAAGACTCATGACATAGTTTCTAATATTCTACAACATCTATAGAAGTAGATGCTGTTGACGGAAAGTAAGCACGATAAGCTCTTATATCAATCTTAAAATGTTTGGTTAACTGTGACCAACGAGTGATTTATTTTTTGTAATATGTCATACACTTGCGGGCGGTATCAGCCCAAACGAAAAATTCTTCAACGAAATCTGAAATTCATAGAATTCAGATTTCGTTGTAGATCTCGGTGTAGATTTTTCGAATGGATGAAAAATCTACACCGATTTAAAACCGAAAGAATTTATTTTTACATTTTTTTAATTAATACTTTAGAGTAGGTTCATAACTAGAGTAGGTTCATACTAGTAGATGTAGCATTCAATTTACTATATTCACAACGTTTGTTTTATTACTAAACGATTAAAATTATGCACGCTAAAATTATGAAAACTGAACAATTCTAAAAAAAACTGTGCAAAACATTAGTGATGTTGAAATATCATAGATATTAATAGCGACGTAATATTGGTAGCTAATCATCGGTAACAAATTATTAACAAAATATCCATAATTTTGTCAAATAAAGAAAAAACAGTTAATTAAAAAATTGTACAATTTGACTATATGTAAAAAGATAACTATGAAACAAACGTCATTTCTTTGACTTGAACATTTCAAAATGCATTGAAAAAATAAAAGGGATGTAAGCACGAAAGCTTCTATAAATGTTTATACTTGTAAATTATTTAATTCTTTATTTAAATTATCTAGTAAATTAATATTACTGAAAGCCGATACTTTGTTCATACCATCGACATTTCGATATTCCACATATTTACTTTTAATCGAGATGATGTTTTGATATCGATAATGTAACATTATCAATATTTGGTTATTCAACAATCGATCTTTCGCAAATATTATCTTTAAGCATGCATGGGGATAATCTGGTTTAAACTGTATTATTGAAAGAGTTAATCTCCAAATAGTTAATGTTTCTCCAAATTCAAGACAAGTCATCGATAATCCATCGGTACTGGAAGAGATAGTTTTTAATTCGGATTCATTACGCTGATGAGAACATATCTCGTTTCGTGTACCAATGTTGTATAAAAATTCCTGTCTGCAATCGTTCATTCTTTGACCTGCTCAAATGTATTAGGTACAGCTTTACTTTGGTATTGTTTTCTTTTTCGGTTTTACGTGTATTTAAAAAAAAAACGTCAGAGAATTCAGTCATTTTTTAAAAATTGTATATTCCTAATATCCGTTTAGATTTTTGCAACTTACTCTCTACTTTACTATGAACTGTTTGTGGACCAATGAAGTTGGACCAAGAATAAACAAATAAATTATAATTTATTTATATTTTACTTGAAAAAAATTATCTTTAATACAAGTTCATAACTGAAGAATGTTACTATTGTCACTGACTGACAATTATTTTTAAAAGAATTAAAAAAATGAAGAAAAAAATTTGTACAACCTTAGGTATATGCCTAAGTATCAAACATAATCAATAATTTTAGAATGACATAGATCAAAAAAAGGTTTCCCGTAGAAAGCGCTTTCATAGGTATCTTTGATGTGCAGCATTTTAAGAGTTTCGTACATGAAATGGTCGGAAATGAAAACCTTTTAAACTACTCATGTATCGGTTCGTCTTTCTCAAAGGTCTTTCTGTAATAACAACAGAAAGAATATTACGTAGAAACTTGAAATTCGGCATAGCGATAAAAAATATAAAACCGGATATACCCAATAATTAAAATTCGAAAACATTCGTACTGAAATTTTTGAAAAATGACATAAGCACCTCCTCCCTCCCTATCCTCACATCTTCGAAACTACTAAACTATTTTGATAGTAAAAAAACAGCATTGTTTGCAAGTTATAATGACTTTAAAACTATTTTTTCAGAATTTTATATAACATAGTTTAAAATATATTGCTATAAATGTCGATAAAAACACGCCAATATCTGCGAAAGTGCGAGCAAACTGTGACATTAAATCACATATGTTTTGAGAAATTGAAGGTATTTTTACGCCTACGAAAGATATAGTAATAATTTACATAGTGGAAAGTCATTTTAATATTAAAACTTGTGCTTAGTTTAACGAATGTTTAAATGTATGCGAAACCTTCGTAGCGCGCGCTTTATTCTTAACAAATATTAATCGTTAATATTTTTAAAGCGAAAATTCTTTCAGCACACCATGCGTACTTATTATGAGCAGTGAACGAAGTTGAGCCGTCACGCTCGGGTCTGTGGCGATGAATCGGGTAAAGTCAACTCCCTTCGGCATCGACCGAGCGAGTTTATTATTTGACACGGAGTGCACTGTTTCAATAATTACTTTTATTTATGATTAATATTTTATTGTTTTTGTATTTTCTATTTTAGTTTCCGCTTCTATGGTGTGGTCATAAGCACACACCAGTGTTTATTTAGTCACAGTGTTTCAAGGTCCCTTCACTATTCGAAGTGTACGTGTGTTCCTAGCTTTTAATTAGTGTCGTCGTGAGATCATGTTTTATGAGATGATACGTGTATAACTATACAGTTTATTTTAAAACAATTTTATATAAATACTACTGACATTTCCGTGTACCTTATCTTTATTATATATACACACAGAGTGACTAAATCGATATTGTATAAGATATTGTGTATTTCATTTCTATGGTTTGTGAGTTGATCAATTTCTTTATTAGTAAATTCAACTATTTGTCTTCTTTACTTCCTTTATTACTTTCTTCACTTTCGCCTGTTTCTTCGTTGAAGCCTCTAGCTCAGGCGAATAAATCAATCCATATAATATGTTTACGCAATATGGCTCAAGATTTAATTTTAAAATAAAATTAATTGCTATTAAGATTTTTTTAAGAAAATATTTTATTTTCAATTTAACGCAGAATACGATCATTAAACAATTTTAATTAAATAAAAAAATTAAATAAAATGTAACATTTCCGTATACGGCATCTTTACTATCTACATACGAATGGCTAAATCAATATTATGTAGTATATTGTGTATCATTTCATCAGATACTATTTCCTTTCTAAAAAATTATATTATGGTTTGTGAATTGATCAATTTCTTTATTAGTAAATCTTCAATTTTTCATCTGTTTTTCTTCACTTCTGTCTGCTTCAATTTTTCGAATTTTGGTTGACCTCTAGCTGCGACGGTAAAACCAATTTATATATAAGCAATAAATCTTCATATCGAACTTTAAAATAAAATTAATTTTTTTTTCAAAATAAGATATTTTTTGCAGGACCCTGAAATTAAACATAGAATAAAATCACATATCATTGCACTTACATAGATGAGTTTTAGATAATCCCTTATATTAAATATGCCTATTACGTTAAAATATTTAACGGCTTTATCATTATCAGTTTGTCATCATTTTGTTTCAATTGCAGTTGGAGTCGTTTGTGTTAGTACTTTTCGTCAAACTGCTTAACAATTGTTTGATAATCGTTAGAATTTGACTTAATGACCCCTTATATACAAGTTCTACGACATATTAATTATATGTATATTTAGAGCGCTCGCAAATATTCTACACCGGCTTGCAATTTAATTAAAGTTAAGAACTCCTTATGTTAACATATTTTATACAATTTTATGCATTAAAAATGTAGTTGTGGAATCGCTGGTCTATTCATATATTTACATTAAACAAGCAATGAGAAAGGAAGTACAAAACTACGTGGTAGGAGTCCTTGAGGTTTATTAGGCCTTTTTCTTGAATGATAACACCAACACCACAAGGGAAACCGTAAATTTATGAGAATATTTATGATAAATAAATAAATTGTGGTTCATATGGAATATCATATATAGAATATATCCAACAACGTAGAATAAGTATATAGAATATATCCAACAACGTAGAATAAGTATATAGAATATATCCAACAACGTAGAATATAAATTAGACACTTTACAGGGATCAACGATCGAATTAAAGAACTAAAGTGATTTCAAGTATGTCTTATATAGGGATTACGTAGTGACTCATTATCAAAACGAAGATAATGGCAGCATGTGCACGTCCAAACTATTCAACATTTCTCAGAAAAAGATAAAAACAATCGCCTCCGATGACGTAAGGCGCGGACGCGGCCGGCCGCAGCGCCAAAAACCTCCAGCGCCAAACGGGACGGCCCGCTCGGCAGCGCCACGCGACGGCGGCGGCGGCGACGCGCACACGGCGCGTCGCGTGCGACACGACGCGCGCTCAAGGCCGCCGCGGGCCGCCTCGCGACACCGCGACACCGCGCCCAGTCTCGCGCCACGCGCCATGGCCGACGCGCGCAACCAGGAGCTCTACTGCACCAAACTCATCAGGCTCATCGAGCGGAACAAGTGCCTCTACGACACGTCGCTGCCCGACTACGCCGTCAAGAGCACGCAGGAAGACGCATGGGCGAAGATCGCAGACGAGCTACGGTCGTCAGGTAATCATCAATATTCCTGGTCCGTGTAGGGTTAACTAGCGAATAACCAAAAACAGATCATCTTCATACATATATCTTCAGTCCTACTCGAGAGTAGCAGATAGTTATAACAACAATTTTATCTACATACCCCAAAATAATTGTTGTTTCCTCAATACATTATAAACGATTTATATTGCTAATACCATTGGCATAGAGAATAGAGTCATCATAGAGAAATTAACTTTTATCAGAGATTATAGAGACCGAAACAATTGTTTATAATTCTACAATTACCCTGGAATTCAAAATAATCCTTTCAATCATAACAAAAAACATTCATATCCTCATTATCGTCAAACCAAGGAGAAAAGATGGGTTCAAGATGATGAATTTTTGAAGATTTTTTTTGTAACGTTTTTATCAGAGGCGCGGCGCTGCGAGGTGTGCGCGAGTCGCTATCGGCGCAGCTGCTGGCGGGCAGTTCGCGCGCAGCGAACGCACGCACACAGGCGCGCGCGCTCGCGTCGATCGCGACGTAACGTAACGACGCGGACGTGTCGGTGCAGCGTCCGTGCGTGTCTATTGTTGTGTTAATGTACGTATGGATGGATGCAGATATGTTGTATAAATGAATGATGCTCGTAGTTAACGATTAGAGTATTCGCGTGTTGTATAATGAGCAGCGCGTTACATAATTCAACGCGATAATGGCGCCTGCGTATTAAGGTGTCGGTATTTTTAGGTTTTGATATATTCAATTTTTAATTTGACCGAATTTAGTTTTTTTACCTGTTATTTACCTAGATGAGGCGGATCTAAATATGTATTGAGCAATATATAGTACCTATACGAGATTGACTAAAGTAAATGGAACTTGAAAATTATCCGTCAAATACTTATAGTTTTGGGATGTTTAACTCCTTAAATTAGCGTAAATCGAAATGAAGTCGAAACCTTGTTTTAATATCGGTAAAGTTGTTACATATGTACGATGTATATATGTGTGTTTATTATATATACGAGTATACAAGGATGCATATGTACTTGTGTATTTTCTTTACACCTATTTCCACGGGGTCGATTCCCTTCAATATCCTGAACGTAGAGTGTCAGCTTTAAAAACTATTAAAAAGCCTTTTTCTAAATTAAATAACCATAACTAACCGTATCAAGATAAGAGGTTTTTTCGCATTTTTATTATAATTGTGATTCGTTACATTATTCTGAATAAGGAAAATAAAAAACAAAGTTGTTAATGTTTTCTTTTCGTAAAATATATCGCAAGTAGTAACACTCCTTAACAATATACAATGTATGCATACACGAAATGTAATGAAAAACGTGTCTAATATTCATATGTGCATCAAACTGTACATTTGTAGTTGTTTTGTCTAAAATATTGTTTTTTTTTTCGTTGAAATCGCAACTTTTACGGTGATATTTTTCGGAAAGTATTGACAATTTTCAATAAGCTCCTTAAAATTTTCGACCCTGTTTAATTCACGCTTTATAATTACACAGACGTATAAATGCATATTACCTTCAGTTAAGTATTATTTTTTTAATTACTTTATGTGACTTAACCAAACAGAATACATGCTGTATATAGACGCAACACACATCTCTTCGCACCGTTCTCTTCTCACCAATCGCCGCTGATTAAATAAAACAACAATAGCTCATGTTCTTTATGGCGGAATTATAACTTTCATATATAATAATACGACAAAACTAAAAAAATCGACGTTAAAAACAAAATAAGCCTTTAAATTTCCACAAAAATAATAGGTGAAAGTAAAAAAAAATGGGTAAAAATAATAAATAATTAACTCAAAATAAGTACCTCCTTACCCATACCTATTCGCTCAATAAATAACTAAGGTACTTATTTTTAAAGTAGGTACAAGTACCGTCGACCAACCTAAACAAATTTATAATTTTACTTAATTCATAATTTAAATTTAAAACCTTAGCTTCTAATGTATTCAAAGTACGAAATAGCTTCGTAAAGAGCGTATTTATAATACTAAATTTTGCACTTGTTTAAGTATCAACTTAAAGAAATGCAAAGTTTTGTATTATGCGGCGTGCTGGCACCGGCTTTAAAAATAAGTAGCTTAGTTTTTTATAATGAATAAGTAGGTACCTATTTTATACTTTTTTGTACCTACTTTTTTATGGTCGTTTTTTAATATTTTATTTTATAATTTTCTAACATTCAATTATTTTCTCTTGAAATATTTAATAATTTTTAAAAGTCGCTGGCGAAAAATAATATATAGATAATTCCCTCCTGGTCTAAAAATGGTTGTCAACAACACACAGAAGCCAAGCGATAGCAATAGCCGCGAGTAGCAGTAATATAGCAATAGCCGTTGGCTATTGAGAAGTTCCGTTCTCTATGTCCGAAGTTCAACATCAGATCTTGCAAAGTAACAACTGCCACTAGCAAATATCTTTAATTACGTTTGATTTATTGACATTCGTTAAGAAGTTGCCCTTTTCATCTCCAGAACTCATCATCAGACCCTGAAATGGTCGATAATGTAGATATTTGGCAAAGTAAAATCTACCAGTAGTAAATATTTTAAATCACTTTTGATTTAGTACTACCTACCGTTACGGATTTCCATTGTTCGTCTCCAGAACCCATCATTAGATCCTAATGGTGAATGGTATAGTTATTTTACAAAGTAACAACTCCCAGTAACAATTATCACGAATCACAATTGATTTACTACCATCCGTTAAGGAGTTCAATTGTTAATTTACAGATCTCATCATCAGCACTAAATTGGTGGAGGATTTAGTTGTTTTGCAAAGTAACAACTACTAGTAGCAAATATCTTGAATCGATTTCCATTTACTACCATCAATTAAGGAGTTCCATTGTTTATTTCCGGACATCATCATCATATTTATTTGCTAGTATATTCTTTCCAACAAAAAACAAAATCACGCGAAACGGTCTAGAAACTTCAAAGAAACGGTGTACATATATCTAAAAAATACTAAGTAACAGTATAATAACTTACATTTCAGTCAACATTTGGCTGTGGTAGCAAAAGTTTTGATCTAATTGATTTTAGTTTATGCGATCTGGACAATCTATTCTAGATATTCCGTTAACCGTGTGCGTATTTAAACCTTACAAAAACAATGTTTAACAACAACGGACAATTTAAACATCGAAACTAAAATTTTGGTTGAAATTTGTTCATACACACTTCAGTGCTTGTATTAACTTTATCAGCTACGTAAAACAACGTTGTTTTAAATGATGTAATGATGTTAGTACGTTTGGCTGCAACTATTTGCTCCCATTGTCTTTCTCCATCCTGAAGCATTGTCACTGATGTTACAACGGAACTCCCACATTATTCCAAATATTTGTTTTTGTATTCGTCAAATTATCGAATTGAATTTGAGGGAAAGTCGTTGACAGAATCAGAACAGTGTTATTTTGATGCTCGTTTAGAAATAGATTGTCGTATCTGTTGCAAAGTCATAGTAAAATATTTTAAAGTATGTTTTTATCACCGTTGTTAATATTTTCATTCTGCACCTGCAACGAAAGATAGAAAGAACAACTAGTGAAAATCGCAGGCAGGAAAACGTTTTGACTGATCCTATTGACGTTGGGTAGACTCCAGTGTGAAAATGATTTTCAAGAATTTGCTAATTGCCTGACATTAATCCAAAAAAATGAGACTGATGCAGATACAATATAAATTTACAACTGTAGTAGAGTATAACACTACTGATTGAAGGATAAACTTTCATTAAGTCAGTTGGACTTCAAATAAAGGAAGTTTTCAAATAAAATCTTCATGACATCAAATAAAAATCTTTTATAGATCCTGAATTTAAACCATCCAAAATCTTATTTGTCTTGTAGAACGTTGCATGCATTTTCTTATCAAGTTATATTTCAATAAATATTACTTGTAATTTACCAGTATATTAGTGCTCATTCTTTCTACATTAGAGATGTGTAATTATCAGTATTATCGCGTACTAGATGATTCTGTTACTAGTATGTAAAAATAATGGGTACCTATACCCATTACAAAATACTAGGTCGTACATAGCACGCATATTTGCTTGTCGGGGTATTCAGTTGGAAGTATGCAAGATAAACACATAAATTATTCAATATTTTTTTGCTTATTATATACCGGGATCTCGCATGTTTTTGTCTTTCGCTTATTTGAATTAAATTACGCAAAAAGTTAAACAAATAAAATCTAATGGCTATTTTTCTATCTCTATAAACCTTTTATCAAAATAAAACCTTCAAAGGCTATGGACAAGCATATACGCGCCAAATATCAATACCCAATGGAGTTTAGACAAACTGAAGAATATCAAGTACGAAGCAAACGTATATTGGATAGTAGCTTGTCCAAGAATATACACATTATGAATGTCGACCGAATGTATCACAACGTGGAACGTTTTCTGTTTCCTAAAAAGGTATTTAAACAGTGAACAGTATAGCCTGCTTACGTCCGTAATCGCTTTGTTTCTTTTGCTCTTATAACAGCAGAGCCATTGTGAACGAAAACTGGAACTGGAAATCTGCGTGTTTTGTAACAGGTATCTGTGGAATACCATATGCCAGTACGCCCGTTCCACATAAATACTTCGTCCTAATACGGATTACAATATATACGTCCCCCTCTCTCTATTCTAAATATGTACCCAAATTATCTCAATAAACTTCCCTTTAAGAAACAAACGTAAGATAAAATAAAGCCTGATATATTTTATCTCACGTCTCTTTCTTACATCCTCATACCCTATCCCATAAAAAACTTCTCGTTTGCAATATATTAATTGTCTCCAAGTATAAAATAATTCAAGACTTTTAATTTCTACTTGCCTCATCAAAAAATTGTCTTTTGAATATACACGCACAGACCATTAGAATTTGGAGTCAAAAGTAAATTTAAATTATTTTTAATGAGGCATTTGTTTACATATAAACTACGTACATGTTTTTTCGGTTCGAATTTTACTATTTACCCGCGTCTTCGTTCGAGTGCACCTTTAGAAAATATTATTAAATTAATTGTAAGATTTTTCTGTAAGATATTTCGCCAATTGCTTACTAATGCCCTTATCCCTTCCGCACAACTTCACGCTTCGCCTCTGACCGAGCCCATTTTTTTAGTGTATGTCCGGAAATAATTCATTGCACGATTTAAAATATACGTAGTGCCATCTATTGATGTACACTATACATTTGTGTAATTTCTACGCGTCGAGTGGTTAGTACTTTTCTGTTATTATTGTTCTAATGCAATGTAAATTAACTTTTGAAAATATTAAACCGCATATCTTCTGATTAAGTGAACCGATCCGATAGCATAAAATACAAATTATTACTTCTAGTCATCTCCTATGTTTTTCAAATAACTTCATCCGAATTGAATTAACAGTTTTTACGTGTATTATCAGTATTAAAGAAATATTATTTGATTGATCATATTAATAAAATGGACAACTTTAACATTATAAACATATTCCACATATTTGAAATGTACAAGAACACAATAAATATTCAGTTAAATACTGCAATTGTCTAAAAGCTAGGTACGAAAATGGCGGAAGTAATCGGACACATTAATGTAATGTGTGAACAGACCTCAACAGTTGCAACCTTGTACTCAAGTTCATACCACACTTAGCCACGAAGCGACCTCACTGCAATGCAAACGTACCTTATCAACGTGCGTAAATGACACTTCCCTACGAATTAAGGTTATAGCAAAATTTTACTGATAAGATAAGTATAAAATTTCAAAAATAAACAATACAATTGAATTGTGTACGTAACTTATCTGTGGACGGTAACTGTAAATAAAACTCACCAAATGCACCTGCATCAAATACTAGACCTGTTATAATTATCAGTCAACTGTAACATCTAATTTTAGATATACGTTTTGCATTATATTCATCCATTTATAACTTCTATTGGCTAAATTAAAGAACTTATAAAAATGTATCTTTTCTTTTCGAAAAACAGTAATGACATATATTTATTGTAATAAAAATATTTTCAAAAATTTATTTACGTTGCATTAGAACAACAAAAGCAAAGAAGTGTCTAGCTACTCAAAGCGTAGTAATAGATATAAAATATATAGTGTATCTATGTGCATCAATAGATAATGCTACGTATATTTTAAATCGCGCAATGAAATTTTCCACCCGGGCATACATTGGAGAACTGGACATTGCTAAAGGTGAAGTATGGAGTGGTGCGGAAGGGGTGGGTGTATAAGTAAGCAATCTGAATGTAGGCAGATGCATGAAGGCAGGCGTCGTTATTTGTATGTGAAGCAATTATACAAGAGTAAAAAGGGTTAGTTACCAAAATTTATTGCCTGATCTATACAGATGAAGTGTACTAATACCGTCTAATGTGGCCTTTCACAAAATTAATTTTTATTCTGAAGAAACTGGTGATGAGTTCCAAACTTACGTCATGAAAAATAAGATTAAAAACACTTTTTTTAATTTAATTAATTGAACGAGAAATTCCGTGAAAACAGATGAAGTTTCGATATAAATCTAATAGAATTTTGATGTAGATACAAAATCTTAAAAGTTATAGTGGAACATAAAACTAACGTTTGTAACAAATCAAGATTAGATAAATTAAATTAATAAGTTTATGTACTCGGATAATAGTTTTATTAAGGGATTGGAAAAACAGAATAAGTATTGGAAAGTACTATTCAGTTTAATAAAAAAATGCAAGTATCCTTGCAAAAGTATGCACATTACGATATCAACACTACGAAACACATTTAAATCATATAAGTATAATATGATAGCACAATATAAAGACAAAATCATTTGGTATTATTAGAAGCAGGTGCTTACGACAGATTTGTTGTCTCAACTTACCTTAAGGTCTTTACCAAACTTTATACCCTTGTTCTTTCGCACTTGAAATGAAGTGTTGCGAGACTTATTCTTTCATATATATATATATATATATATATATATATATATATATATATATATATATATATATATATATAGACAATTACGAAAAGGTAATCAAAGCCCCGAGCAAAAAGCCAGCTTTAACAATAAGTTGTGACAAACATGCAATTGTCGCTTGTCATGTCAACAAACAAAAATAATAAACTTTTTTTTGGAGTTATTGATCGAGGAGTTATTGATTGGAGTTATTGTATTAAATAATTTTGTTTATATTTTCATTATCAAAAATAAATTCAGAAGAAATACTCCGATGTGTAGAGAGTTAAAAGAATTAATTATGAAGAGTAAACATTTTATCTTTCAGCCAGACAAAAAGGTCACGCTTCTCTGAGACCTAATAAAATATATTTTTATCGTAAAGTGTATAAAATGAGGTGGACAGCCGGTTGTTTACATTGAAATAATTTTTATCATTAGTGTTTTCTTCTGGAATAATGATATGAAAATCACGAGGCGTCGAGCCTGTGATTTTCACATGAGTTTTTGTAAGAAAGTCACTGGAAATTTTAAGAACATAAAAGTTTGTTGAAAACTGTTGTAGACAGTTTACATCCGTAAAAGAAAGGAAAAATAGGTCAAAATTGTTGATGATCCCTTTACTAAATCCTCTGCGTTGAGTGATTCTCTCACGAGCTTAAGTACTTTACCGTTTATAAATGTTACAGTTTGTGTGAATAACTCTTCTTTCACATAGTTTAAAAAAATAATCATTCACGGGTTTTCTAATATTCATGCTTTCTAAAATACCTATTACACAGTTGAAATCTAAATTATTTTCATTGATGTAAATTATTGAATTTATTTTGCCATCAAAATTAACTCTAATGACAAAATTACTAGCAGTAACACCTCACAATAGTTCATAACTCGTAGCGCTCCAAAAACGTATTGATGAATGGATTATTAAATAAACCTGTTTAGTAAAAATAGAACGAATCGAACTGCAAGTGTTAACACATACTTTAAAAAAACTTTGAAAGTTTTAAGATTTAAGTATTTCTATTAACCTATTTGTAAGTATTAATTTTATTTTTACCATATAGCCTAGTATGTCTTTCGTAAGCATAAAAATAAATAAAGTCTTTTTGAGAAATTCTCAAAAAGACTTTATTTACTCAATTTTTTTTACTATCATATATTTAGGTATTTTTAATATTTGTTATTTAAATGCAAAGTAAGAAAAACATTAAACCCGAACCGAAGAATTGTTACAGCTTCTTACGTCATGGCATGTTTGATAAACTTATATATAACAAAATAGGTCTAAAATGGCACACAAATACATAGTCCACTAAATCGCTTCTTTCTGTGATAACTCGCATGCCGTTGCAGAATTTTTGCACAAGTACTTGAATGGGAGCCTCCTCCATACATGATTTTAATTTTTATTTTAATTTTTATTTTTAATTCTTATTTTTTTTAAGCTAGAAGCATATGATACGGACAGACGGATGGAAGGATAGAAGACGTTGCCACACTGTTTGGTCCCTTCAAGTTTGACAGAGTTTAAAAAATTAAATACATTGTTTTTTCCAAAATTTTGAAAAATGCACCAACTTCATTCCAAAACATTCCTTATAGCCAGCTATTCTTTGTAAAGTTTCATGTTAATCAATTCTTAACAAGGTAATCATTAATGAGCTGGCGTTAAATAATTTGATCCGCCCATGTATAATACTCAAAACCGCATAGTTATTCTTAATTACTAGAGGTTTTGGACATAATTATAGAACACTCAATAACATAATTATTAATGTCATAAATGTACATTAAGTGATATGGCTTTATCTGTGTCAACACGTTTAGTGAATTTTTTGTTTGAAGTCAATCTTGATTCAATGCTTCAAGGCATAATCAACTGTTTCTACCTGACTAAAACAAATATAGGCCATTTCATGGATAGTAGATGTATTTCTTCTCGGATACAGCCAGTTGTTAATCTTACAATTAATGTTCACAACAATGATAATCAATCAATACAGTGATTTCAAATATAAGCAGTAACAACTTATGTGCATCGTTAATTATCTCAAAAATTAGTCAAATATTACTGTCCTTATGGACTAAGTGGAAAAGAACATCACAGTACCTCCACTAATAATAAGTTCTTCAGTAACACACCCAATATGGTATCTAAACAACCTCTATCATAGTGAAAAGTGTTTCCTAGTTTTTTATTCTTTTTCTTTGTCTAATTGCATTAAGCTATATGAAAGCTCCATTAATTCTTTAATAGTATTATGTTTATTATAATTTCGGACTATTGATAAGAGCCTACTAAAAAAGCTGAAAATGGTTAGATTACTTTGTTGCTTTTATGATTAGCTGGAGACTCTCTAAAGTGGATATGCTTAGTTAATTTTTCATATAATGGTTCGTTCTTCGATTATTTAGATCAGGGCTTCCCAACCAGTGCGCGCGCCTCCCTAGACGGACGTAAGAAATAGATCATAAGGGAAGCCAAAATGTGTTGGGGCATTTTGAAGAAAAATCCATTTGAAGTTTTAAATTCACTCATTAATTAATTCGGTCTTTGTTCAAGTTTTGACAAGTCTCAATATCCAGCGCTCCACCCTCGCTCTCGCTCCGTCCACCGAACCCGCGAGCGTTTCTAGCGATCAGATCAATCAGAAGGCCATGGCAGGCGCAGAAAATAATCATGCTCACCCATACTATACGGCTGTTCGTTCGTTAATTTCATAAATTCATGAATGTTCCACCATCAGAGATGGCTTCCACCTTTGGAAAAGTTTTGGATAAAACGTTTCCTCCGTAATGAAAAAGTACCCTCTCTTGGTTTGTGAATAATTGTGCTATTTTCCTCGACTTTCTTATCTAAGACGGGTTTTTCAGCATTAGTTCAAATCAAAACTCAGCACTGAGATCGTCTTTCCATTAAAACCAACTTGATTATAGCTCTGACAAAAACTGGACCTTAAATCGATCAACTGGCTCAGAATAGGCAGGTGCAAGTGTCGCATCAAAATAATTTTACAATTTAATTATATTTAATTATTTTTAGGAGTGAATGTTTTAATTTATCTGGTTGTGACTGTAATTGAGAAATAAATGTCGTAAACGTGATTTTTTTATTATACCAATGAAAAAAATAAAAATGCGGCATGAATATACATTTTGGAATCTGGGGAGGCTCAAAACGAAAAAGGTTTCTAATTCCTGGTAGTTTCATGACGAGCTAATTCTAAATTAGTATTAACAATACATGTGAATTAATGAAAAAGGGCCATATTATATTCAATCCACATTCAGCTGAATTGGTTCTACATATATTCTAATACATATACATATATTCTACTGCAAAATTTCAACATATTCTTATAAAAAGTTACTAAAAATACTAAAAAAAAAATTCATATGAAATTGATCGAATTATATCGATGAACTATCTAAAATTAGGAACAACAGTAAATGCACGTCAACCAAAAGTGTCTAAACAAAAAGGCGCGAACGGCAATGTTAAAATAAGTCCATTGCATTTAACCCCCCTCACTCCGCAATATCTTTCGTCTTCTATCATAAAATCACTATTATAACAAATTGTAATTTTGATCATTACTACCAATATTGTATTGCTAATTTTACAAATATAATAATTTTAACTTTATTAACGACTCTGTATCACAATCGGGACCTCATAAGGCATTCGGACGTGTCAGCCGCAAAAACATAATTAAGTCAAATTTACGACTTACCCATTTATAGTAATAACTTCGTTATTAATAATAGCAAATAAACGTAGTTGTTAGCAAATTTAGTAAAAATGGATATTTCCAAACTGATGCTTAAATATTTATGAATACAAGGGGATGCCCTGACTAAAGTTTTTTTGGTATTTTGTAAAGCTTATTTCCATTGCAGTCCTTATAATATAAAAAGCTTATTTCCATTGCAGTCCTTATAATATATAAAGCTTATTTCCATTGCAGTCCTTATAATATATAAAGCTTATTTCCATTGCAGTCCTTATAATATATAAAGCTTATTTCCATTGCAGTCCTTATAATTACTGTCATAAGAATCAAAAAGAAAACTGTGCGGTCGGGGGACCCCCGTCATGAACGAAGTTCCTTACATTATTTTTTCAACTCTAAACGTGATTTAATATTTCTATTGCTTATGTTAGATTTCAATTGCTTACATTAGTGGATTTTTATCACGCCAAAAAGCGCAGCCCTCTTTTATTCAACTCTCTCTCTCTAATATGTATAGTTTATGTTATTTTTTATCATTCTTTCAAAGCAAAAATGTAAAGTAAGGATTTAAATCAATAAATTTAATTTAATGTTTTAGGAAAAATAGACATTTATTAAAAAAAATTAAATATATAATAGTGATAAAAATATAAATTACATATAAAAAAATTCTAAATAAGAAAAAAAACAATAACAAAATACTTAAAATTAATAAATTACAATAAATTGCCAGCAGATTCATTTATTTTTATTGTTAATTAAACTGTATTTAGATTGTTTCAGTAAATTTAGCAATTTATCACATTCATTTAATTTTTTTACAAAGTAGTAATTGATAAAGTAATAATGCAAATAAGTACATACCGAATTGGAAACGGTCTGGCAGATGATTAACTTACAATAGAAAGATAGTAGAATAAATAAAAATAAGTTTAAATAATATTACACGTGTTTAGAATTGAGATTATACAGATAACCGCACACGATGCTTGCTGCTCGAATATAAAGAGACAGAGAATAATAGAGAGAGAGAGAGAGAAATAGAAAGAGAGGGAAAGTTCGTCTGAAGGGGACATAATGCTGTTTCCTTACATGACGATTTCTACTAATTCGCTCTACTGTAAGCGTTCCAAAACACGTTGGGACTACAAAATGAAAACGTATTCTCATTCTTTGGCGATCGTGAACTACTCATATTTATTATAAAATCGCCATCATTGTCAAGAGTTAATAATTTTTTTTTCTAATTGCATGTCTAAAGATCTTTTATATGTTCCAAATTTCTAATACCATGTAATTACCGTTTTATATTCAGAAAATGCACGTTCACTTCAGTCCCATTCATCCTCTGCGCCCTTGTAATATGTGACAATTTAATTATAAAACGAAATTAATGAAGACATGTGGCATCACATTGCTCTAGTGGTGCTCATCGCGTATTGCAAAACCAACGACTAGACCATAATACCCCTTCGTTTTTGCATGCCTATTTTATCGATGTCCTCTATGCGGTACTGGCCAAATGTCTTATCCATATCACATTCCAAAGCGTCTTCTGTTAATTACACCGAATTACACTGAGACACGTCCATACAGCAAGTTACAACAAATTTGCCGATTGTAACTAATAATATAAATGTAATTCCCTTCAATTTGCAACTACGCGAGTCGTGATACAGCATGCACGGCCTTGACGTGCCGATTTGAAGTCTGGCATTTTAATATTTATCAATGGCCGTGGGTGACGACGGACGCCGGGAAGTACAGTGCGTTGCGGCGATTGACCTTGGCCATTGCCAACTGTAATGCAGAAACCCGAATCGGAAATTTGCTCTGTTCGAATGAAAAAAAGCAGCTAGTATTGCGAAGTGCGCTCAATGAGTCAACGTATTCGACTTTGTATAATATGGTGAAGTATGTTTAAGAATTGATTTTGTTGAAATTCTTATTCTATTCGAGGGTGAATGGCAGAAATAAATTTTAAACAATCTCCCGTTTGAAATTTACATTTGTTTAGAAATTCAGTATCATGTCGACAATAACAAACTGTGAAATGTGACGGGGCAACAGGTGATCGTGTGTGATTTTTTTACAAGAAACAATACCATTGAACGTATGAACGATAGCAAATATGGTAATGTCAACATTTCTGGTCGCTCTTCGTGCCAACAAACTTATGCAATGTTGTACATTTTTAGACATATAAACTTTGTTCTCTCGAGTGTAACCAGAAGGATGCCTTAGAATCTGTTAGATATTAATGATATCACAGTTAGTAATAAGTAAATATGAATGCATTATTAAATTTAAGAAAGGCCACATGTGTACATCGAAACTTTTGTAACTAATTGGAAGTGTTTATTTGTGTGAATTATTTATCATAAGCCATCACTAATATGGACTTCCTAGGACAATAACTATTTAATAATAATGAAATTAAATAAATAAAAACAACATTTATTATCGTGAATGTCTCAAGAACTACGACATCTGAAAGCATCGTTATGGTTTTCCTACAACCTATGCACAGGATTCTGAAAACCTTTTTATCATAATTTTAGGTTCAGTAGCTTCAAAAATAAAGGGGGGGATATTTTTTGCATATTTCTCAGTATATCTAAATATATACTACTAAAATCCTAAAAAAATATTTTAAGACCCTTAGAAATAAACTTTTCAAACAATACCCCACAATATGTGTCGAATTTGAAAAAACTATTTCAAGTATTAAATTTGCCCGTTATCTAAATTTACCTTACCAATATTTTTGAGTGTTAATTATTGAGTTGTGCGTAGCTTAATATGCTTTATTACTATGTCAAACTTCAAGTTTCTTCATGAAGCGGTTTCTGTAAAAACCAAACATAACCTACATCCACTGAGACCAATATATGAATTATCTTATTAATCTTTTACTTTTTAATGTACGGAACCCTGAAAAGTATTAAAAATGAAATTAATACCGTCATCTAGCGGAGAATTTTAGAACTACGTGTCGATGTACCGAGATTACGATGATTATTTATAAAAGAAAAAGATGTTGCTGTTAAATAAATAAATTATAATCTGCTAATTAATTAAGTATTAATTTCGAATTCTTGCATTAGGGCTCTTGCAAGAATCCCTTTTTTATCAAGTAGGTCGGGATTTCAAAAACCATGATAAAAATATCTATGAATCTCCACATCACAAAACAAATCTGTTTATTCCATTTATTTTTTATGTTAACCAATATAACCATATTTTATAAATATCGGTTGCGACTTGATTAAGTGGTGATCAGTATTAGCTCAATTCCATGCTTCTTTTGCTTAATATTTTCAAGGAATATCGGACTCTATTTTAAATTTTAGTCATATTTTCTATCAACAACCCGACCGGCTTCGCACGGGTGCAATACCGATTAAAAAAACTACTGTCATTCACGACTTTGTTTTAGGCTATGTAAGGATTTCCGGACATAAATTAAAACGAACTTCATTAGCAACATTTTTTTGCTTTTTAATTAGACACTATGTAAAATATTAAAAAAGAAACAGAACTAATGTACATATTTTTGAAAGATTTGTTCAAAAATATCTTCAAACAGCATTTAGCCAAGCCGATATATTCGGACAGAAATGCTGATTTCACCATGTTTGTCATCAATATACATTCACTTGTATCTTTTTTGGCAAAAAACTCCTCATATATAATCACCTGTAGCTCCCTTGCAATACACAATTTATTAATGGCGACTTGAGGCTAAATTCTTAACAGAAGACGTTGTTGAACAAATGAAGATCATTAAAAACCGTTTTGTCCATACTATATGTCCAAATGACGTAGGACGTTTTTCGATGTATTTATATCGTGGAAAAACAGATAAATAACTTGTTAAGAATCAATTGAACACTCGCTACGAGCGTTCCGTACGCATTAGTTACAAAGATGTATAAAGTTACATCGTCATGAAACTAACAAAAAAACTTTGTTATTTATTCAATATACGCAGTATTTATTTTAATCTTTTTACAAATATTAATATTACTTTTCACCACGTAAACATTTTGTCTAGAATATCGTTCACAGGCCTGAAAATATTGTGTTTCCTTAAAAACTATAGATATGCTTTAGAATAATTTTTTAAGCCACAATTTTTCATCGAACTTTAGGTAAAGTTTCGCTTTCATTTTAGATGAACAGTTTCGGAAACAGAAGGAGCATATTTTTGCGGGTATTTTCAGCAATATTTCGAGAACTATCTTACATAACATTCTAAAAAAAAATTCGCATGCAACTCAGTATACGTGATCGAAGTAAAACTTCTTTGGCGATATTTAAATTATCAATAAAAAAGTTAATACGACTGAAGGAAGACGGGATGTTGTGGATTGCTCTTGTTGTAAATAATATTTACGACAACTATATGTGCGGGTTCATTGCGGATTTATAAATAAATTAGCTGTGTCTACAAGTTCGTTCGCTTGTAAGAAAGAAAAAAAAATTTTTTTTTCTCTTGTATGTTGCTTCTATACTATGACCACACCAAATTTCATCAAAATCGGTCCGGTAGATTTTGCGTGATACCCGTAAAAATTAATACACAGACAGATGGACAAAAATTGTAAAAAAAGGTTTTTCTGGCTTCCACCTTCCTTTTTTCCGTCCTTTTTGCAACAGATTCGTTACATTCAAAACGTCGCATAAAAAACACTGTACGAAATTCGACCTTGACATTTTACTCTCGTCGCGCCTAAAGAACGTTCACAACAAAAAATAGTTTTAAAATGCAACTCACACCGTCGTCTCACACCCGATACAAGACACGGAATAAAAACAATTCCCGTGTGACATTTGTCATCTCTAAAATCTCAGTATAGATATTTCTAAGTATTAACTATTGATAAATAGATAAGTTTTGACGTTGAACCATTTTTTAATAAAAAACAGACGGAAAAAGGACATACGCGTGAGGATTATTATAATGGTTAGTTAGGCTAACGACGATGATAAGTGACGATGAAAATGGAGGCTAAATTAAACCAGAAACCTACAATCACCTGTACTCGGAACTTTTCCGTCAGAATTACATCATAAATTAAAATCATACTCGATTCAGAAGTTGATAACTTCTGCTTCAAGTTCAAGATGCCTTATTTATTTACATAAATTAAATTATAATATTAAGTTATAAATTTGGTCTTGTTTGTATCCCACCAAAATCCCTCCTGTGAAAATATGCGTCAGGTTCTCTTGACAAGTTCTTTACACTTTGTTGATATTTAAATGTATTCGTATACTAAGTATAAAAATATAACTATATTCAAACCTTGTTATCAAATTGAAAACATATTTTATTTAGTCCTTATAATCTTTTAATTATTTGAGATTATTTATAACTAATTAAACCCGGCCCCGCTTCGCTGTGGCTCAGGCTGATATAAAATAAATGAGAAAATAAAAAGAGTATTCTAGGGAACATAAATTCGCCGAAAAAACACGTCTTTCATTTCAATACCCTTGCTTTGCGTTTCGGTGGCTATGTGGAATAAAAAGAAAGAAAAAATGTTTTTCACAGAAAAGTCTTTTTTTTATTGTAAAGACAGTGAGTTGACTACATTTTCTGCATAAACATAAAGATCAGATGGTTTACCGACTCTGAAGCGTACGATATAGGATTGCCCATGAGAGAAGCAATGATTTTCTAAATTCAAATCGCACACTTGCAAAGATTGCTCTTGCGTTTTATTAGTAATCATAGCGGACGCAAGGAATATTGGAAATTGAAGTGGTTTGAACTCGAGCACCATGTCGGTCGGAATGAGTGGTATTCGTGGAAGATTAGTACGTCTTCACCTTTATGTGGTCCAATCAGAATTGTTGCTTTAATTATATTGTTCATCAATATTTTAACTACTAATCGTATGCCATTGCGTAAACATAATTGGCACTCCTATTTTGAAATTCAGAATCTGTGACGGTAATCCGGGAACAACGAAACGAGATGATTAAGAAACTCCATTGGCAAATTCTCTACTTCACTTTGATTCATCACGGAGTCAATGGATTTATATGTCACCATTTCACCTGCAATTCTGTTTAGAATGATGTTGTTCATGCCGTGTACGTTGACATTTATAGCCTCTAGAATGGTTCTTCCGCTCAAATATACAGGATTTAGCTAATTTGTTTTGATGCTTCGGAAAACCTTGTCTACTAATTTTTCTTTTGTATTCATAATGTTGCAGAAATTAGATGGGAAAGTGATTTAAAAAAAATTAAATAACAAAATATTAATAATTATCAAAATTGTTTTGTTTATAATGACGCACGTACTCGAACGCGACGTTGTGTCAATTCAAGTCAATCGACCTACTACTTTTCGAGTTTTGCAAGCAGAAACATACGTAGGCTGAATTTTTATATACACATAAAGATGCTATATATGGTTTTGCGAGAATTTGGCCAACACCTGCACAGGTAAAGATAGGAAAGGCAGTTCCTAGAGATAATGGCTAGACATTTTTATCTATGAATATTACGGCAATTCATATTTTAACTAACTATTTTACATTCGTTTCCTTATCATTGAGTAGACACTAGCCATAAAAACTGCGAAAGAAATACAGAAAAAAACGGTATCTACTGCGTACCTCACACCTCACAGAGGATGAAGAGAACGAATCGTTATTGGTTGATAGAAATTTGAGTTCGTAATCCATTGCCCACAATTAGTCATCTTATTGTCGACTATCTTGAACAGATATGGCATCATATGTCCTCTAACCTATTGGACTCATACCTGACAACCTGTGACAGTGTATTTCAAATTCTCAGCATGATTGATAATTTACGTGAAGTGTTTTCTAAATAACCATTACCTTGAGGTGTTCATACATTACATTTTATTGAACATTCCTCAGTTTGTCTATTCATGCCTTTCTTGACCTACCATATTCATTTATTTTTCTATTCGCTTTCCTTTCTTTCGCCATACACGAGTTCAATGTCCAACAATCAAAGATGCATCCATCTATTTCAAGATTCACTTCCCCATATTTGCAATGGCACATTGTTTAACATCATATCCTCATTGATTATATAATTAATAATTGTGTTACGCAAACATAGATATTTCGCGCAACTATCAGTACTCAACAACCAGTACGCAACGACCAGTACCCAACGACCAGTACGCAACGACCAGTACGCAACGACCAATACGGAGACGACGTAGCCAATTTAGTTTCATAATTAATACTTTTGACGATAACAATTATTCATATCTGTTTTTATGATAAATAAAATGATGCTGTTTTCATAAAGTTATAAAGAATATTAAAAGCAACTAAGAAACAGGAGACATAGGATATCGAAATATTCTTAAAGATGCAGCAATCTAATTTGTAGATTAACTTTAAAATATTACATATAGAAACGTATACAATATTTTATAGTTAATCTATAAGTGTTTCTCACTAGATTATATTCATTTTATGAAGATAGAGCCGATAATCTAGATTAGTTTTCAACGAGACGACGTGAATTGAACGTGACATATATTGGGCAAGACCATTCGAGCTAGGGTGATGCACCAGAACACGGATGCTACATACTCAATTATCATTAATCACAATTAGTCACGACCAATAAACACGGCGTCAGCGCAAACCGCTATATCGTGGCGACTTTTATTTGACTTAAGCGATGAGTATTTATGAATTGGCTCTGGTCAACAGGGTTCACTCACAGTGTTCATACGTCATTTAAAAACTTAGTGAAAACTGGTCAGGTGCGGCTAGATTACACTTTTTTATTGGAAACTTAAACGGATCAAGAAAAAAAATAGTACTGAACACTTTTGCTGGAATTAGAAGAAAACCAACGGAACACGGTATTCCCATGTAATCACGTATCAACCGTGCTTGAATTCACTAAAGTTAGATGGTCGCAAAATAACAAATGACCAACCTTCAACAAATGCAATGCATTACAAGATACATCTTCATTCCCTATTTTCGATTCAAAATTTAATTTCTGAAACCAAACCAAGTTGCAAAAGCCAAAGTGTCAACTGATCCTTTAGAAGTAAATCCAATTCCCGCTAATCGCTGAAACAGTCTTTAAACCTAATTAGAACCAAAATGTTAGCAGTGTTTTATACCCTGAGTATAAACACTGCTGACATTTTGTATATTGCCGTGAGGAAGTACTTCATTGGTATAAGTGGTGACTACGAAGTGGTGACTTGCAGTTTTAACTACGAAGGTGCAACTTCAACTTAATTTCTTCACTGCTACCCACAAATTTTCTTTTAAAAACTTTATCATGCTTCGAAATCAGTGACAATGTGTCTAAAGAATATAATAAAATAGACACTTTTATAAAACGGGTCTTTATGTTTCACATATCTCTGTTTATATCCTGATTTTTTAAATTGATTTTTTTAGGCAAAAATATCAGATTTATAGTTTCCAGATTGCCATAGTATATGTGGTATGTACATATGTTGTATAATTTTTAAAGTATTCTTAATAATGTCAAAGTAGTTGGAGAAAAAGTTGCTGGTTTTGGCGTTTTCGTGATGAAAGCTGTCGAAACTATTACAGTTACACTAATGGTATGCAATCTAAGTGTTAAAAAATATTAACTGGCAGTAAGTAGGCCAACCACTGTAAATGTTTTAAAGCAAAAAAGTGTGCCGAACAAAAGTGGCGATATTTAGATCAATTTAATGGATCAGTTTGTTAATCCTCATTAAAATAAATACTACAATATTTTAAGTATTTTCAATAAATAAAAACTGATCCTTCGTGCTCTACAATTTTGATTAGTAGTTTAAAGGAAATGGGGAAGTTTTTAAATTAAATAAGAGTACAAATGCACATTTTAATAATGTGTGATGTATTCACGAATGGAGGGGAGAAACGATATCCGACATACACAAATACATTATTATATTTGTTTAATTAAAATAAAGCGCAAAACTACGTTGATGAAAGAAAAGTACATATCAACAAATTTAAATAAATAACTTAATTATGCCCATCAGAAGTCTTAATAGGGCGCGTTTTGGCACCTGCGGGAAAGGCGCTTAACGTAATATGTGAAGAAATATTTATACACTGTCTTTTTTACCTCCAAATGTTGGAAATCCAGGGCGGGTTGCTAGTTAATAATATTATTGTAAATTAATTAATCTTAAATTGTTCCTTGTTTCAGTATCAGAATGCAAAGACCGATGGCGCAATATACGAAATGCCTACCTGCGCCATATACGTAACAACATCAGAAGTGAATCCGGTGCCAAAGCGAAGAAATCCTACTACCTCTCAGACTACCTAACTTTCCTTACGCCATTCCTGAAATCTAGAACGCATTCCAGCTACTTCATAATGGATGAGAACCAATCAGAATACGAGACCAGCAACGACATAAAAGACGGTCATTTTCTTAAAGACCACATTAACAATGATACGGTTCCTTGCGAAGACATAAAGGTAGAGCCCGATTACTTCGACAGCCCAGCCGATGAATCGCATCCGCCATATTATTACAATCTAGGGAAAAAGAGGAAGATGGAAACAAACTTTTACGATTACGACGATGGTTGTATTTCAATAGGAAGGAGCGATCCAGATCTGGATTTTTTGAAGAGTTTAGTGCCCGATTTCAGACTGTTATCAGCAGCGCAGAAGAGAAAAGTTAAAATAGGTATACTTAAGTTAATCGATGATGAACTCAGCACTCCTTGAATATTTCGGTGATATGTTTGATTGATATGTGACTATTATTATTACCGATTTGGATTTTAAATCCCATCAGCAAATCCATTTTTTGTTTCCCTATTACTGGTCGCCATTATTTTTATGCCAGATCTCAACTTATTTGTCTTCACTAGACAAATAGCCTTAAGAGGAAAATACTGAACAGGCGTAAGTATTGTGGATGTGATCAGGTTTAATAAAATTCGCAATTTGATTGTTAATGTTCATAAGATATCGCGGAAGTTAATAATATGGACGCAGATCCAATTTGGTCGCTGCAAAGGATATTTGCAGCGACCAGATTGAATCCACGTCCACGTATGCCAGACTCATCTTATTTCTCTTCACTACACAAGTAGCCTAAAGAGGAAAATACTGAACAGGCGCAAATATTGATGTGGTTAGGTTTAATAAAATTTGCGATTTGATTGTGAATGTTCATAAAATATCGAGGAAATTAATAATATGGACGCAGATCTAATTTGGTCGCAGCAAAGGATTGTTGTAGCGACCAGATTGAATTCGCGTCCACGTTATTAACTTCCGTCGCTACATCACTTAATATTGTACTGGAACGTAAAATGTATTCGCTATTAAATTACGTTGGTCCCAATGGCTGAAAAATAATTAAACATCTTTCATGCCAAGTCTCAGAAAGGCAGAGATCTAACGAGGACGTTAGATGATGAAGTGACATAGCAGAGCGAATACGTAATACTGTATCCCGGTGGAAGCTGGCATGAAACGTCCATGAAACATCGCACCCTGATATTATGCATAAACCACCACCTCATTTCTTAACCTAATTGAGAATTTAAATATTTAATACACTTAAGTTACCCAAAAAATAGAACATTCCAACACTAATTAGACTTTATTAAATCAATTGAATTTAATTCAAACAAACGCTTATTTCTGCTAATCCCTAAGATTCTAAACTTGGTTTGGTTGAATTGTAAAAACTATTTATGCTTAAGATTTTAATGATATTTTGCATAGATCTTGGCTTATGTTCATGGTGAAAACACGGGGAGACAAAACACTGACGTTGGCAAAGCTGTACGCGAAAGCTATACCATAAAAGTATAGCTGTTTTCCGTAATTAGATAGCTTTTTCTCCAAGTTTTTCTTTCTTATAAAAGGTTAGTTTAAATCTATACCATCAATATTTAGACCTACCGATGTTTGAAACTGTGATGATAATAAGTTAGGCAAACTCCTCCATGAATTATTGTTTGCAAAAAACATTCTTAAATTTACCAATTGTGATATAGATATTGTTATTATTTTTAAGTTTAAACGTAAGTTAGTTTAAGAATAAGTAAGTACTTTAATGTAAAGAAAATTTTACAGCTGAATATTGTGAAAAATAAAATATATTTTATAAGAAAAAACTGCATTTTCGTTGTTTCTAAGAAAAAAAAACAAGAGGCATATTTTAGTATTGACATAAATCATAAACTTCACAGCATTATAAAAATATTATAAAAAATCACTAAACATATGATAACTAACAAGCAAACGCATCTTGGAAATCACTTTTTAAAATTTGTTTATCTACTTTTAATATATCTAATTGATACATACGGCGGACTTATTGCTACAAGATCAATTTCTTACAACCAACCATAACACCAGTCCAGCCTCGCTCGACGAACGGCTAGGAATCGAACCCGGGTCCCCGCTGTGCGCCGCATCGTCTTGTGATCAATCCAACACACCACGGCGACGAAAACTTCTTAAGTATTACTTCAAAATAAACGTTTATACTTTGGACCAGAGCAGATTCACTCCATTACATTAAACCCGATATTAAATACTATATAACTTAATTCAACAACTTAAGAACATATTCATTTATTTTATTGCGTATATATATATATATATATATATATATATATATATATATATATATATACATGTATATATATATATATATATATATATGTATATATATATATATATATGTATATATATATATATATATATACATATATATATATATATACATATACATATATATATATATATATATTGTTTTAATGTTCTTAGTTAAGAAAAGAAGTAATAATTGGGTATCTGACTAATTTTTTTTTATTTCATCAATCATAATTTCAACGTACAAGCTGATGAAAAATGAAAAACATTTTTAATAATCTTAAAAATTGACCGAGTTATAAAAGTTTAAATTTAACATTTAGAGAAGGACGGCAATACTGTGTTGTGAGGTCATTTTTAAAATTGCACATTATATTCTACGAGAGGAAAAAAGACAGGGATATACACTATATCTGTATCTTCAAATTTAGAAGCCTACAACTGGCTTATTTTTCGATCAATTTTTGAATTGTTTTCTAGACTGGTTTTTAATTAACTTATATTTCACAATATTCTACGAAAAATATCAAAATTTAGAATGAGTCAACTACCGTATTGTCGCAGATTACAAAGTCATAAAGTATATGAAGCCAAAAACTCTAGTTTAAAACTTGTTATAGTTGCTATAAATAAGTAGTTATTTAATATGTTTTTGTGCATGCATGTGTATATATTAGGTAATATTAGATTTCGTAATGTTAGCTAACCGACATATTTGGAACAACATACTTAAGAAATATTAAAGTATTTTTGCTTAACATACAAATTAATGTCGTTGCTGTGGTGTGTTGGGTTGATCACAAGGCATACGGCCTTTGACTATGCGGCGCACCGCGGGGACCCGGATTCGATACCCGGCCGTTCGTCGAGCGGGACTGGACTGGTGTTATGGTTGGCTATAAGAGATTGCTCTCGTACCAATAAGTCCATCATATGTATCAATTAGATACATTATAGTAGATAAATAAAATTAATGGACGAATACGGACGAAAATAGTACGGGCGCGACAAAAAAAAATATTAATTTTAAAAAAGCTGGTATTTTTTACAATGAAGAAAACCAAACAATTCGGCGACTCGTAATTAGAAAAGTGCAAAAAACGAAACAAAATTTGTAGCCATACTTAATCCAAAAATATCTTTATAAACGCATATATTAAATGTTTGATATATCAACAAGATTTAATAACAAATAAAAATAACAATAAAATCTAACGAAATACATAAGTTTTTAGAAACGTTTACAAAAGATTATTGCTAAAATTAATAAAAAATAAACAATCAACTTAAATTAACATTCGTTTTGTGTATTTTTCGTTCTTTCTGAGTTTTACATAGTTTTTCTACGACCCCGTTGGTCCTGCGAGTTTCCTGAATTAGTATATTATATCTGTATATAGTGGCACGATTTGCACTTTGTTTCATCTTCTGTTTCAAAGAGTTCCGTAGAAATGGCATTTACGAACTGTTTTGGAAAGTAACTTCACTTTTCATAGAAAAGTACAAAATTTCTCATTTCTCCATTTAAATGTAACTTCTAAGGAGCTTACTATTTCATTTTCTCTATATGAGTGGCATTTTTATTCTTGTCATACCAAGACCTGTCACTATAAAGACTTTTGTTGATCTTCTTTTCGATCAAGCAAATGAAATAACCATAGATCAGAATACTATGGAACTAACCCAATCTAGTTTGTTTTATTTCAGTTTATTTTTTATGGCACCGTACGTGGTGAAAAATAATATTATTATTTTTAATCAGTTTAAAAGAAATACTGCGTACACTTAAATATTCACATTTCCGTAAATGTGCAAAGAACCCTCGTGGCACAACTCCTATTAATACTTACCAAGTTTTTAACTTAGTAAATTGTTTTCATATTTTGTTTACACCAGTCATACATACTTTCATTCTTTTAAGTGCGACATGGTTTTACCTCGATTAAACGAGTTTATTTAACGTCTTGCACTGGATACAGATCTTCATTAAAGCAAAGCCTTTAGTTGAAATGCAAACAAACATATTACAAGAAATTTTAAAGTCATTAAAGATAACTAAGACGCTTTTTATATTCCAGGTTACATAAACTACATAAAGCAAAAGTCAAAAACAAAAACCAAAAACCTCACGCAAAGTGCCTTAACGCGCACTGCAGACCACCAACTATAATCGGGGAAACTATAATAGTTGATATTTAATATTTTAACGTATACTACAAAAATCAAAAGAGTTTTGTGCAAAATCGGTCCTACAAAATAATCGAAGTGACTATGGCCGAATCCCAGCGATTCGAATGCATGAACGACAGAGAACATACGATCGAACATGCGTTGACTGAGACGGGAGACATTTTGTCGAAAGACCACCTTCCTTGACGCATCCATTGCATCAATGTATGGCCACCAATCTTGTCCAAGAAAAGTCGGTAGTATTCGGTCGCCGACTCGTCACCTGGTCTACAAAAGTCGTTCGTCTACATTGCATATAATACAGAGCACGAAGATGGTAAATTTATAGTGTGGGACATTAAAAACGTATATACATGACATCGAGGTAAAGCATCAAGACCATTAACTCCTGCCACGCCACAGGCCTACAGCTACGTAACTACCCCGGTCCCCAGAGATGCTTGACGTATTGATCGCGACGCAAGTCACCCTCGGTACGAAGCCAGTCTAGGGGCAAACGAACCGCCCCCTGTAGAGCTGGAAACGACTTTGTGTACGTCGAGGAATTTCATTACGTCGCGCGGTTTTACTGCTGAAGTATTTCTATTAGGTTTACATATACAACTTTATGGATAGGATATGGATAAAGGGTGGGATTAAGGCAAGTTCGGAGCTACGAAGTATTGTGTACATTGGCAATACGTATTGAAAACAACAAGGCTACGCCGTGAATGAATGTCTCAACTGGTGTAATTTTAGAAGAAAAGTCATTTTGTTTCAAAAATGTAAAACGGGAATTTTCCGATGGTGTTTAGTCATATTTATATCGTCCAGCGTTCCTCTTGTATGCTCTTCCTCGTAATTGGAATACACAATGATGACGGTACTTGTTTGGTTCTTTAAGTGTCACTAAATAGTTTTGTAACATCAATCAAAACGAATACAATTTTTTAAGTAGAATAAATCCAATTATGGCAAGAAGCAATGATAGAATGCCAGAATGGTAATGGTAAACAATTATAGATAGACAGCTCTTCCTTGATGTACTTTTTTTCTTTCATTTATTCCCGCGTCTATTAGTTTTAATTTTTTTTATGGCTTTTTGCACTTCCATCGTTTAAGCACTCGCCAATTTTATTTATTAGTTCATAGGCTGTACTCTATACGGATTTCCTAAAAAATCCTAGAAATCCTAGATATATATATATATATATATATATATATATATACACATATATATTGTTCGAATAAGTCACCATTTTACGTGAATGAATGTCCTCAATTCCGATGAATGTCTTCATCTAAAACATTTTGTAGTAAATCTTGTTCTAATAATTTTATCAATTATTTTATAATAACGTATAATACTTGGTCAACTTCTTCCTTTCTGAAGGTTATGTCCTTTAAAGCATTGTGACTTTATTTGCAAGCTAAGAAGACCAGTAATAACGGTTATTTTATCACACTAACGGCCAGATAATCTGCCGTGGGATATCTTTATTTCCGCCTTGCCCAACAAAATTGTGGAAGTTTTCTGGTTACCCTCGGACAATGTGACCAATGTAACTGGGAATCCTTTGGTAGCAAATCGTCGAAAGTATAATTCGGATGTTTAGCTGCTCGAGGATAAGTTTTACTATACATTTTTTGTATACTATTCAGGATAAACCTCTGTAAAAGCTTTATTTTTATAAAATGGCAATACAATATACAGTCGCGTTACTCGTGTATGAATTCATTAAAATATTCGCAGACACTTCACCGAGTGTGAGTGAGATGCACCCTCGCAACTCGACTTGGGCCGTGTCGATGCCGGCGCGATATACTTTTACATATGTCACGTCACACCGCGCCGACAAGAGGCTTTGGTTAGAGAAAGTACGTGGTGATGTTCGGCTTAGATTTAACTATTCACATTATATACAATAATTAGCTACATCTGTCGTCGGGTCCACGCAGTTGTCACTAACGTGCTATATCCTAAAAATAAAAAAGTGTCGATTTTGAAAATGGTTTATTTAAAATAAATAAAGCATTTTCGATAGAGTTGGAACATATGCATTACTGCAAAACATACTTCCATACATAGTATTTCTCTTAAACTATTTAGAAATATTAATACTTTTCAACATGTGAATATATTCCCCATTATATCTTTCACAGATATAAACGAATTCTTAAAAATTATGACTATCAAAATCATCACTATAGGTTTACGAAAATTTTTACGTAAATTTCGAACAAGATTGTTTTTTATAATTTTAGTTTTTATCTACAACAATTTCAATTTTCGTACATACATTTTTAAAAAAGGAATAATTTTCCAATCCTTCACAAATTTCCTTTTTAATAAATACCCCAACACGAACAAATGCAAATTTATATTAAATTTTCTTCCTCAAACACTTCTCCCCGCCGAGAAATCACAAAATTTCGAAAAATGCGAGTCAATAGACTCAAGAGATTGATTGTTAAATTTATAACTTCATCGACTGACTGCAATATGACAAGTATAAACTTACAAATTTACAATTACGGCGAAAATATCTAGGATTCCTTGGGACCAAGAGTTCTTATAATGATTCCGGATGACGGTTGAAAATATACTTTAAAAATAAATAGATTGGAATTGCGGATTTAAGTTTTACTTCAAAATTGGCAATAACGTAAAATAAGATGTATTAACTCCATGTGAGCAGAATTTAAACCCATAATAAGATAACTGGTAATATATTCATTATAATATTCTAAAATTTCCCTTAACCTGTTCCATCCTCGGAATGCAATAAACGTTATGATCCTCGGTATGTGAAAAAATATAATATCTATAATTATGTATAGGTATCAATTAATTACACCTACGTCTTCATCCCCGCCTTGACCTGCTCTCATAAATATCAACTATTTACCCGAATAATAAGCATATCACTTCTTTTTCCATTGGTAATATGTTCAACTACCTAAACGTAATCATAATCATACCAAAGTCTCATTTGTATGATATATAACTCCAAAAGTGTATTCGATACATTTTCTTCCTTTAGGAAATTTGACCAAAATCCGATCATATCAACTTAAATGGTTAAAGTTTTGCGATCGACGCAACCTCCATCTTTAATTTTTTGTATATATTCGTAGTATCCTCAATAATCTAGATTTAAGTACCTTCGTACCATAAATCTAGTTTCCAATACCTGTCATTCCACGACCTAAAACTACGATTGAAAAACAATCAAAGAGTATACTTGCCTAATCCCTCAACATTGACCTGAATTTTATGAAGAATCCTTCACCTACATTCTAGTCGATTGTGGAGAACTAGCAACAAATGTACAAAGTTCGTTCTCGTTTTCTGCGTTCAGAAGTCGTCTAAAAATTATGTTATTTATCATAATCGGCATAGGATCTGCCCCTTCCCATTCTGATCCCTTCCATTATAACCTGTCCCTATCCCTAAAGTATCGTATTGCTTTCGTTTTTAATTTATTTTATTTTATTACCACACATTTTTATATATTTTATACTGTAAATATAATTAATTAATGTTTATATAATTAATTGTGGTTGGCTGAAAGAGATTACTCTTGTAGCAATAAGTCCGCCACTGTATACTTAGTTTTCGAAGCTTGCAGTAAAGCAAAATAAATAAATAAAAGGAAATGTGATGTAATGTGTCATCGTTGTAATGTCATAAAGAAATTATTCTCCATGTTAGTGATATCCATTGCTTTCCGGCTAGCATATTATTATAAGCTTCTCCCTTAACCATTATCCACCGTATAAGTGTAGGCCTCCTCCGTTCCATGTTACTCCTCTCAATGTTGTCCTTTTTCTAACCATTTCACTCCAGCTGTTCTTTTGATGTCACCGAACCAACACATATTTGTGTCCTTGTGGCGCCCTATAGATATATATATATATATATATATATATATATATATATATATATATATATATATATATGTAATTGTATTTATTGAAGATAATATATAACTATAAAAATTTAAATGTCGGATTAGATGAAAGGTGTGCATGGCAGGGAGATGGGCTTTGTCCGTAATGAGAGACTGGTTCCTGAAAATGTTATTGACGTGGAGCATATCACTGGAGCCACTGGAGCAGAGTATGCTCCTTATGTTTATCGAATGAAGGATTCTGCGACGTATATAATTTTGCTTGCCAATAATATAATTTCCATAAGATAAATGCAGCTCCGTCCATTGAGGTTGCTGGTTCAACCTTAGAAAAGAGGCTGACCAAAGAAATAAGAAAACGTCGACTGAGTAAATGAATCAGTTCGCAAAAATCTTTTCTTATCTACACAGAGTAGTACAGCGATCTCTTCATACATATTATCAACATTAAAAAAAACACTGACACTGCTCAAGAGTGCACTTCCTACAGAAATATTCGATAATATAATTTTCTAAATTTTAATATCTTCTTCTCATGATGGCCATTTCCATATTAATGGGCATGCCAATAGGCGGGACTTCCTCTTTTAAAACGCAGAAAATCCTATGTTCAAGCATAAAAAATCTCACATCTTACCATAAATTAGGAGTTATGTCTAAAACTTTTTGACACAGACATTACAAGACTTTTTATTACACCAGTAAACGTGGTTTTAGCTAGGGGCGTATATACTGTAATCCTGTAATCCGTACGAGTACGAAGTATGTGCGTGGAACGGATGTAGTAGCGTATGGCATTTTGTAGATACCTATTACACAATACGCATCTTGCTTTCTCTATTTATAATGACTCATTTACTATGAGAGCAAAAGAGACAAATAGATTACGGATGCACGCAGACTATCTCGTTCATCAGCTTAACCCCATCTTAGGAAGGAATGAAACAAAAACACCTTCCGCGTAATAGGTGCATATTCATAACATATCATACTGTTGGATAATCTAAAGTCCATTGCGGATTGACATTTGGGACGCACTTGTTCATTTATAGTATCTGAAGGCCCATGACAAAAGGTTTTATAAGAACAGAACAATAACTATTCGATTTTTTTTAAATTGTTTGTTTAGTTTCATTCAAATAAGTGAAAGACCAAAATATGGGAAACCCCGGTACATAACAAACAAAAAATATTCAATGCTGTATGACAAGTGTTTATGTTGCGTGCTCCCGACAGAATGCTCGACAGGTAAGCAACCGCCAATACCTGTTATACCTCTGTGCTTGTTGTTTATTTTTCTCCAACATATTGATTTCCCAAAGAGGAAACGACTTTTGGCTTCCTCGTAGTTTTGACATGTCACTTATGAACTATATTATATGTGTATACCTTAAGACTAAGGTTTGGAAAAATATTTCGCGCTTTCTATTCGTCGAAAGACCAAAAACTTCAACGAACCAATTTTATTTAATGTATTTTTATAAACAATAAACGTGATTTTCAAAATATAATTTTAATCAAGTTCTAACGACGTATTTCATGTTAATATAGTTTCTAAGTATTAATTTCCAAAACCAAATTGTTTTCTATCATAACACCACGTAACTATTTATTTTATTCATTTTATTTACATGTGAATAAGTTATTGTTTAACAAAATCAAGATATACGATGATTAATTATTTATTTATAAAATAAAGTATTATTTACGGTTCATATATATGTATATATATATATATATATATATATATATATATATATATATATATATATATGTATATGCATATATTAGACACGTCTTAATATTTATAAATGATTCAAAGAATTCAATAAAAATTAAAAATAAGATATTATCCCATGCTTTTCTGAATGTACTAGTGACACTACATAAATATTATATACACAGAAAATGTATTTAAATTAAAATGAAACGTGGACTCAAAATTTCGATGTTTCTTTTTTTAGGGAAACATTATATAACTTAAAAAGAAACTAACTCGTATGAATGAATAACATTAATTTATAATGTCAAAATTAACCGAACAAAAAAAGCACCAAGAAATATCTGAAAAGACAAAAATACTTTCATGCTGTTCATTCGAAATAAAGATCTGAAAAAGCGTTATCTAAAAAACTCCAAGTAATCAGTCTATGGCGCCAGTCGTAAACTTAACGTACGTTGAACAACGGTTATCAAATTTTTGAATAATCTTAACTGCCTAGACACTTACAAAATGTAGACAATACCAAAACAACAGGATAACAAAAAACGTTGCATAATATTTGGAATAGCCGCGTGCAAAAACAATAGCGTTTTTTGACAGTTACCGTATCGTTTAAAAATAAAGATAAGTTACTTGCGTCATTCCGAGCCACCGCAAACAGATATATGCATTGACCAACATATCTACACACAGTGCCGTGCCTGGAATTTTCAAGTAAGGCAAACCCATATATACCTGTTTAAATTGTAGTATCTGAACGTATCCTAACCGTATTCGATACTCGCTAAAAACACGCAATACCAAAAAAAACAACTTAGTCAAACATAAACAACCCTCTACCCAACAATTTTTATTCACTGTAAGATAAAAATGTATTTTACGTGATCAAGAAATTTATTTTGTCATCGAAATGTAAATAGGTCTCAAATTAATTAGACCTTTTTCTAACCAAAAGATAAAATTATAACAAATCCCAATTTCATCTTTTGAACTCATTTTAATAATAACAATGTAAACATTTGTAACGAAATATTTCAATAATGGCACATAAAAACTTTAGCCTTCATTAGTATTCTTGTCGTTAACAGAACAAGTGACAACTTGACATTTGTAGTAATTCAATGTTACAAGTCAAACCTTTATGTTTCGTTTTATTACATTTTAATCATTCTCTATACACACCCATACAACACTATATACTAAGTACGATAGGGCAAGAGATATAAAGACCGGTAAAGGTCTTAAGCAAGTGAAGACAGCTAAGCTGTTTACGTCATCATTTATTTTATTTTTATGTTATATTAATTATACTTGTATGACTTGCATGTATGTTGACGATTTCGTCGCATTGGTATCGTAGCGCACAAAATATGGTGAAGGCAAAAGTTTTTGATGTGAAACATCTAATGGCGCATTTAGATGGGAGTTATAACGTTCTGAGTACACCATGCGACGTGCCATTCGGCCTGCTTGTTGGCTATATACATTTTTATCAGCAACTACCTGGATTTTTATTTTTCGTTTTTCCTTTAATTCGCTCAGATAAAAATATTATATAAAAAATCTAATATTACACATCTGCCTGGCGTCCCATCACGGCTCACATTTTTTTATATTTAGTTAAATAAACATTAATTATGCCTATATTCTGCATTATGTTTATATTATTTTTTAAATATTTTCGGTATTTTATTTAGTCCCGACACTGTCTATGCGGATTAAACCGGAAGAATTTAATAAAACGAATTCTTCAAAACAGAGTGTAGAAACTATATACTGTAAAACGAGGAACCTTAATACGTTAAAAACATATTAACATAAAAACACTGAATTATTGTTTACGAATAAAACAGTTACAGAAAAGTCTATAGACGTAGATTCTACAGCCACAAACACAAATGTCGCGTAGACGCTTTTTGAACTATCTGTGTCAATGATAATGCTATAGTCTAATTATAAACATCTTGTTTAAATAAAAGTAATTAACATTATGAAAATGTTTCCCACTCATTATTTATTATTAAATATAAATACGCAAGTTAAAAAAATGTTAAAAAAATTCAAGCAACTTCGAATAACTACCGATAAAAGATGAATATTCAATTAATGCACCCTTATCAGTTCTAAATGTTAAAGTAAGAGTGATCCCTTAACATTTTTACACTTAAACGTTTCCTCAAATATAAAGATTTTACTGGTAAAAGAAATCTATCAAAATCTATTCAATAGTTTCTGAGAAAATCAAGAACCTACCCACATATATAGTTAAGTCGTTTAAAAATAAAGAAAAGCCTTTTTGATGTTTTTTTCTTCATCCCAATCATCCGTCAAACAGCAAGAAAAAATATTTCCTCACTCCAACTCAAACATTTAGTACGTCGGTTTACTCGCCTCAATGCCGACTGGCCACATACGTCGATAGTGATAACACACACAAGAAGCAGACGTGCAAGTATGCAATACGCAGAGCGCTATTTATGGATATTACACGATAGTCGGCTATTTGCGCGAGTGTATTGTCTTCTTTGACTTCACCGCATTCAAAACAAATATTTGAAGTTGGCGTACAAAATTTATCTACTCTAAAACTGTTTGTATATATCTTCATACCTTTGTGCGTACGTGAGATATTACGCAATTATCTCCGGGTTTCCCGTTTTGCCTGGCACTGTTTGATAAACTCAGTCTCATTGACTATGTCCATAATTTAGCCTTTGATTATATTGAGATTCTTTGATTTACGGAGCTGGTTTGATAAACTGAGCCCCAATGACTGTGTCCATAATTTGATTATATTGAAATAGATTTTTGAAATGAAAACTTCTTTAGGCATATTGAGCGATTTTTGTAGGAGAAAATCTTACGGGATTGCGTTACCGACATGCTAATGTCAACAGTATATCTGTAACTATAAGCATGACGTGTTGCACTTTTTTGAATAAATTAGTTCTCGTTTATCTTATATATTTCCCGGGGGCAAAAGGATGACATACAAGACTTAATCAATAACATAATAATAACAGTAGTTATTCAATATTATAGGAATTCCTCTAAATTAAATAAAGAAAATAATATGTGACGGGATCTATCAAAATAGGCCTCATTAAAGTATCTCATTTAGGATATATTTGTCTTTTATGAGGTTGCATTGAAGATATCGATTTTCTGTTTCAAAACCTAAACGATTCTAGAATATTTTAAAATATACCTAAATATAGGGAAATTATTTAAACAAACAATTAGACGGGTTTTTCCTTAAATAAAATTTAACCTTTGCTAGGGACCTTTTATAAAACTAAGTACTTATGATTAATAAAACAAACAATAATTAATTATTAGAACCAATTATGAATGCACCTCAGTACTTTATTTTTCAGCATTAAGATACGTTGTGAGACTTGCACTTTACGTAACACATATCACAAAAGTTTCAAATTCGATGGAATGAAAGTCAAATATCGAGGGTTCTTTCTATAAATGAAAATCGTACGTCCATTATATTTTGAAGCCATGATATTAACAGACAACCCTGCTCGTCCTTACAGTTTTAGGATTTCATGCCCCAAAAGAAAAAAACCAGAAATCTTATCTTATAAGATCACTAACACCCCAGAAACTGTCTAATGCAGAAAAATGAAACTTCGCATAGATTATATTAAATTACATATTTCGCAGCAGCTAACACTTTAAGTAACATTGTTATCTGCTAACATCGATATACGGTAATTTTGGGAAAATCAAAGTAAATACTCGAGTTTTATAATTAGTATCATTTAAAAGAACTGGTAGTAAGAACCTCGCTTAGAGATATGCACAAAACTTTGAAAAAATTTCATCCTTGCCCCTCATTTCTTATACTACTGTACCAAAAATCATGAAGAAATAAAATTTGACTAGAAGATTATAGGAAAACGGTGGCGGTGGCTAAATTTCAGATTTTTAAGATGTTCATATTTTCAAGCCCGTGAAAAATATGCTGAGCGATATATTTGGTGAGAAAATAAATTTTGGTATAAATAATTTAATAGAATATTATAGGAACCTAAGTATGCACGGAATATTAATAGTGCGAGTGCTACTCGCACTTGACAGGCTTTTTATAGATACATATAATTTCATGACTGAAAATTACTGAATCTCTTATAAACAAAGTTTTATAAAAATTGATTTAAATTTCGGTCATTTTTAGAGGTAAAATTGAACAGTTTATGAAAACTAAATTCTTTCGATCTGAAAACAATTTAAACAGTTGTTTGATTTTATTTGTACACCGTCTTAGGGTACTGTTGATTACGTTTCTGACTTTTGATCTGTGACTTAGTTATTATTGTTATTATTAGCTCTACCCGTTGCCTTCTAATGATATGAACACATTTTGGTGGCAGAAACCCAATCTTACTACTAACTGATGTAAAGTAATATCGGCTCAATATACTAATGGTGTCTGAACAATAAGCAACATTTTAATATGAGCAATCGCGCCATAAAGATGGATTTCCGCTTGCATATCCCGTTTATGCAGTTATTAGCACTAACAGAACTGTAGGCCTGGACAAAATTCTTTTCTACTTACGTTATCGTTTGTAGAAAACTTAAAAATATATAGACATCACATTTGACATCGAAACTTGGTCTAGTGTTGTCACGTGGTCTAGTGCAGACGAACAGAATTTTGGTAGTCAAAAACTCTTCTTTCTATTCTGTAAAACGATACATCAGTGTTTCTACGGCGGTGTTTAAAAATTTTCATACTAATGCCTAAACAGCATGCAATTTTGACAAGCGAAATCACCAAGATGGCGTCATTTTAGGACGATAGTGAAACAAACGCTAACTTATTGTAGAAAACAAAACAAAATGGTGATTTTTTAATCAAGTGTCATGATAACTCTTCGCAACCGTGATTTTAAATTTATTTGGAGAACTATACACTCGTCACTCGGGCTTTTCTGGGCTGCTCATAACAAAGATGTGTGGATGAGTGGCCAAAAAGAATCGAAAGTCGTCGGTATTTGGAGCGGACTAGCGAATCGTTTGTGGAATGCTTTAGGCTGGACAAACAAACATTTCGGCAGCTTTGTCTTGATTTGAGAACACAGTCTTCGCTAAGAGGTACTAGAGAAATACCTTCAGAAGTCAAGGTAAGACTGAGATTCAATATATTTCTACATAACATAATATTATTCAAAATTATGTCGCTGGAAATTACAATGGTTGAGTAAGGTTTTCTTTAAAATACACTTAATTTTTACAGATGCTATGCGCCCCAAGCTTTTTAGGTACGGGTTCGTACCAGCAGGTTGTTGGCATTATCCAACGTTGCTGCAATGGACGGCTAGCCACTGCATCAGGCAGGTTGTAGATGCCCTCAATCACACTGTAATAGCGGATAAGTGATTGTGTTTCCACAATCTCAACAAGAGAGAACACATATAAAACAATTACTAGAATGCATTCAAAATTTAAAGGCACTTTACAGTGTTAATATGTAATTTGAGTGTTAATATATAATTAACTAACTAGATTTTTGAAGTGAAAACTTCTTTAGGCGCATTGAGGTGGTAAAACTATTAAAACCTATTAGGTCATAAAGTTAAATACTTGCAAACATTATCAAAACTGAATATCTTAAATTTCTAAGTTTCAAAAGAAATATGGGTTGCCTGCCGTAATAGGGTTCATTGACTGTACCCACATTGCAATAGTGAAACCAATTGATGAGGAGCACCTTTTTTACAATAGAAAAGGATACCATTCGCTAAACGTTTAAATGGTAAGCTTGTGCAACCTGATAGAGGAATATTTAATAAAAATTAAATTAAAAATGTATTTACCAAAACAAAATATTTACAGGTTTGTGAATTTAACGAAAACGCCAAAAAATCATTATGTCATATATTTCGCGAAGACTAAACTCGGAAGAAAAGAACAAAATTAATGAACAATTAATAAACCTATTTATTTTTTATTATCAACCATTTGCGATAGTAACCAGTTTCGGGCCCTTTTTACGTTAATAATTTTAAAGAAATACAATTTAAAAATGAAACTTCCATGGTTTTCATATGATTCGTTTATATACTTTTAACAGTCAAATACAATATTTATGACATATTTTGACATATATATTTCATTTATATCCGCTACTGAATTTTTGTTCTCGCAATTGTTTTATATCTCCCAAATAATTGCCAAGTGTCATTCAATGTTTATGTTTCATATAATACAAATCGTAAAAATACGTACAAGTATGCTAACCTCCAAGCAGCGATAATAAGATAGGCTTGCGAATGTTATAAACATCGTAACCTAATAAGCATGACAGAAATACATGCCGCAAATAGTACTGTCACAGAAAATTCTGTATTTTAGCATTAGCTTATTGCTAATGCTAATTACTAATATGTTAGCAGGATTAATATTAATGTATAATAGCATTAGGGCCTATAGCTACTGAATATCATTATGTGAGATTGACTCAATTAATTGCTCTTGATAACATTCTTATTTACTGCTATTTTAAAGAACAATAAAAAGTTAAAAACGAATTGTTTTCCAGGTGATTCTAGATACCTACTTTGACCGTGGTTTATGACACCCATATTAGATGCTGCTCCAGGTCCCCGGGAAGCGGCGTGTACAAGGCAACATATACAGGCTCGAATTGGTGCTGCTTTGGTTTGCTCAAATCACGATGGAGATATTTGCTTAGAGACAGAACTTTGCACTATCATCCTCACGTGGCTAGTAAAATAACAATTGCATGTTGTGTGCTGTACAACATTGCATTAAATGCACGCATACCACCTCCAAGCGATCTGCCTACTACACATGAAGGTGATGATGGGGATTACAGCTCACAAGTAAATAACTCTAGCACTGATAGTGAGCTCATTCAAGGCAAGGCAGTACTTTATAGCCTGATAAATAGGTTGTAATTTAGAGTTTATTTATTTATAGAGTTATACTGATAAATGTAAACAATAATTAGATTAAATTTTAAAGTTTTAACTTTAAATCTTTTAGCAAATATTTCTCAAACGCTACTTGAATCACAGGTGTACTGTAAGCTTTGATTTAATAATGAAGGGGTTGGTTGTGCTCGCGCTCCACCTCGAGCCTTATTGACTCGGGCTGTAATCTCTGCATTTCTCGCTTACGAAATCTTCTTTCTTGAGCTCCTTCTTGCTGTAAACGGCGCTGCTCGACAGCCGCAAACTCGCTGCACGCTCTCTCAAACGGTGTCGTTTGCAATCGTCTTCCACGCGAGGCCGGTGGGTGGCGCGTCCAAGTCGTGGTATCGCCAGACGATGGCGGAGAGATTGCGGCCGGTGCCAGGGAAGCCAGGGCGGCCAGGGCGGCAGGGAAGCGACCCGGACCGACGCTACTGGAGCTGTTGTTGGTGGCGGCGGTGGTGGTTGCATGGACAGCCAAGGTCAAGCTATTGGGATCGATTGATTAATTATTAATTAAAAGTGTGACACTGTAAAGTCAAAAAAAAAACAACTATCTATCACTTTTAATGCAAATAAAGTTCTATCTAAAACATCCACAGCTGCGTCGACATTTTTTTAATGTATGACTTGTTATTTTCTAATTGTTTTTGTTAACCATTATTATGTTAAAAAAAATCAAAATTACTTTATTTCGTAGGTAAACAAAATTTACCCTTGGAATACGTAATATCAAATTATTCTAATTAAAATTAGCACTTTTTATAAAGTACTAAAAGGTCGAAAGACTGATTCTACCCAAGAAGAACCAGTAAGAAACTTGGGGATTGCTCTTTTTAGAAATCCTCAAAATAATAAATACAATTTGAAGTTAGGGTGCTATGATATGAAAAGGCTCGATAGCAGAGCAGTTAATCCCGAGGGTTCTTTTCATCTAGATGATCAAACATTTTATAATAAGTACCCCTTAGTGCACAGTTTTTGTTTAATGTTTTAAATTTTAGTAAAGGGATATTTTGGATAAGATTAGGTACTTTATTATGAAAGCATATACAGGAACCCATAATGTATTCGTGGCTTTTGGAACCAACTTACATGATCAACAAGTTTATTTTTATTCCTTGTTATATTATGTACCTATCTCCTGCAAATATGTGAATATTCCTCATTAAGTTTACAAATATTAAAGATTCAAGTGCGAGTGTATCAGTTTATCTCTGAATGATACTCTTGCGATTAATTTATAAATTGCGCGGAAAGCTGGCTTCTGCAGGATAAAAACTCGAGCAAAATACCCTAAATTATTAAACTACGAAAATAGCAAAAGTAAACTAATATACCGGTGTCTGTATATTTTGTCAAGTTACGAATTTCTTTAACTGCATACGCTGCAGAACTAAGCCTGTCTGTCAATTTTGTAATGTGTTATCTACAAGGTCCAATCCCTAGTTCTGCACGGATATACTTATTTTTAAATGTTTCAAGTTAAGTAAACTTTACAAATGTTTTCTTGTTAAGAAGAAGCTTAATGACTATAAACCAATCAACTACATTTGTAATATCATTGTTCACGTCATCATGATTGGACTGATGTTTTTTCCTTTTAAATAATAGAGAAGTAAAATAAATAGTTATAGTTATGTGGGAATTTAAGAGAGTAGGTAGTAAGTTATATAAGTCATACTTACCATCTTCAATATTATCATTTGCTGCAATACACATGGTTCTTATGAAGATGATAAGGAAGTTGTAAACTGCCTAGAAATATAAGAGAAAATAAAACCAGCTGTAATGAGAATCATAAATCATCTTAAGTGTGTGTTGTGAAAATATTTTTGTGATGTGCCCGTGATGTATTAAAATCTTTGTATTATGTTAATGTATTTTCTTCACTGTAATCATTTTTAAAAAGTACATTAGTCTTTTGTACTGAGAATACACAGTAGGTAAATAAATATGAATAGTCACTAACACCAAAACCTTGCTTCTCAATATCAATTTGACCATCAACTGCAGAAAATGCGATGATAGATAATACTCTCTCTTCCAAATGTTTTAAAGAGAGGGTGCAATTCGAACCTCCAACAGTACCACTTGTATGGTATAGTATTTTATTTTATCAAAGAGAAGACCCCTTTGGTTTGTGTTTTGAAATCTGCCCAAACCTAAATTAATGCAGTTATGAGAAGTAGTGCACGGATAATAATTTAGAAAAAAAGGCCAGTTTACTACTTTCTTTCCATTTGTCTAATGGTTTGTTTTCGCCGACACCAACAGAATTTAATGTTTCTACCAACTCTTGCCACAATTGGTCGGCACCCTTGAGAACCTTGTTCGGGTCTTGCGAGGTCACCGTGCCTAAACCAAACAAAGAGACGCATTAGTCGTCGTCATTGTCTAAATGCAGTGGTATCATATGAAACCCCTTTTTTCATATAAATTTAATTTCTATGTCACATACCTTTCCATGAATTCAACAAGAGTTGCAAATTGCTCCGTACTCGTCCTTTGCCTTGATTCTATCGCAAAATAACCTACGAAATTAGTTAAACTTTTACAAGTTAACTTTTAAATTAGTTAAGCTTTTAAATTAGTTAACTTTTAAATTAGTTAAACTTTTACAAGTTAACTTTTAAATTAGTTAAGCTTTTAAATTAGTTAACTTTTAAATTAGTTAAACTTTTACAACCACGGTCAAAGTAGGTATCTAGAATCACCTTTTACTTACGTAAAAGACATGAAAAGTTTTCGGAATGTTTTATAAGAATTCATTACTTTAAATAATATGAAAGTCTCTCATAACCACTGCGCGTTTTATCAATAAAAATACATGAATTTTTTTACTAACACTAAATAAAATGTACTTTAAATTGGTATTGAATAAAATTATCTTTTAATAGATACATTTCAACATTTCCATTTAATTATTGCCGCGCGAGTCAGACTATTGACACACGAGTATACAAATGTTTGCGTTTGACATTAGCCAACGAAACCATAGACAATATTTAACTTTTTGTCGACAAGACGCATAGAATAAGCGTTCTTTATGTTCATGTAACTTTGTCTACCAATCTATTGTCGTTAACACTAAAGCGTTAACGAATGTAGAAGGTGATTCCATGAGCTTCGAATGCATTTTGTCTAGGACTTCTGTACTCGGAAGGTTCCGTGTGAGATCTCGACGTGATGATGGACGACTATTTTACATTTCACAGCTATATCAACAAAACTCGTTAGTAATATTTTAAACTACTGATAAGTTTCGTTAAGATAACAAAAGTCGCACGATAAAGTACCCTAATTGGTAGTTTATCATACGACATTCTCACGATTTATATATTGAGTGGATTTCTAGTTTGTTCAACTTTCTAGTCCGTAATATTCTTAAAACGAACACAGTCATATAATTTCCACATGAAGTAACTTATATACTCATCTTGGAGATAACATTAAAAAAATAATAAATTTTTATAATAAATAAACGTATAACCACTACCTTTTATTGTTTTATTCAGATTTTCCAATTAACATGATCCGAGGTAATTCCCTGTAACTCCAACGAAATTGCTTTTGATCATGAATTTTTTTAAAATTATTAAGTATTTACATTGATAAACCATTTATACCCGTATTGCGACCCGCCTGCACCAACACCGGGTCTGCCTTCAGAGCCGGTGTTGTTTATCGAAACGAGGTATAAAGAATTCATTTTATGAGTTTCCTCATTCTTTAATTATCATCAGCGATCAAATGTAATCAATTTACATAATGTTCGATTTCATTCAATCATGTGAATACTTGTTTTATGTCAAAATACAATTATCTCGAAGGCTTCGTGGTTTAACTCACGAGCTGTGAGAGTAAAGAATGTGTTAATATTTATTCAACCCATTTAAAAGGAGGACGAATTTATTTCAATTTTCAATGTCCACATTACGTACCACAAAAGAGAAAAAAAAAGCGAAACACTTAAAAGATCGTCATATAACTTCGGGATGTAGAAACTTAAAATTCAGCATATTAATAATACATATTAACCCACACATACATATTTTAATAGCTAACCCTTTATGCTGATTTTTCGTAAGAGAAGAAGTCATAGCTTATTTCGTCTGCCTGGAGCGCGCACATAGATAGATCATGGGGCGCTTACCTATTTTTCACGTTTTGCTTTAAACCTTTAATTGACGCGGTATTGCAAGAGAAACGCGTCTTCAATTTCTTTCTGCTCTAATGACCGCTTTAAGAATTATTTGATCTAATTAATTAATGTTATGTTTAATCTCAATTTCTTTGTATTGTTATGTTTTACTCATTATTTATATTATGTTGTGAAAATAATTGCGTTTTTGGTATTTGTACATGTTCAACGCTTTGATTCAACGTGTAACTACATGTCTACATGTCTTTGGATGTCACATAAATATTGATAATATATACCAACATTTATGCAACATCCATAATTTTATGTCCAAAAAGTAGAAGAAGCATGCGGTTTAAAATAATTTTGTTAAAATGTTTATTAATTACCTGAAAACGCTGCTAATTTTGTACATTTAATAGAGACTAAACAGACCTTTTAATAGAGACTAAAGTAAATATCTACTATCAAATTTTGAAACCAACAGGGATTTATTACATTCAAATTTGGGGATATAGCAGAAAAACAAACTTTCAACACTTACAAACTTTCCAAAATAAAGTACCGTAGAAAATGTCAATACCCCATGGTACGTTCGAAATAATAATCTACACCGTGACAGTTATGATTATGCGTAGCATTGAACCAACTCCAGAAGTAATAAAACAATATGCAACTAATCATATCTTGCAGTTGCATAAGCACGAAAACCCTAAGACGGAAACGGTCCCCAATATGGCGGAGTTGCAACGACGACTCAAGAGAACTAAAAATCTCATGGATTAATCGTCTAGAACCCGATAGGAGACCTGTCCTATGGTAAATGCTCTACCCACGCGATAATTGGAAAAACGAAAGGAAATTTGTTAATCGATCTACTTGAGGCTGGCTATGATTAAGGTGGTGTTTGGGTGAGTAAGAATCCATTGATCCAACCTAGAAGTCTTTTAAATACTTTTTCAACTTCTATTAAAACTAAAAAAAATATAATTTCTAAAACCTCTTCGGTGTTAGAAATAAATATATAAATATTTTATAGATAAATAAGTATTCTGCTTCAAAGTTGTTTCCACATCGATGAATATGATTGGGTTCGGTATATTTTCTACAAAACAAACAAGGGTGTTTAAATAATACATACATAAAAAAATATTATACACTACAAAAAGCGCAACGATGGTTTTTAGATAATAGTTTACCAATGCTTCAAAATATTCGACACGACAAATAATTACGACTTTTAAGACTGAATTGATACATTAATATCGACATCGGTACTTCCAATAATATTGCGTAAGCTACAGATGTTTTAGAAAATTTTCAAATTTGCTGAAAACAGCAATACTTACATTTTATACCACAAATATAAACTTCTCGATTATAGTTTTCAGGAATTGGTTACCTTAAAGTGAAAAAGCAAAACCCTTGTAAGGATTAATCACGTGTCGTCTATCCACCTGTCACAGCCGTTTGGCGCAAAAACCCTGCCCCCACTTTTGGATTTTCCTAGAAAAAGAATGAATCCAAAGCTTCTAAGTAGCACACCTGCAGTTCCTGGGCTCGTTGTAGTGATTCAAGATGGATGTCGTTTGAATTATTTCTAGTCTTTGTAGTGATGTTGTTCGCATTATTTCTAGAGTCGTTGCATAAGTTTATTGAATTTTCTCGTGCACCAAAAAGCAATCTAGTATTACTGCTTCTGGATGGATATGTCACGTATATTAAGAATCTGTAAGTGATCGACTTAGCAAGGGAGCATGATTTAATTACTATTTCATTTCCTCCACACTGCTCTTACGGTCTGCAGCCGCAAGGTCCTGGAAAATTCGTAACTATGTTCCAGATCGGTGATATCGTTGTATCATTATAAACCGTTGTATCATCCTTCATTTGCAATAAAATGCATGTTAGGGATATGGCATTTATTCCTATATAAAATACAATAACATGATAAAGTCACCAAATCATTTTACGTAATGTTATCGTATGTTTTTGAAAGTAGTAAAATGAAATGATGTTTTACATACAAAAATACTTTATAAGCCGGTCTATTTTAAAGGAATATGCAACTTGTGATGAACAACGAGACTAGTTCTATCGACGTCCACTATGCAAATGAAAAAACCAAATCTAATATAAGAATGACATATAATTAAAATCAAGACAAACAAAATTTAGCCTTTGTTAAATATAATCATCAGGGAGGCCTTGTGCAACAATTAAGAAGATAAAAATACATAGTAATGGATCTTATGGGCTGCACATTTTGCAACAGTTGGAAACTAAAAATTTGAACTAGAAAAAATTCGGTTTAAAAAAAGATATAGTTTTCAAACGTGTGGCTGTCAATTCGAGTTGCGTGTTAGGATGCCCACGCCGTTTTTTTCATGATTTTATCTAAAGAGACCTCCTGAAAGATGTTACTATAAATGAGCCCGGAAGACATGTTCACTATTCCTGTAACTGCTAAAATTTAAATTATGATAGATACAAGGTTTTCAATAATTTACTTGAAGTTTACTGGAAAACTATAGTGATGCTTCTAAATCTCATAATTTTTTAAAAGTACGCGATTGTTATGCGTGCTAGAAATATATTAGTCTATACCGTTGAATCGAATTGTTATCACAATCCAGCTCCTATATCAATATATCTCGATCTAGATTTCAGACATAAAAATAAAAATAACAAATTTTTCTTTTAAATAATTTTAAAAATATCACAATTACTTTTGTTTTTTTTTATTTTAATTAATTGTCATGAAAAAGAAAAATGCCGATTAATTTTACTATAATTTCTACCGCCATACATATAAAGTCGGATAATAAATTCCAATTTCTCCTGTGCTAAATGTTTTAATAGATTTTTGCTAATATTTATCAGTACTTGTGATCAGTATACGTCAATGTGTGTGTGAGTATTTATATATATATATATATATATATATATATATATATATATGTGTGTGTTTGTGTGTGTGTGTATATATATATATATATATATATATATATATATATATATGTGTGTGTGTGTGTTTGTGTGTATAAACCGCAACTCCGTCATTGCACTTCCTCTTTTCTTTGTACGGCGACACTAATAGGTAACGGTGACTATTTGTCCGAATTCCACATCCGGGAGTATATCTTCAATCAACCACGCGGTTCTACCAGTGCAAGAATAATTCAACAATATACTTACTCATGCACCCAGTTTTTAGTGCTTGAGGCTCAATAATTAAAACTGAAGTTAATTAAAGCATATTTGATAGGAACAATTATAATCTAAACTACAAAAATTTCCCCAAATTGGACTATTGGTTTATGTTTACTGCCTTAACAAAAAGACAGGCAGATAAATAAATACACAGACGTTAACTGATTATAGAAAATTATACAATCATTTCCAATGTATGAAATCACATCCCTCTGTAAACACTTATGCACAGACTGTAACAAAGAATGTATATATTATTCATATAACGGTACAAAACATTTTATCAAAGAACGTTATGCAACATGGTGAAGAAAATACTAATATTTGTAATGAGTTTAACGGAAATCCTACCATTTTTCAACTTTTATGTGTATTTAGTGTGGTGACAAATATAGATTCGGGAACACAAATTCGAATGCGACTATTCGGCACCAGTATTCGCGAATGGGAATACAAATACGAATATTCGACACCAGTATTCGCGAATGGGAATAGAAATGCGAATATTCGGCACCAGTATTCGCGAATGGAAATAAAAATGCGAATATTTAGCACCGGTATTCGCGAATGAATACAAATACGAATTCCGCCTTTTTAAATCTGGCGTCGTTAGGCTATGTATAAAAATTGACAACTCGATACGTACACACTTGTATTGTGAATAGGCCCGCCATCTATATTTCGGCGAATAGCCGACGTGTTTGTTTGTGAACGAGAATAATTCTCGATTATATCGAAAAAATTACACAGTAGTGTGACGATAACGCCAAGTCTCTAGCCGTCGATAATTTAATAAGCAAAATAATTGTAATGGAGGAATTTTCGTTTCATTTCTCGGATTTTTTGGATTTAGGAGACTTATAAAGCAATTATGTATGTTCTGTAATTTAAAATCGGGGCAGTATTTACATCATTTGTCTGTGTGTCTGAGTTGTATAGCAAAATAAAAGAGAAAATTCATGGCATTTGAAAAAAGGTTTATTACTGACATTACTGATCAATATCTTCTTCTGGAATGTGACTGCTGATTTTAACTTGTCCTGGGATTATAGATCAATTTCAAATAAAAATGATAGTGTCAAAACTTGAGATATTTTTCATTATAGCAGACATATTGGGGAAAACGCAGACACAAATTTGAATCAAAAGATTTCCTTACTGCAGGACTAAGGCATTTATTTCACTTCACGCTAGTATCAACTGGTTGTCAAAGGGGAAGTCCAGATGCAAGGAACCATTGTTGCAGTGATTATGGCATGTAAAATGTTGGCAACTCATTTTGTTTAATGAAATACTGCCAAGATAACTTTGCAATCCGGCTACAGGGACTTTATCGATGGTATCACATAATTTTACAAATAACACTACACGATGGGATACCACGGGAGGAGATAGGAAGATAAAGACCCTTTACGCCTTTACTCGTCGACCAATAATAACATTTTACAACTCACTTCAGAAGGTAGAGAATTGTGTAAAAGTGACTTATTTGCTCAAACCATTCGAAGAAATCACCAGCAATTTACGTGCTGTTACTATTTTCGTATCATCAATGATTCCACTAATTTTCAGACTGAAAAACAAATTGATGAAATTTATTTACCCGATCAAATCGTTAGAGTTACGATAATCGTTTTAAAACGAGAACTCAATCGCGACTACTTTCATAGAAAACCTGCCCAATGAAAGTGCTAGTAAAACATTACAAACAGGGCTTAATTCAAAAAAATTGTATCGAATATTCAGTGAAAATTTGTCAAAAATGATGTTCTAATGTGGCATAAAGTGAACGAATAATAGATTTTATCCTGTAGCAAGACAATATTTAATTACATCACCAACCAGTAGCATTCGCGAACCAATCTTTAGTAGAACTGGTCATCTTTACACACCTCAGCCAAACAGACAGAATTTTAATTAATGTCATTATTTGCTATTGTATTAAACTATTTATGGTAGGTTTTCATCTCAAAAATGTTGTAGCTACATTTTAACAAATGGAAAGTTTGTATTTATGTCAAAAAAAACTCAATTTTATTCTTGTTTTAATAAACTCGGTGTGAAAACTATGTTGCATTCACATTCGCAAAATATTCGAATTAATTTTGGGAATACGTATATTAAAAAATATGTAAATACTCACAAATGCGAGTACGAATATTCGTTACATCACTAATGTGTATATAAGTGTATACAGAATTCTCGCAATGTGAGTTCTACTCGTACTTAAGTGTCTTTTTTACATAAGTAATAACAACAGAAAATCCTGCCAACCCTGCGTTGGCTACCCTACTCCTTGCGAAGTCACACATATGTCAGTGCATGATCGTATCTATTTAAACACCCGAAGTATTTATGTCAATGAGTCGATCCCGTTGACACGTCGTGACAACAGTTTTAGTTGGCGATAACCGCGTGGACACAAATAACGAGTCTCGCGTCGATACGGCCCTCAAATATTGACCCTGACCGCAGATACAGTCGCGTTTGAACTCTGCGATAAATTTAGGGTACCGACTGAAGGATCCGTTTTTTTGTGCCCGCGACGTATCTTAGTGAGACTGAGTTGATAAACGAAAAATGTTTACTCCACTTATTTTAGCATTTTATCCATACGTTTATGAAAAAAGAAAAAAAAACATTTTTTTATAACAGATTATTAATTTATATCGCAAAACAGAATCACGGTAAAACAAGAGATTTTTCACGGATGTCAAAACAACGGCTTCTATTAGTGGTGTCGATGAAAATTTGATTAAGAAATTTTCCTTTATTTATAAAAGCACTTTCAAGTACTATAAAATTAAAAACAGATTATATAAGTGGTATTACATGTCTTCAAGCGTCAGCAAAATTTCGGGATAATACCAATAAAAAAGTTATCTTAAGAAGCTACTTGAAACTTTTGAAGCTACTGAATGGTCACGAATGAAGACATTTTAAGTCATTATTAATTTGTTAATTACCTCTGAGCCCTATATTTAAAAAAAAACAACAAAATGTTGAAATCGAATCCAGGCCTGAGGATATCACTTAAGTACTAAGAGTAGATTAGGTCTCCTTGAGGTACTAACGAAAAATGCGCCTAACTCTCGACTTCTGTGTCGGTATGGAATGGGGGAAACTTTCAAATATTAAAAACTTGAATTGTCATTTAGGTGAAAAACTAATTTTGAGAAGAAAATTAATATAAACAAATATATTTTGTTTCCATCATCGCCTAAGAACATATTTTGGCATTTTTATTTCCTTCTTTATCATTTCATACAATATGGAATTTAACTATAACTATAACCATAATCTAGTAAGTGGAAGTTAACCACGAAAGAAAACATGACTTCCACAATAACATTTTTTGAGTCATTTAGAAGTGAAAAAATTATTGATTAAATTATTTTCCAAGTTTTGATAATATTTGACCACAAGTCAATTAAAAATAATTATCAATAAAACAGTTTTTGAGGTGTGGCTGTTCTACTGTTCTTAAACAATTAAATTGAAAGGCACGAACTGAGATTACGAAATCAAAACATCGGGACAGACATTTCTGATTATATTCATAGCTCATTTCGTAACTCGACCTTAGTTATTGTAACAAAATATTTTCCAAATTCATTTAAAAAAAAATAGTTGCACTCACGTCGTTAATTCGTGTGTTAATATACAAATACACACACACATACATATACATATGAGTGTGTGTATAGTATATATATATATATATATATATATATATATATATATATATATATATATATATATATATATATGCTGAGAAAGACAACGAAATAACGAATCATTAGTCTGTGGCGCACAGTCATTTTTGCTATAATTTTTGCTCTGCGCGAGATCTGGACAGGATATCGCTAACCAAAAGCTTGACGATAACATAGTATTTTATTAGGTTAAAGGTTTTTTTATTTATGTTTACGTTTAATTATCGTTTATATTTAAATTTTTTTTAATGACATTTTCATTTTATAAAATCTTTTCCGAATAAGCGTTTTTTCTTACGAAAACGGAGACTTTTTTGCGTTGACTTTAGGAAATAGAGTTAAGGAAAAGAATGAACATTTATTTCTCTCTTACTATGAAATTCAGTTAACTAAACAGGAATATTATCCACACATAAGAGATATGAAATTAAACAATAATCATTAATGATAAAATTCGAGTCACTGTTAAATTTAACTACAGACTTCTAAAAACTACAAACATAGACGCTGATTGCAAAGAATTGGCATTAGTAAATAAGGCTTTGATGTCTAGACATACTAGATGTTTTACCTTTTGACCTTTGACTAGACATACTAGATAATTCACCAGACATAGTAGATGATCCTAGCATATTCCTGAGAAGTTTAGTACCTATTAAATTGGTTTCCGGAGAAAAATATTTTTGGGAAAACAAATCATCAAATTCCACATTTTTGTATCGTCCGTTATTTTTTCAATTTGTAAAAGAAATTAAGCTTTTCGTAAAATAATGATATCGAATCCAAGACGAAGAATTAAAAAAGACTGAACTCGGGGAAACTACAGTTTCTTATTCATTATTATTTACTATGATAAATGGAATGTATCTTCAATCGTATGCGATACGTCAGCATAGCTATGTGATCTGTAAAGTGACACCAAAATAGATGGATAATACGAAGGCTACTTTGAAAAAAGTATCGACATTGATTTATCATATGGTATATCATCCTGATATAATTAGATATGCTATACGGATAGTCTTTTCCTATAGCTTACGAAAATGAACTGAATATCATTTAAGTACTAAGAGTAGATACCTAGAGGTACCAACGAAAAAAATGCGTCTAACTCTCGACTTCTGTGTTAATATGGAATGGGGGAAACTTTCAAATATTAAAAATTGTATTTTTCAAGGTTTCGAAGGTTTTCGAGGCTTGAGCCTTGGTATAACAATAGCTAGTTGTATGCGCTATATAAGTATATGTGAAAAATATTGAGAAAATTTGAGTGATAAAAGATTTTGAAGAATTTCACTTTCTTCCCATAAAAAAATAATTGTAACTAGCTTATAACTTTTTAAGTAATTTTTGTATAAACAAATTTAAAGAAAGAAAACCACCCCTAAGTCTACTACGCGCCGATTACGGTTCAATATGAGGCGCGAGCGCCAATGTAATGTAAAAGTGGCCTGCGCCCTCAAGGAGTTAACTATTACTTATTTAGATTTTTACCGATAAAAAAACTTGTTATCGTTCCATGCTGATTTCGGATTTTTTCATCAAAACATTTTTGAACACTAGGGACATTTTTATATAAACGTTTACTTATCCATATACACAATTAAATGAAACTACGTGATGTACTAGTATTTCTGCTTTCTTTCTAGTTCTAGTTCTTAACCACTACCGTTTTCGTTGTAGTACAACATCTTCAGATGGGCTATTAGCAAAGATCTCTCTTTCCACTGCTACTTTCTAAATGTATATATCATTTCCAAATTTCGTATTACTAAACATAATATCATGATTCAATTTATCTTGAAAACTTAGCAACATAACATATACTGTAGAAGTGTATGCTTTATGTGAACAATATTTATATGAAAACAAAAAACATACGATTAATTAATCTTGTCTGCTCAACAAGCAGTACATTTAATAATTCCTTACTTTACCTCTATGAGCCTTACCTCTTTTCTTCTTAAAAATATGTAGGTTTAAGGATGAATTAACATGTTCATGTATATGGATGTAAATCTATATATAAATATGTTTATGCTTTGATTTTATTCGTAAACAGTATTTTCCCTTGTATTGATCTTTGTTTCTTTCAGTTTAGAAATTGATTACCGTCTACGACACGTGTTAACAAATAAATGTTATTCACAAATTACCCACCTGAAGATGTTGTAATACAACGAAACCTAGGTAGTGGCAAAGAATTAAAATAAAGTAGAAATAATACTACATCACGTAGTTTCATTCAGTTAAGAAAAAATTAATTATAATGAATTTCTACAAAATTAACGGCAAATATATTCAATAAATAAATGATCGATTAATTTTAACATATTACATAAACTAAGTTATAAAGTTCAGAGCAGTAGTAATATGGTCATTATAATTTAAACTTAAAAACGGGAGCTTATATTTTTGGGAGGTCCTATTAATATTATGTTTAAGACAATTTGATCAAAATAATTCATGCTTAAAAAAATGGCTCTACCAATTTTTTTTAAATTTTCCGCATTGTCAGTGCTTTATAAACTAAACAATATACTATAATTCGTTTGCAGGAAAAAATCGATTAGTATGCCTGCAAACCTGAAAACAAATTGGGGAAATCCGTGCAGCGAAGGAGGATTTGGCAGCTGGGGGAGGTGGTCACTGGTTAGCTCTCCATAAGGCCAACAATGAAATAAAAAGATAACCGTCAACTGCGACCACATAAACGACATCATCGTGTTTCGCGAAAGAGAATTAATTTAGAATTATAGTAGAGCATACAGTTTATTTATACTACATTAGGGTGTAATTCAACTTAATTTATGTTTATTATATAAATGCGAAACGAACCAAGCGCTTTTTCTCCAACACTGTCAACCTACATAGAAGGGACGCAGCGATAAGAACCAGGGCAGATCTCCAAAATTCCCGGAATAATAGACAGACAAGATACACAGACAACTTCATGAGTCTCGCATCCGGGGTTTAGCTGATAACGATATGACGAACTAAATAAAACATTTGGCGCTTTCGGATAGTGATAAGAATTTTAATATTTTTTCCACGTAGATGGATCAACTTTCACGACTGATTCTCTTTATAAAAATCCCACGACAGTAATCTTTCGTGGTCAATGGAAATGATTACATCCAATATTGATCCATTAATTATGAAAAAACGTATTCCTAAACGCAAGTAATACTAATTACTCAAATAATACTCTCGTGTTGATCCATCCAAGCTGTTCATAGATTATGAATTAATATTCCGATATTACTTACAAATTCAGGTAATATGTATTAGATCTCTAAAATTCAATTTTTAAGAAGATTGAAAGCTGAAAAAAAGCAGGAGCGTCGCAATCTTACTGAAGATATTTTTACAAAATTTTGCATCAGGGACGTATCTGTAGAATAGTAAACAAAACAACATTTTTGGAATTATTGTTTTTTAATTAGGGTAGGGGTAGAATTATATTTGGGATCCAGATTATTATTTAGACTAAATTTTGTATGTATTAAATATTTTCTTAAGATCTTTTATCTATTTATCTATTTAACTATTTATTTGAGAATCCCTCAAAACCTATTCAACCAATTTAAATGGAACGTCAGTTGGCATAATGCTTAATATGAATATTCTCTAAGGGACTTAAAGTTTAATTATTAGCACTTACAAAATAATAAGCGAACGCGCGGGTTTAAAAACTGACGAAAGAGAACTTCTCAAGATTAATATAGTAGTATCGGTTTAAAATTCAAACTAAGATGTGGGATATTTTTTCCCTAGTGAAAATACTTTGTCAAACGTAATTCAAGCTAAAATATAAATTATTTTAAGAAGAAAAAAACTCCTTCCCCCACATAACAAATCTACACCAGCTAAACTGTGAATAAAGTTAGTACAATAACGCCAAAATTTACCTAAAACTTATTTATAACAATAAGTGACCCGATCAAGAATCTCCATAGTATGATACATAACGTCTAAAAACCTATTTAACCTACCATTTAAAATTGACCTGAGTGACTTAATTTTCGACTAATTAAATTTTATTCTGAAGAAGTATGGCGTATGCATTCACAATATGGAATAACTCTGAATAACAACTGTTGTGTCTCATTTATTGTCTTATCACTTATACTATAGATATGTACAATGGTAACATTCAATTTCATGCAGCCGACTCACAGAACGCAATGGACCATCTGAGCTGTTCCAGTAAACCTAGATGAGCTAGTATAGCATTCTCTCATTATAAATCTGTCATTAGTTTATAAAAATAGTTTCATTATAATGAGTGAACGGATCGAGTATATGGCAGTCACAAAAGAAAGAAAGCCTGAGTCTTTATATATATATATATGATTATTTTAACGAAACGACATAACTCGCAAAACCTTTCTATTGTATAAAATGGAAGTATAAAAAGTGGAGGAAAGTAATAGAAATATTACGCAATCTCAGGCGCTAGCTTCATGTACGTTTTCCAATTACGGAAAGTACGTGTGTTTATGGGTTTCTGGTTTTTATTTCGTAACTCTATGTTATAGGTGCGTTTATAGGTTTCTGGTTTTTATTTCGTAACTCTGGTTTTTATTTCGTAACTCTACTGACGACATTGATATAAAATACTTTTTAATTTTTTACACAATCCCCGGAAATTACTAAGACAATTCCGCTCCCGCTCCCAGTGAATCAGGACCTGTGGTCCATTATCATATATGTGGAAAAAATTATCGATTTTAGAATTTATCAATATTATCCATATTAGTTCCACCAGTTTTCAACTTGTTGCATATGTGAAGAAAGTTGCATCTGACCCTATATTCATTTAGTACTTGGTACATCAGAATTGGGATTAATGTCGTTTTTTGTTCCAAATGATTACGTGCTAAGAAGTCAATCACTATTTAATATATGGTCTACAGATACTAACAATGATCTATCTGACGACTAATAATCCCTGGTAGTTTTTTTACTGAATTCACCCAACTCAGTACTATAAACATTGCCATATATCGACTAGTTTATCTTTTCGATTTCTAGCTTCAGAATCACGATAATGACACATTTCAACAGTTCGCAATTTTTAATATTTCAATTTAATTACGTTCTTCATTGATTGTGTTAATTTTGATAATTTCTTTTGCTTATGGTTGGTTTTGTCACAACGCATTTGTGCCAAGTAATTACTACTAATAATTATAGTTTCTGATTCAAGTCTACCTGTAACCTGGTATCATTACTACTTCTCTCGTATTTCAATTTTCAAAGTTAGACAACTATTAAAAAATTCAAGTTTTTATAGACAATCTGTCATGAGAATAAATTGTATTCGAGTCGTAATGAGATATTTAATAATTCCTTGCAAATTCGTATGCCCTTTAAAATATTTTTCACTGTAAAGAAAATACTAAATTTAAATTCTTGAGTTAAAATTAAAATTCTTGTAACAGTATTCTTATACAACAGTATTCTTCTTAAACGACTACAATTCCACTCTTATCAGATCGACTGTATTGCTTATATTTCTTCCAGTATTTATTCTACTTGTAATATTTAAAAAATTCAAAATTAACAAAATATTGTCAATATTGCATTATCTAAAGCTGAGGACTAGGACGTCCATTTAATGCATAACACATAGTCTAGTTCCCCACAATAAATTTCATATATTATCAGATTACGCATCGCGCGATGAATAATGCAATTTGCAACAAAACAAACAGCAAGACGAGTCGCAATCGCGTAATTAAGTTGCGCCCGCAACATTTGTAGCGTAATGAAACGGTGGGCGGTGCCATCTGCCGGTGGGGCGGCGACGCTAGGGCGGCAGGCGCTCGATGGCAACTTGTCCTCGTTCAATCGACCCTAGGTATGATATGATATATTTACTGGATCATAACCTCGCATGTATTCATAAGTGTTCAAGTGACTTGTATTATGTTCTATTATCTGTTTATATACACATATACGTGCTTAGAGTCACAGTTTATTGGATGTGATTGGATCTGGTAGTTAGAAAATGGCATGTTTGTTATCTTTTAAAAGAATATATTCTTTCGTGACAAAAATCAACTTATTATATTCCTTTTTATGAGAATAATAGTTTGGTATAAAGACCGCACAGTGCGAATAAGTTTATAAGTCCTATACAATATAGGTTATTTTATATTTAGCACGAAATGATTGTCTTCAAAAATTAATTACAAAATTTCTTTTCATTGTAATGTAAAAAAATTATGTAATGGCAATATTAATGACATTATTTATTTTAAGTTTTTATAATTAAATTAGAAGATGTTTATAGATAAGTTATTACGGAATCAGTTTTTTCAAAAGCATCTGAGGGTACAGGAGTAACTTCACTAAGTCGGCAGGCATTGCCGTAATACCTTTATTCTACAACAATTTGGTGTACGTTTGAACGCCTACATCTTTGCGTAGGTGTTGATCAAACTCATGGTTCCATACCTAGAGAAGTTTTTCAATAGATTTAAATGTCACTATTTTTAAACTAACACGCTATTCAACTCGTCTACCATTAAAAATCAAACTTCCCGCAATCATACAAACTTGAAATATAGCATGGAAATGGTGTTTCGTAAATAAACAAAGGTAAAATTAATATATCCAGTAAAACCTTTCTTTGCCAATTCGCGGGAGGAATATGTGGTTGAGAGGCGAAAAGGGGGTTGAAGGGGAATGGGAGAAACGGGAATGCGAACGCGAAGGCAAACGTGAACACATACGCGAAAGCGAAGGCAAACGTGAATGCGAAGCCGAAGCCGAAGCCAAAGACGAGGCCGAAGGCGAAAGCGAAGCCGAAGACAAAGGGGAAGGGGAAAGGGACGAGGAAGAGAAAGAAAATCTAATACTAAATCTAATACCATAAAACAACCAATTTCACGTTCCTATGGGAAACTCGAAATACACCGACTAACGCTCGGTAACATGGTACTCTACACACTGTGTCCGGGATTAGATGTCGGGACAAAGAAAGACGCTGTTCGTTGGCTATAAAGGAATAAATTGTCGTTAAAATAAAACGTAAAACGCGCCCTTTTCCTAATTGAGTGCTAAAACATACATACATATGTATGTTACATAACATACATATGTATGTTATGTACATACATAACTCTTACATACCTCTTTTTACATACCTCTTTACTACATAACTCTTTTTAACACACCCAATACGTTCCCGGAGTCCGGTGTTTACCCTCAGTGGTTATGTCTTCGCAGCTGTTCATGGGTTATTCCCCCAAGAGGCATTGAACAATGTGCACAAATATCGTGTGTACGAAAAATATGACAAATAATTAGGAATATTATTTTCGATTTTCTGAAAAAAATTATTTTAACGACTATCAACTATTTTTCAGTCAAGGAATAACGTCTTTGTTTGTCCACTTATTCTCGGACACCGTATATATATATATATATATATATATATATATATATATATATATATATATGTTATATAAAACATAATTTTGTCACATTACAGATTTAATAGATGAAACCGGGACGCAAAAGTAATGTTGTTCATGATACAAAATCCATCATTTATGGAGACAAAGTTAACGTACTATATAAATAACATTGATATTACAAATTTGTTATATTGATAAATATCAAATCATTCATTAATTGAACATTAATTAAATGTATAAATATATTTTACACGTATTAATAAGAGATAAACAATAAACATGTTTTATTAACTTATGTAAATTGCTTAAAGTGATCGCTCATGACCGTTATCTCATTATGTAGATGATCAGCAAGCAGGAGATTTGCGCGAGAATGAATGTGGTACTTTCTTTTAAATTCATCTGTACAACATGTAAAACAGCTCGTAAAATACATTTAAAAAATATTTAATGAAATACTGCCACACGAATTCCATATTAATTATTTATAATAAAATATTTGATACTCTCAACCGCCATCTTGTTAGAGCTCGGCCCATCCTACCGTCGGTCGGATGTGTTCGGCGTGTGTCTTTCCTCAAGCGTTACTCAATTTTAACGTGACAAAATGAATTAGATGTGGATAAAGATATTTCACTTCATAGCATTTACTTGTCGCCGGAATGCCACCCTTATAGAGTCAGGTGATTGTTGAATAATTTTCATAATCGATTGATTAGTAATAGTAATTACTAACTCCGATAGTCCATTCCATGTCCAATTAAAGTAGCATTCGTCTACTCGTAATTAAACTTCATTACTTGACAATTTAACATTTGATCCACAGCCGTAAAGCACCATCTAGGGGCTTGTGCAAAAAAATAAAATTAAATAGCATTTATTTTTATCTTACATATTTATCCACTGGTTAGTTTACGTCGGTAACACGTACTCTATCAAACGTTTGCTGTTGTTCATTCGTTTGTATTTGTTAGTTACTAATTAATAAATGCTAAGGACAATAACCGATTTTCATTAGTATTATTAATAATCGTCCACCGCTAGTCCACCGTAGTCCTGTTATAAATTATTTAATAATTTTTAATAAACATTTTAAACAAATATATACAACATTTGAAACTACGCTTTTTTGCGTGAACAACCGCCGCCTTTACACATGAAACTTCTTACCATACGCATACACATTTTATTGAAATGATAAAAAAACTATATATTTCCAAAAGTAAATTGTAATACGCCTATTGAATTTTCACAATTTTTACTTATATAATTAGCACTGTTTAGAAGAGCATTACATTTCAACTCTGTACAATTCCTGCTTCAAAAAAGGCGAATTTGTGAAACTCATATATCCATTATAAGGACTGCATTCAAAATTGACACGTAACAAATCTCAACACTTGCAAGTGTTCCTTCCCACAATATAACCACCCCTAGCATACTCAAGTACATGTGCATTGGCGTCCACGACAACAATGTAATAAGCGCAAATCGTATAATAAGACTGAAGTCGTGTTCACGGACGAGTGACCGTCACGTCGCATCAAACCCTGATTAATGCACCGTGGGTAGGTAGGCAGAGATCGTGGAGTCGAATTCATTCGCATCATAAAGGAGGGGAGCACTCTCTGCGGCTAGGAAGTTACGTCTTCAACGTTGCTTCGTTCCCCTAGCAAGGGTGGTATTCCGGCGACAAGTAATGTCATTAAAAGTCTTTATGTTTATGTGTACATATACTTGTGTCGGTCAATGCAATATATGTATCATGTTTATGTATACATATATTGCATTGTATTATTATGTTGCTATGTTTGTTAATGAATAAAGCACTTCTGATTTTTATATGTGCATGCAAATGTACACAGACATATAATTCACACGTTTATTAATTTTTAAATTTTCACCGATAAATACAGGTTACAATGATAATTTTAAGAGATGTATAGATACAGCTAATTACAATGCAACTCGTGTGAAATATTACAATCGTTGTAGACTTTAAGTTATTGTTAGAGACATTATGTGAAATATTTTTTTATAAAGTTCAATGAAATAAATATTACGAGCCAAGCATTCGAAAACGTACTAATGAAAGGCATTAAATATATAGTCAATAATGAGAAACATACATCAAAATAATTTAACAAAATTGACATTTCCTAATTTCGTTTACGTGTGTATCATATTTGGTCGATTAGTCGATTCCAAAGGATTACTTTACAAATCATCGATTGCAGTTAAACAGATAGAGGAACTTATACTTTTTGGAAACTTCGAATTTAATTTTGATTACCACGAAAAGTTAAATGCTTAATTTATTAAAATGCTTTAAAAATGATGCTACGATTATTCTTATAAACAATTTATTATTGTTTATGATACACTCATATAGTACTCTCGAAACAAATCAAATCAGTTCGAACACCATACTTTACATAGACAAAAGGTTATCACCCTAAATGTGCGTGTGTTCGTATAGTCCCTATATGAACACAAGAAGCCCTTCTTTCCAAAATCTCAAACCCCGCACGACCGAAGCGCGATCCAAAGTTCCATTCGTTTCCCCGCATAAAAAATCTTTGAAAGCTTACAGTCCCGCCCGCCCCGCGCCTCATCGTGGGCATATCCAATCCATTACTGCCCGGGCCTTTGTTAGCGCCGCGTGTATGGGCGGCCCGAGTAATTTGATTGCCATTCAATGGGGAATTTATTTTGAAAGCTTTTTGCGTTTGTGATAGATTGGTGTATTCAGGTCCGAGTTGAATATATCTAAGTTATGTATATGCCGATAGGATAATAAGTTCAGAACTAGATGTTCAAAAAAGCGTTATTTATATTCTACGTTATGGAAATATTGCATTAAAATTACTTAAAATTTAAATCTTGTCATTCTAACATTTTGCTTCATTTTTTTCCATTTGATGGAGATTATCTATTTGAGTTGTATTTATAAAACATTCTAATTTCCTGTCACAATTTATGTTAATCTCATTTTCATGTCACAATTGTTTACAATTCATTTATTAATGGTATTATCACATGTTCAGCGATTTATTTTAGTCGAATACAGGACTGGACCTCCCAATGTTTTAACATAAAAAGACAATCTATAATAATAAGCCCTACATATCCTTTGTTGTTGATTTTCCCATTTTCTAAAATATCTTTATGTAATAGTTTAATAATGATTTATAAGTTTAAATAAAAAATGTGCAATAAGGATTTAAAGGCTGAAAAAGGCAGTGGCGAAAACCATTTCTCTAGGCAAGCTCACTGTGTCCGTTAGTTACGATCTATGTCTTCTATGGCAACAAATGTCTTCCATGAACTTACGCCGGTTTTATCACCTTTCGGAACTTCCCCCATGAAATGTTTGAAGTGGCACTCTCGCGGGTAATTAAACTGAGCGTACATACCTTTGCTTCTGTAAAAAAAATTTAATTTTTTTCTTGGAACCACAATATTGATTTTCTCCGGAAATAGTTAAAAATTACCATATTGTTCCTTAACATATTGTACTCAGTTTTATGCACAAAATAATATTTATGAAAAAAATACACGTTCTTTGTTACATTTTGATATACAATATATTTGTCAACGTTAACTGAAGTAAAAATTGGAAGTACAGTTCAATCTAAATTAATTACTTCATCAGTTAGCAGCTAAAATTTATGTCGCTACTAAAAACACCACAAACCAACTAATATATAAACCACCTATAAACGTTAGCGAGATCATTTTAATCACGGCGCACTGTGACATGGGTAAAAGTTTCGATTAGTCTGTCTCCGAGTGTATGTAAACCGAATTATACAGCTGTGGTTAAACCATTTTCACTCTACCCTTCAAAAATATATAAAGTAGCTAAATATGACTAAGAATACAGATACACCATCGTTTATGACAAATGTAGTAATGGCCTACGATTATATGTACAGTATATAGGGTTTAATACTTTGAAATTGCATTTGATCGTATAGACGTAGGAAATGTATTAGACACAGATAAGGAATATTATTTTTAAAAAAAAATATCTACATTTGTTGAAAAAAAAAATGTCACAAAGTTGTATACAAGAAAATATGGAAGAAATATTTAGTAGGTAATGAAAAATTTAGAAAGAAAAGTGGAAGTGAAGATATATCAGATTTGGAAACTGAAGATAAATTGTATATGAAAACCCCGCAAACTACAAAAGAAGAAGAAAAAGCACGTTATGAAAAAGCATTTGTAGCAGAACTCCCAAAATTTCTCAGGGTTTCTCTCTATTTCTTCACTGCACTCCTATTCATATCATGCAGTTCACTCTCCTTCATGGCTCCGCCTCTTTTCCTTAACGTATACCCAACCCACTTCCACTTCTTTTGTTTGGTAATGGCCTGTAACTCATCATTGATTATTACTGCTAACCATTTAAATCTTCAGCAGTCTTTAATACGTTCTGTGCGAATGGCGACAAAATGAGTTTGCTTCGTTTGACAGATTGTCAAAATATCGAGTCTGGTCCGAAATCTTCTTTTGTACATAAAAAATAGTTAAATATAAAACAAATAAAGAAAATGAAAGAAAAATAAATGTTGAATAATGAAATATACATATATATATATATATATATATATATATATATATATATATATATATACATATATATATATATATATATTATACAATATATTATTTTTTCATTATTATTAATGAGTACCACACAGTTACCCAGAATCTTGCGGTCAATGAGTAACTAATATTACGGTAGTATATACCGCATTGCTGTCATATAAGAAAATAGCTGTACACGGAATTTCATGTACGCACAGCACTAAATAACGTACCAATGCTGTTTTTATAAGTATGCTTTCACACTTCACCTCTGTCCAATGAATGTTCGGGCGGAACGCTTCATTGCGCAATTTACAATAGCACCACCTATTGATGTAGATAGAAACACTAAACATTTGTGTAATTGCTATGTGTCGAATAGCTAAGCAATTCTGTGTGATTCTTATACTAAACAACGTATATAAATTTTTGAAAACATTAAATTCACATATCTCCCAATTAAGTAAACCGTATGTGATAAAATAAAAGGTTATGTTAACGTTTATGTATTTTAACATTGTCTGAATTACGAATTTGCGTTACAAATTTTTGTTCGTTTAATTTCACATATTAGTTTGCACTGTAAACTAAATTGTCTAACCCTTGACCTATAATATAACCGCTGCACTAGAATTGGTTTGTCGTTTGATCGACTTAGCAATTATAAATATAGGCCTTAAGAAGCTCTGTTTAAAATTTTTGCATCCACTTTCAGGTTATTATGGGTAATATAAAACTGTTAAATTATTAAAAGTAATTGTTTACAAAACGTCAAAATTAGGGGTATTTTCAATATAATTCACCTTGACATTTATAAATTTGGTCGCCACACCTCATTCGCTTTTAATAAACATTCGTCCTTTCAAATTATTCATAACCTCACACTGGTTTATCTCTTCCCAGATGAGCAAATAACCTCACATAGAAACGTATAACTTAAAAGTTCAATTTAAAAATGCACCCAATACCCCAAATCTATCGGTGACAACTGCCGACTTCTGTAGGTTGCCAACTTGCCACCGACTTACAACACAAGTGGCGTCACCGACTAAATGTCTACTTTTTATTTTCTACATCCTAGTCCTATGTTCTATCTTTTTCTCCATTAGCGAGTTTTAACGTATAACATTCGAATCAGCGAGAGCCGGCCAGATTTTTTGCAAGACCTATTTTTGCAGGACCTTTGCCTTAAAGTGTTAAATATCATATGTATATGTTCTATAATCTCATATTATCGTCGGATTCACGTCTTGTGTCCTGTTTCCCTTTTATAATGTTAGTATTATACATCACTTTTAGTAATATCAATATACGTTTGGACACACTTATTGATACCGCATTTATGAAACTAAACTAAGGTCGCTTTATGCCATTTCCGAATAGCGATTGAACCTGTTATTTCGGGGTGCGTAGATTTAAAAATAATGAAGGAAATATTTTTATATATTCTGCCAACGAGTAAACATTAAATATTTATACCACAATGCTCTAGCGAATCTAACCGTAGCTTGATTTGTAATTCCATCCCTTAAAATTTAGTTCGCAAATATTTTCTAAAGATCGCGTTATCCTTCTTTCGTATCACCTAAAACTCACATTAGTATATAAATAATTGACTCAAGTAAGTCAAAAGATAAACTTGAAACTTCAATTTAAAAATTAAAAAAAGTAATTGAAGTTTCAACCAAGTAGTAATTCAACCAAGTTTCAACCAAGAAGTAATCGAAGTTTCAAATTTTTATAAAAAGAGAGTACACTGCATGATATGAATAGGAGCGCAGTGAAGAAAGAGAGGCAGACCTCGGAGAAATTTGGGGAATTCTGTTACAAATGCTTTTTCATAACGTGCTTTTGTTTTTAAATGCTGTGTTGTTTCCAATTCAATAAAAAAACGTAATTGAAATTTCAATCAAGTAAAGTTGCAAATAAATTTTGACAAAACAACATCCCTGACAGTATTGAAATACTTTATTTTTCACAGTGGTGGTCGTAAAGCCGCTTTAATTCTCTCATCTTTTCGTAACGCTTTCTATCTTTCATTTCAAATGGTTTAAGTAGTCGGTTGTATGTGATGCAACTGTAAGCGCTGACGATTTGATCAAAGAGAGTTAAACCGAGCATTCGCTGCGCAATGAAAATCATGTCGGGTGTCCGTTTTATGAGCATCGCACAAGTGGCCGCGTGGAGCGGCACTCGCGGCACACAGCTTCCCAACTATGTGACATTTTTATTGAACAATCCTTATATTGGTTGATTATAGGATAAAAGCTAGTTTTTTATTCAAAGATATTTATATCTCTTATTCTGAAACTTTATTTACACCTGTATATTATTCGGTTTATGACTGATAGTGACATACTGTTTTCAAAAACATACAATAATAAAAAAAAGACCTTAAAAATATAAACAAGTAATAAAACTTTAAATATTGCTTCTCTGTACATTTAAAACGTTTAAAAAAAATAAATGGTGGAATGAAGAATGAATGTATTATGATCATTTTTGAAGTTTTTATCTATTTGTGTATTTATTCATGCAGGTAACACATTAAAATACTAATCAAGTTTGGATGAAATTTTCAGTTCATTCAATCAGATGATAAGTGCATTTAATGCATTTAAAAATTAATTTAAATTTTGTTACTACAACGTCATCAAAGAAGTCCATAGACACTCGACACGTAGTAACTATACAAACGTATGCCTACCTAGATCAACAAATGGTGCTACGTGTTTTTTAAACCACACAGTAAATTTTTGGTCCGGATAGACATTGGTGCAGCCAGAGGTGAAGTATGGAGTGGTGCGGGAGAGGTAGATGCTTGTTTAAGCAACCCGAATGAGGACAAACGCATGAGTGTAGGCATAGTTGTCGGTCGTATGATGTAATGATGATGCCCAAGCTAATAGGCCTGCGAAAGGTACATCAGGACCCCAATTTTATACCATTGATTTCCCTATTTCGCTATTGAATGCACTTAAATGCAATTGATTTTTAATTGCTGTGGTGATACTTAATGTGATCTTTGTATAACAATTTTGAGATTTGGGTATGGTGATCAGAACCTTTCTATGTTTTGTTAGCTATGTCGCAAATAAGAAACTTTGCTGTTATAAAGATCCACATGAACGTGGTCTCGGATTCAGCTAGTATTTAAATCAGACTGAGAAAGAAAAACCTATTTGTTTATCTATTTATTAATTTATTTAAGAATTTGAAGTACGCAAAACAAATTAAAGTATTCTTATTGCTATAAAATCAATCTCTTCCAGTTCACCGCGGGGCTAAAGTTGAAAAAGTTTATTTTATGCGGAATTGTAAAAGATATAGTACACCTAATGTTGTAATTAAAAGTAACAAACAACAACAATAAATACATAAATTAAACGAATATTTACATACAATTTAAATAAGGGAAAGAAAATTGTAACAAATCGCATTTATAAAGTGGGTAGAATAATAAAAGCGCAATAGGGCGAGACTTAATGTTAGGTGAAGTATGTAATTACAGATGACACCTCTGTTTTTAAAGAAATATTCTCCGTAACTTTCAAATCCCAGTCCCAGGTTTTTAAGTATTTTTTTTCTTATTTCCACACATTAAAAACTCAACTTTAAGAAGATATGCAGATGAACACAAACATTACTGTGTATTGAAGATGCCTTTTTATAATTTCAACTTTTTTCTTAACATATTAACCATGTCGACAACCGCTGTGTGTATCTTAACGATTTTTAATGGAATGGCGATATGAATAAATTGCTAGTAAAACAAGCATTTTAAAGGAAAACAATAACAAAAACAAACAGAAGCGAGCGTCAATTATTTATCATTGGCAAGAAGCGATGCATCGCTAAACTACTCCATTATCATAATTCAAAAACCATCTACTGAATACCAAAATCGTCCCGCGAACTAACATAACCAACTGATAATAACCAAGAAAAGGGCTGAATCAATCACCGCCAAAAAGCACTAAATTAATAAGATAATATCTTCTTAAAAATAACAAGTTTCAAAACTATTGATTAAATGGTTTTGACAAGTGTATTTAAAATATAATCCGCCAAATCCGAGTGTAGCTCATACATCGAACATTTCGTAGAAATGAAATTACATTAGTTATCGTAAGTTATTACTGATATTTATTTGTTTATTTATTTTTAGCACACAAACCGTTATAACACAATTTGAACTATTCGAGAAGACAAAATTAAATATATATAATTTATTGTGGCAACACTGAAAACAATTGGAAACAACACAGCGTTTGAATTAATTGTAACGAATTCAATAAATAATCAGTAATGAAGTTAGTCATTAACTGTACAGTCAAATTTTGAGTTAATTACAGTGAATTAAGTCAATGATCCATAAAGGAATGACCAATAAAAGAATTATCGATAAAGTTAACAACGCTTATTATAATTAAATAGGGGGGATATTTGTATTATCCTGAATATCTCAAACATGATTACACCTTGAATCATCGTTTTAATTTTCCCGCATCCCTCGCAAAGGCTTCGAAAATTCTGTTTTTTATAATCTTAATTTTAGTTGTTTCGAAAATAAGGAAAGAGGTGTGTACATTTTTTTTTTCAATATTTTTCAGTATATCTCAAAAAATATTCTAAGTACCTAAAATTATAAAATATATACTGAAACTATAACCTGCATTTGCCAGTGAATTTAATTAAAAATACTTTTTCCAATACTTAATTTACGATGCTTTCCTCCCCCTATTACGCCCTAAAGGGGAGTAATTTTTTGTAAAAACATTTCTGAATGTTATCTACTGATGTATATGCGAGTTAATATGCTTCATATTTCAAGTTTCTACGTCTGAATTTTCTGTTTTTCTGAAAAGACCAACGCAAACAAGTCAAATCGACATTTTTTAAATATTTAATGTCTTTCAAAATAGTGCTTGTACTATAATTTACATAGCTGAAATAAAAAAGTAACTTCAGTTCAAAAAAAAATTATTCCTGCTGATAAAAAGGCACGACACGTATTCAAAAATATTGTGCAACGTACAAGAGATTTTAGAGATGGGACCTTCATAGGAAATGCATCTGTACTGTCGCACGATTGAGAACAAGCAGCATCCGGTGCAGCGTTCGTACTTGTCTTCATTGTGTAATTGCGGTGCGCATTTACGAGCCGCGAACAAGTGTCCGGGAGTTGTCGCGCCGTTAATCACGGGGGCTGGTCACGCGTGCTCGCATTTGTACGCCGTCGAAGGTACTTTCGTATTACAAGAAGATGATTGACAAAATAATTCAATTCTAAGAAAAGCTGCAGATATAACGAGAGAATTCAAAAACAGAAACTTTTTGGTATGACCTGCAGTTAATTTTTTGTGGAATCCATAGACAAAAATATAAAAAGGAGTCTTCATTTCAAACAGTACCTGTTTATTATCTTATATTTTGAACAATTTAAAGGAAAGATGCTTAATTTAGACCAAGCGGCAAGCAGTATCTATATAATTTTTTTTAAAAATAGGTTAAATGTACGAAATGAAATTAGGTACAATGCATTTTTGAAATTAAAAGTATATTTTTATAATATTCACACCTCAAAGATTTGAGAAATATTTGAACAACTGCCAACATTTTTGTATCTCTTAACTCTCTATCAACTTCAATGTCAGTTTAACAACTATAGACCACATCATGGGAGATAGTTGCTACATTAATGTTGGTATGGATAAATAGGAACCTTAGACTAATATTTTAATTGGTACTTTATCCAGAGACCCTCAATATATTTAAAATTAAAGATACTTGAATATATATATTTATTCATTTATTTATCTACTTTAATGTATCCAATTGATACATATGGGGGATTTATTGCTACGAAAGCAATCTCTTACAGCCAACTATAACACCAGTCCAGCCCCGCTGGACCGACGACGACGACGAGTCTGACGAGCGGCCGGGAATCGAACCCGGGTACCCGCGGGGGGCCTGTATATATATATATATATATATATATATATATATATATATACATAGATATATATTCAAAATTTAAATAATGTAAAAAGAAGGAAAGGACCTTTTTGCACTTTAATTAAAATATTAAGGAATATATGAACAATATTATGTTTAACTAAAATAGTGCATGAGTTATTTTGAAAAATTACAAGTAAAATAATATAGAATAAAATAATAAGTATGTCTGATACCCAAGAAACTCGTCATGTTTATATGTACAATAATTGGAAAAATGATATTTTTTTCTGATTTAATAAATTTTATACTCACTTGGTATGTGTGAATCGTTTTACTATCAGGGCAAAAGGATTGTAACTCTAGCTTCTAACCCAAAAATAATGACCAATAAAATCTACGATAATGTCCAAGCCACGAGAATTACAACAAAAATATTTGGAATTAATTGTTTTCTGCAAAAAATCTATAATTTCTTTCATTTCAAACTATTATTAAGAATTTATCTTTTATTGGAAACTATTATTACTATGAAAGCGCAAGAAGAAATATTGGAGCAAGTTTTACTCTCGTTTGACCATTGTAGTTGAAGTTCGTTAATTAAAAAAACAGCATCCTGCTTACTTTGTTTCTAAATTTACTTAGATTCTATTTTTTGTTATAAAACAAATAATCCCTGATAATAAAATACAATAATAACGCCTTTGTCATTATTATTTATCAAAATAGCACAGCACCACAATCTAATATATTGTCACTTTTAACTTTTTTAGTAGGAAAGACAATAATAAAATAATTGTTATTCGACCTCAATCTCTCTTTTTCTCGTTTTTTCATCATTTTTTCATTTTTTCATCATTTTCTCGTTTTTTCATTTTTTCATCATTTTTAGTAGGAAAGACAATAATAAAATAATTCTTATTCGACCTCAATCTCTCTTTTTCTCGTTTGTTCATCATTTTTTCCTTAAAATATAGGAACATAAAGTTTATCCTTTGAACGATGTTTCAAAAGCTGTGTGGATAAAATATCTCGGGATAGATTTTACACAAACACAAATCCAATCAAAGAACGGACTCGCAAAAATGACTTCGTTCCGTTCGAACTTTATTATTGTACTTGCAGTAATGCAAAGCCCCATACAACATAATACATGGCATTAGATAGAGACAAGATATATGGGTTGCAACAATAAGACTAATGTAACTCCACGGGTCACGTGGCAGGAAGCGGAAAGATAAGGGTGAGTCGATATGGGCGGCACGCGCCGGAAATGGAACCGAGTCGCGTGGCCGAGGGGAACCGGAAAAGCGATTTCACCCCAACCCCGACCGACGCCATTTTGTCATGACTGACAATACAATTTTCGTTCATGTATATATATACAAATATATACTAAACTAAATAGTCTCCATGCATTTACACATTAGCTTATGACATACAGGTACGAAATTATTACATTCAGGTACGGTACTTACAATATGTAAAATTGTACTTAATAAATAAAACTTAAACTTGGCTATGGTAGATAATTTTCTGATTTGACAGCCAGAGTTTTTACAAAAACTAAATACTAGTGGTTTTATAGATCCTGTCATATAGCATAGGTATGTAAAGATTTAAGGTGGCCAAGTTCAATTTTACAATAGATATGATATTCAAAAAATCTAGGTGAAATGCTAATTTAATCACTAACAATGTCTTTAAAAAAACTGCAAGAATTTCACTGATTTTTTCCCAATACTTTCTTCCACTAAGTTTGTTCAAGTTTTTAAGAAGAACTCTCCTTTTTACCGTAATTTTGTTATGAGATTTCGCTTCTCACTTTACTCCTTCTAATAACCTGCTATATGATGTATAATGCTTGATCTAACTCTAGAGTTGTACTCAGTACTTCAATACCCAGAACAAGAAAAAGCATGAAATAAGTATGACCCATGGCCCGTCATGTGAATTATACTATGGAGACAAAGCTGACCATCACCAACGTCTAAATTCTGTCAATCACACTACGGGGGTTCCGTACACGTTTTGAAATTTATAAACATTAAATGGTACATAATATTGCTAATAAAGAAAATTTTAGTACTAAGTACTTAGAAAATTTTAATTTTTAGAACGAAAATATATTGCCTACTATGTATTTTTTTTTAATGTGATATAACGATTAACGATTTTTTCCTTAACTTGTGCTATGAGACCTTGCTTCTTGCCAAATTTCATGATTCTAGGTCAAAGTAAAGTATATGATTTATGTGCTAGTATCAAAATATGGGGCATAAATGGCCGTATTTTTATTGCGTCGACTAACCGTACATCTAAATATTCGATATTAATTTCAATGTGATACCTCCATGCTTCCTGACAAAAAGGGTCTTGAAAGACAGACAGATAGACGGACAATGAAGTGATCCTATGAGGGCTCCTTTTTTCCTTTTGAGGTACGTAACCTAAACATTAAGTTTTTCTCAAAATAAAAGGCTTAAATAAAAAAACTGAACAAAGAAAGACAAAATTTCGTTGAATGAAACAAAGTAGTTTTTTAGATATTTCAAACCAAACCATATAATATCATCAATTTTCCAATTAATGACAAAACGAAATCCATTTTTAAAATCCATAACATTATCGATTTTACAATTACTTGTGTTGAATATTATTGTGTTGGTGGAACTGCTTGAATCATTATTGAGATATTCCTTGATGAGGAATCCGGACAAATAGTCAGTCGCCGAACAAAATATGTAAAAGAGAAAGTGCATTGATGGAATTACGGTTTATATATCCTCCAGCATAGACTACACTGATTATACAGGAAGGGATGGCATTGCCATAGACTAAATTTTAACAAGTTGCAAAACAAAATCCGTTTTAAAAGGCAAAATGTTAATTTTTTAAATGAAATTATTAAAATTAGTATAAAAGGTTGTAATTGAAAAGAATACATATGTACATGAAGAAATCACATTTGTGGAGTTATATAAAATAATACTATAATGAGTTTAAAAAAAAAGTCCGCGCTATTCATGTTGAACAGAAATGAAAAACGAATGTGTGATCCTAAATAAATGTGGTTTACTTATTTAATATTTTCAAGAATCACAGCTGGTATTAAACTTATACGGTATAAACTTTATCTTCGTTTCTGATCATCAATTTTCAAAATACTATATATGTGTCAAATTTTAGGTGTGGACTCTCCTGAAAATGATTTAAAGGTTTTGATATTTGTCTGTGGGTTAGTTAATAAATACAATGAATTCTAAATTACATTAAATATTAAATATCTTAAAAAGTTTGATAAACACAAACTTCAAATTTGTGACATATTATGATCATATGAAATTTTCTCCTATTTTCTAAATATTAGCCCTTAAACATTCGCTGGAGCTGAGTTAGGCGCATATCAAAGTAGCTGCGAAACGCTTCCAGTAAAAGGTGCAGTGTCCAGCGGTTAGGACTATCTAGGGCCCGGACTTTGTATCACCATGTACCCATATATATCTGCAAGCATGACGTCTGTCAAGTGAACAAATTGTAAAGAATTGATGTAAAAATAATATTGTTTGTTGCAATAAAACTTTATATTTACCTTAGTAAGAAAGATAAAAAAATATTTTTATAAGCTGTTGAAAACTTTAGACTTCTTAAAAATTAAATAAAATTATTGACATATATATATATATATATATATATATATATGTATATATATATATATATATATATATATATATTCTATTGATATACCATTTGATTCTGAAGTTAATACGAAATTTGTACGTTGAAAATGGTACACTCGATCGAATATCGTTATTCCTAAAGACATTTCATTTTTATAACTCCATAAAAGAAAATAACTTTTATGCAGCTTGAAAGACCATTTTCAAGCTGCATAAGATTTATTTTTTTCTTCTGAATTATAAGCTTATCGTCGGCTAATCGGTTACATGTATGCCTACTCGACTTTATACGTAGTGCGATACTGTGGTTAGATACTTCATACGTAGTGCGATGCTGTGATTAGATACTATACACGTAGTGCAATGCTGTGATTAGATACTTCATACGGAGTGCAATGCTGTGATTAGATACTTCATACGTAGTGCAATGCTGTGATTAGATACTTCATACGTAGTGCAATGCTGTGATTAGATACTTCATACGTAGCGCAATGCTGATTAGATACTTCATACCTAGTGCGATTAGATACTTCATACGTAGTGCAATGCTGTGATTAGATACTTCATACGTAGTGCAATGCTGTGATTAGATACTTCATACTTAGTGCAATGCTGTGATTAGATACTTCATACGTAGTGCAATGCTGTGATTATATACTTCATACGTAGTGCAATGCTGTGATTAGATACTTCATACGTAGTGCAATGCTGTGATTAGATACTTCATACGTAGTGCAATGCTGTGATTAGATACTTCATACGTAGTGCAATGCTGTGATTAGATACTTCATACGTAGCGCGCTGCTGATTAGATACTTCATACCTAGTGCGATTAGATACTTCATACGTAGCGCGATGCTCTGATTAGATACTTCATATGTAGTGCAATGTTGTGATTAGATACTTCATACGTAGCGGGATGCTGCGATACTGGTGATTAGATATTAAAAATCACAGATTTATACGAATAGCAGTGAAACCGTTTATTTGAGACAAAAAACTGTTGCAAGTTGCCTCACAATACTCTTATTAAAACGTTGTATAGCAGACCAAATCTTAATCTATTTATTAAATATTTCCACGATTACGAGACTTCATTATATAAAACAGTGTAGAAATCATTTTCTCATTTTATGACTTTTAATTTGTTAATCTCGTTGTCAAATTGTACATTGGCAACATTATTTCTGTTTATTTCCTTGTACTACTCAGCCTAAAAACAGGCATATAAAATAACACGTGAAATATTATCGATATTTAATAGCCAGCATCAAAATATACAATAACAAAATTGTTGTATAATTTTCTGCTTTGCTACTATCGTAATATGAAGAAGCCATCTGAGAAGAGCTAAAACTGTAACTAGGTTTATATTGCTAGTGTTATCCACTATTCAAACAATTTAAAATTCTGCAGAGAAATTTGCACAGTAAAGAACCACTAAGACTAATTGCACAGTAAAGAACCACTAAGACTAATTTGCATAGTAAAGAACCACTAACCACTAATTCTACAGAGAAAGAGAAATTTGCACAGTAAAGAACCACTAAAAACAGGCATATAAAATAACATGTGAAATATTATCGGTACTTAATAGCCAGCATCAAAATATACAATAACAAAATTGTTGTATAATTTTCTGCTTTGCTACTATCGTAATATGAAGAAGCCATCTGACAAGAGCAAATACAACATGTAACTAGGTTTATATTGCTAGTGTTATCCACTATTCAAACAATTTAAAATTCTGCAGAGAAATTTGCACAGTAAAGAGCCACTAAGGAGTGCCATCTTGACTCGTTCTGAAACATTTCTCTAACTCTTCACTAACTCTTCAGGTATATCCATCTTTAAACTAGGCGTTATCTTCTTTTGTCAACTCCTCAATCAGGTCCACCCGTAATTTACTCGAACTAAGTTATCTTGCCCACAATATTTTGATTTATAATTCGCTAAGTAGCCATACAGCCTCGATGTCGCTAATTATTTTTAAAACCATGTCATTTTTCAGTTGTCTCCTCGTTACTTACTTCAGCCTTTCTATATCTCGTACACTATCACAACTATCACAAATAACACATTTCCAATTCAACCATTCTAATTTCAGCGTTCTTGTACAAAAACGATAGTTCACTGTCGTATGTAATGGTAGATACTAATATTTCATTATTTATTGTCAATCGTACTCCTCAAAATCCACTTATTCTTCACTATTTTTGGTTAAGCTCCATTATTCAATCCACAAATATATCCATATCGATAAGGACCAACTTAACATCTTCAAAAGAGCGTCAATTATTATTCAGTGTTATATCGATAACAACTTAACAGAAAGAAGAGAGTCAACTATCATTCAGTGCTATGAACACATATGGCGCGATCCTCGAGAAGCCCGAAAAAGCTCTTAAGGATATTATTAAGAAGCGTTATTGACGATCACCTATCAACACCGATGTGTACGTTTCTTGACATTAGTGATCAAGTGAAATCAACGAATACAACTAGGCTAGATTCTGAAAAATTGGTATTATTTATTAAATTACAATTGTTTAGTAACCAAATATTGGATGGATTGTTTATTATTGCTAATAATTTTTATGGATTGTTAAACTCTATATTATAGGATACTTAGAGGTGGGAACATTTTGTTTTACTTCTTCCAATAGTATTTTCGTACTCTTTGTTTATTACAAAACAATTTTGAAATTTTTGAACATGAATATACAATTTTGTTTAAGACTCGAAAATCAATATTTTTATTAGTGTATAAATCTTATTTAAATGGTAAATACCATTGACAAGTTGGTTCCTACTAAAATTGAGTTTCAATTTTTGTAACTACTTGCTACTTATTTCTTCTCGAATTTCAACTCCACAGCGACAAAATATTCGCGTCCGTAACGAAAATTGCGGTCATAGTGTACACTGCACTGGAAATATTCCAGCCAAAAAGCGTAACAGCACGCTCATCGTAAACAAAACTACAACGTTGTGTAACAGAGTAAAGTAAACAAACTCAGTTGGCGATGCATGCGGTGGTGCATTCGCAGCACGTGGGAATCGCCGGTAATGGGCAGAGTGGCGTCCGATGACCAAAATAGCACCACTGGGAGCGGCTACCCGTTTCGATCAATGTTTTATTGCTCTCCAATCGTGAGTGCCCGCGTTGCCACCCTAACCGGTTTAAGTGTTAGGTTTCAATGCGCCGCAATATTCCTTATATATTATTCATTGGACGCTTTATGACTGTTGAGGGTAGTATTGGACTCGAAGCCAATATTTTTAAACAATCGCATTCTACGTTTAGGGATTCTCGCATTCCATCAGCAATTCTCGCTATCGTTTGACAATGGTATTAAATTATACCTCGAGTCGATGGAAAACCATTTTCTACATTTTATTAATTAACTAGGTACACTAGTTAACTAGAACACTAGATTAGGAGTTCATTAATGTTAAAATTAAACTTTATTATCAAAGTATTTAATACTGCTATAATTGTAATAAGACTCATAAATAAATGGATCTGTCAAAACTGCATTTTTTGTGGAATTTCAGTTATCCTTCATTTCTGCAGTAATTCTAGGTCCAATATTTAAAAATTGAAAGAAGATATTAATATAACCCACAAAGAGGCTGCTATTTCCACAGCCATATTGTTCAAAGTCGGCGAACCTTATTAAAAGGATTTAGTATAATGGAGAAAAGTAGTAAACGGAGGTATACGCTTAATTTTGTCCATCTCTTTTAATCGACTGGTTAAAAAATTATCGTTATTTTTCTTTGGTGGCCAGGGTGGACTCTGTACTTCGCAAGAATCTTATTCCAAGACGACCTGTTATTAGCCGTTTTTTTTTCAAAATATTATATTTTAAAATGTGGAAATCCTTTTTGGGACGATCTACCTACTAACCGGTAATATTAATATCTAGCTTCAATATTTTCTTAAAGTAATCTACGTACGTTTTAAAATAACAAGTCACCGTACACTCTATATAATTCTTACTCTGTTAACATACGTCATTCCGTTACTATATATGAATTACATAGAATGTATTATTTTCTACACACTCTATATAATTCTTATCCAAATTTATTAATCTGTATGCCCTTAAAAGTGCATGTCCCATAAGTACTTTCTGAAAGGGAAACCCCTGATTTTATAAAATTTTCTTCGTATCAGTTACCACATATGTAACAATATACGTATTTAGTTGTATTCTAATTAATCAACGAAATAATTTTCCTTTTCAAGTTTCAATAACAAATTAATTTTCCTTACTTTCATAAGGAATGATTTCGTAGTTATTGAGATTGTAATTACGTCAATACCGTTTGCAAAGGCCAAAATTTTAATTATGTTACTAAAATTTTACTTTGTTCATCTAAAAAATCAGCTCATCGATACTTAGTTATTCTAAGAAGTTATGAAAAAATATAAGTCATTTTATTAATCCGGTACTTAGCCTATGGAAAGAAAATAAACTTAGAATATTATTAATAATGACCCGTAAGTTGTAAAAATTGTCTTAACTATCTTTTTTAAATAATGTTATATATTTTTACATGTTTATATATCTTTACTTGTCGGAGAAAGTTTATAATCAGTGCATTTTGCCCATAATGATCTGCGGTACTATAACCTTAATACTCACAGTCGAACTGATCCATAAATTTAGTTACTTAGCAAGGAAAGGATAGAGCTATGCTCAGAGTGTCACTGAAGTATGATCCGAAATAAGGAAATTCTGCAGAAAACGAAAGTAGTCATCATAACGCTTAACATGAACGAACTAAAGTGCCATTAGGCGGGGAATGTTTGCTGAAAAACGATAAACGATAGGATAGACGAGTTCTCAAATGGAAACCATGAACCTTAAAATACCGTGTGAGAAGCCTCGCAGCCAGTTGGATTGTCGACCTAAAAAATTCGGCGGGAAACGGCTGGATGCGGGAGGACCTTGTGTGGTGGCGCACCATGGGTATCAGTCTATATCAAATGATAGGTAAATACAGACCGGTGATGTTTTTCACATGGCAGCATGAATATTTTCAAAAAGTTAAAATTTTTATAAATAGGCATTGACAAGGACTAAAAATAAAATGATACGGTTAAAAAATAAAGTGAACACCGCAATTAACCACCTTCGACGTTTATTACATTTAAAATTTCTACATTTTTAAGCATAGAAACGTTCTTAAGGTTTAACTTGAATTTTCAAATATTATTTAACCTCTGATTTCAAATATTTTAGTACGGACAATTTTAAAAAGGACTCTTCCATCAAAAAAAAATTATTGTAATTCCATTGATTTTTTGTGACATCAGGCGCCAGCTGAATGTACAAAGAGCACGGCTGTCGCCCTGGGAGGGCTTCCGCGCGACAGTCGCGCGACTAATGTAATTGAGTCGAATTCAATCCAATTAGTACTAATTGCACGTGTCTCTAGCGAGTACTGAGGGTGAGTAAGTAACTAGTTGTTTTCATTTTCGTCAGGGGGTAGTAGCGGGTGATCGAGGGGTGAAATTGGAGCTCGTGTACATGGTTTGGTCTTCCGAATTGAGTACAGTGATTATTGATTTGTTTGTAAATTGCAAACGCACTGACCATCGCAAGATTGTGGACACTAAGTTAATTCAAGATGTAACGGTAACGCAGTCACTGGATAGGTAATAGCTTGAAATTTTCTGACAATAAACAGAAAATTTCTTTTTAATTTCTACGAAATTATCTAGGGATAAGGAAACATATTATATATTGGTAAGAATAATTGTACAATAGAGAAGAAAATGGTTCTAAACAACTTTCGTCTTTTTTTTAATATTTTTTTTTAATTATACAAACAAAATTATTATTCTTTCAAAAAAATAATTAGACGGTAAATTCACAATTTTTGTTTAGTTGATTTCGGCATACTTTCCTGTAATAAAATTTACTAAAAACATAGATAATATTAAGCAAGCTATATTGCTAGGATGAATTATTTTAAACATCAAATTGAATATGTACTTATAATAAAAAAATTTTAATTTCATATAACTAAGACCACATTCCACAAATGCAAATTCCGTGCCTTTGCTTGATGTGCTAACTAAAAAAATTATCTCAAATTCAATCGTAGTTTTAAAATAACATATACAAAATATAAACACGAGAAGATTACATATACAAAAGAAGATATTTCAAGCGTGTCTCAAAAAAAGTCTCTAACAGGAAAAACTCGTACCGGATTCTTTTAAGGCAAAATGGCTTTTAAGCATATAGTGAAGAATATGAAAAACCAAGAATATAATATTTAATTGAGGATAATTGTCTTAAAAGACGCAAAAGTATTTATTTCGAAACTTTGACCGTAAACAAGGTAGATCAGAAGAAGAAGTCAATAACCCTTGTCCCTCGCAGCTCACTTGCTGAACCTTGCCGAATTAGATTCTGCTGAATTAGAGATGCCTTTGCTGAATTAGATTCTACAGTCATGATGTAAATATCGAGTAGACATTGCAAAAGAGCAAGTCAATAACTTGCCGGTTTATTGTCATGCAGCCCACTTGCATAAATTTTAGACGACAATACTTTTGCCAAATTAGATTCTAGGTTCATGAACATAAGTATCAAGTAGACATTGCAGCAGAACAAGTTAATAAACCCTGTCGATATAAGGATATGCACCTCACTTGCCGAATGTTCGGACGACAATACTTTATCGAATTATATTCCACACTCGTGACTACAAGCAGACACGTTTAAACTTTATATAATAAATAAATAAAACTATATTATATAAACTATCTTAATATGATACCTAGTAATGGATTACTTCAAAAACTGTTTCAAGTACTTAACTCGTTTTAACCAGACTGCGTAAACAGAAAGGTACCCTCTTTCCGGTTTTCGTATGTACGATGCTTGTTTCCTCCCATAACATGACGGTTTAACGAATTTTCATGTCTAAGATATCATTGGATTCCCCTAAATATGTAACATTACTTAGAAACCAATTGGAACCGCAAGTGTGAGAGCAAACCCGCAGAAGCAAAGTGACGCCCAAATAAAAATACAGCGCTTCCCTTCCCCGCTACCGCTTCCTTTCCCGTTGCACAGAGTCAACTTTTCTTATCTTGACATGCCATTTTATCCACTGATAAACATCGTTATCAAAAAAGTCTTTATTTCCCCATATACCTTTGGACATTTATTTGTACGCATAGCTTAATAATACCAATTAATAAAAGTTTGGCCAAAAAAATTGTGCAAAAAACTAAAAAGAAAAAACAAGTTTTATTATGGCATCATAATTTCTTAAGCAATTATTTGTAGGCGGATCCGATTACATGTTATAAATCTATATCTCATAAATCAATGTTCAAGTTTTTTGTAATTTCATTTTTTATTTTTTGATAATATTTTTTTTTCATTTCAATTATCTAATAGGACGTTCGTTATATTTTTTGCCGTTTTAAAGGTTAAGAAAAAAGCTTTTAAAAATCAATTGCACTTTTCAACCCTAAATATTTCCACTGATAGTTCATATCAAAAGCTCACAGAAAGTTTAACACCACAATTTATTTTTTGGTTATAATGGACGTTAGCATGGAATTAACCAGTACATTGGCAAGTTTTGATGAGTTTATAGAGAAATCCAGAAAAAGCACCTCAGATATAAGTAAAAGCGAAAAAGACTACAAGATTTTAATAATCAGAAAAATAATGTGTATATTACCCTGACATTTCCATAGAATCTACGATTTACAAAATAATTATAAAAGTGATGAAGTTAAAAGAGCCTACAAAAGGCAGCAAAAATATCTCTATATCTCATTACTAACCTCTAGTGAGATATAAATTTTCCAGCTTTCGATATTAACCTGCATAATTACACAATTTCAAATTGTATGGCAGCCCTTTACAAGAACCTTAATTCCCACATTTCACGTCATCTTGTTTAGTTTTCACAATAGACACACACACACACAGGTTCATACATACAGTTTTCATACCGATAGAGAAGACGCTAACGCTGTGTTAAACCCATATAAAATTTACTAACGTTAACGTAATTTTTAGTTTTAATGTTTTTCTATTAGCACAATGTTAAAATTAAATGAAAGTTCATAATAATTTTTTTCCTTTATCATGAAAAATGTAGGTTTAAATTTATAAAACAAAGGAAAACGTGACTTCAAAAATGAAATTTGTACCCAACACAAATTAACAGAACTAAAAATAACTGAAGTAAATCGTTCGATTTCGTTATTACACTTATACATTTTTAGTTGGACGATGTCGACTCCAAAAAAAATGAATAATTATTAATACGAATATAAAAGATGTCGGTATCAGTAGCTGTTACCGTATTTAGAAGCATAAATCATAATTATTGCTAACCTTCAACACTCATATACAATCTGTTTCTTTAACTCAGCCTCTATACTATTTTAAAGTGTAGTTAGTTTTATGATTTTTAGTGGTTTGTAACAAAGTTATCTTTATACAAAAAGAGGATCTAATGAAAAAAATCGGGAAAGAACTTAGAGAATTTATGAAGAAATAATGCCGCCCAGGCTTTCAGAAATGAGACCTTATACGAATATAACCCTAAATAATGCAAGTGTTCAGGATCGTGTTCCTTAACTTAATACCGGAATATTTATCTTAATTAAAAAGTAACGTGCTATCATCACTATGAAGTTCTATAGACCATCATCAGACCCTGGTCAAACTGGTACCACCATTGATTTTTTAACTAAAACTTGAGCAGCGAACAATCCAGGTACTATCACTATCCCTTGAGGAGTTACATTGTCCATCTCCAGAGTGCACCAATAGGTCTCGATCAAATTATTATTGGCTTATAAATAAAACAAACCTGTCAAATAAAAGTACAACTCCCACTACGAGCTTTCTGTATACACTTGCATACGTTCATTTTCATAATAAATGAACATAATAATTATGATATAATAAAATGTATACATTTTCATAATTATAATGAAAATAAATATATTACACAGAATATAACAGGCATAAAAATATCATGAATTTCTCAAAAATTCCTTAGTTTTATTGCTCATTCATTTTTAAATGTCTCATGTTATCTGTCTTTGGTATTTATTATTAAAAAGTTAAGAATCATATTTTTACTCTATTAGAAAATAATATTTAGAAAATTATTTTCAATGAAACGCAGAAAACTAAATTTGTTACACCCTCTTTGCATATAGCAGCGCTCCATTCAAATAAATTTGTTAATAATTTTAAATATGATTTTCCCCCTTAATCCCAGGAATACAATTTACATTTAGATCCCAAGTCCTTGTCTTATTTCGTTTAGAAATTACAAGCCTCTTACAGACGAACATATAGACGGACAGATAAACTTATAGCATTGCCACTACAATAGGGTTCAATTGTGACTCTTTGAGTACTTGACCTTAAAAAGAATTATTCGAATCGATCGTAGAGACACGACCGTAATGTACACAGGGCACGGCGGGCTAATGGACATGCTATCGATAATAATTTACATGACTACGGCATCGACAACTCAGAAAGAGAGTAATTTAGCGATAAGCGGAAAATATAATCTTCTATTTCACTCTCGATCTTTTATTTATACATGTGTGACTAAGAGAAAAAAATGACAAACATTTTTTTTAATTTCGAATGATTTATGTTTCATGTCGCTTTGGGTCCCAACAATTGTGAAGTTCCTTTAGCTTCTCCCCAAAAAAGGGATTCATAGCTTTATGAAATTGTGTAAATATACGTTAACATACAAACAAATCTATCTTTTTAAAGTCAGTTAAACAAAGCAAAACATTTGATGAATTTTGCAGACGCTTGTTTTACGGATTAAAAGTTTAGATGCAATTCATTAGGTTGGCAATTTATAACCCCGCTATCTCTGTACACAAATTTTCAACTTTTTTATATGTAGTTAATAAAATCAATCATTAATTATGTAAGCACCATCGGTATCTAAAACTTGTCGCCAATGTATAGACATTGGCGACAAGTTCGGTCCTTGTAGAAATCTTTGGGTTCTTGACTGAAAAACCGGTGAAGTTAGATTTTGATGTAACTTCGTCTTTAAAGTTTCTATCACGTAAATTAGTAGATAGTGAGCGAGACAGATGATAATTAGATGGCGAAAGATCTGGAGAGTACAGTAGGCAAAGTAGCATACTCCATCCAATTGAAAGTAGTTTTTCACGCGTTGCTTTTGCTAGGTGGCGTTGAGCATTGTCGTGTAAAAAATAAACTCTGTTTTGATTTGAAGGAAGTTTAGCGATGACTTCGCTCAATTTTTTGCAATAAATCTTAGCTGTAGAATTCTCACTTAGCCCCTGACATTTACACTAAAAATTAACATAAGCCACACACTTTCCATCTCCTGTTACCAAATACTTTAACCTCTCGTCAGAACGATGAAAACTCAGTAGCTCCAAGCCCACGTTAGATCTCCGCTGAAGTTGAAAGTGTGTTAACTCATGGGGTAGACAAACGGAATATTTCCACTTTTTTCTCAAAGTATGAAGTGGTCTTCCTAATACAGTATAATAGCATGAATATAGGTCTACCAAACAAGGCGGAATCTGTTTCAATAAGGCTTATAATTTTTTCTAAATCAATTGTAGGAAGTCGCTTTGGAACTGGTTTATCGGACAGGTCAAAATCCCTTCTTTGTATTTTGGAACCAGTACTTGACTGTGTCGTAAGAATACGTACCTTCATCCATCGTTGTGTATATATTTCGTGATGCTTCACTGGTTTTTCGCCCTAAACGATGTTCTCGAATAAAGTTGTTGTTGAATAAAGAATCCTCTAAGTTCACTTCGAAATGCTTCCATTTTTAATTTATTCTTTACTCGCAGATTACTCGATTGCCAACTGAACACAAGTTCGAATGCCGCACTCTTTATATACCCTATGACAAATATTCTAGAAGCTTCTATAACATTCCAGAAATCGGACGAAAAAAGTGGCGGATTTATAAGTTGCCACCTTAACAATAATTAATTTTACTAAGAAACGTTTTCTTGCAACTAATACGCGGTGTAGAATTTAAATTCTCACTAGAGGGTTTCTGTCACCATACGCACCGCATAACGACCAACCACTGCGTACCATATCGATGGAGTGTCGCGGGACCAAGAACATGCGCTCCCATACCCCGTAGTTATACGGTTTCATGGGGCCCGCTCCCTCTGACCCAACGTTTGTGCATTCAATTAATGGCGGAATCCTTTTTATTAGATTGCCTTAAAACGTGCAATGTTAGGGTGAGTCGTCCACGCTAGACGGCCCAGCCGTTGTAACACTTCGAAAGAAAGAACTGATTTAAAAACGTCGCATGACACATTTACATGATTATAAATCCTGACTATTATACATTTCCCATTTTATATAGTAATTTTTCGTTCTTTTCAAATTCTTTGAAGCTTTACATTTATATATATATATATTTAAATGATACTAGTTTGACGTTAAATAAGTGACGTAACACGTTTAAGAAATGAAGATTTAATTCCTTTTATTTCCTAGCAGATAGTTCTGAAAAGCTGGACTTTTTTTGGATAAAATTTACGTCATATAACAAACGATATTTTTTTTAAACTTGATGATCTAAAAAAAATAATTCACATCGTATATCATCTATAATTGTATTTACTACTATCTACTTCTTTGACATAAAAAGTTGAACTTTCCATATCAGAGTCTCCAATAAAAATATCTGTTTTTTTCTGATTTGAAGGTTTAGTTATTTGATGCCTTATTGAGTAGAAAGAAACCAAACCTAAAATATAAATTTCTCAATGAAACAGATTGTAAATATTATAAATAGTGAATCCTCCACAGAAAATACCTGAATGTACTAAAATTGGGAAAAATCCGAGGAAACCCGGTAACAGCAGCCATAACTTCGAAAATATTTTACAAGAAAATAAAAAAAAAAGATTTGGTATCTGAACAAATTTAATGGTTTTTAAGATAGCTGCAAACGAAAGTACATTGCGACCAATAGAATAAATATCCTTCACTAGCAATCGCCCTTACTTGGCACGGGTAGGCAAAGATTTTTCGATAACCTTGTGATGTTATTAATACAACTTTTATTTATGGCGTATTAAATTCCCATATTCATATCGAAGCCATTCAAAAATAAACGAATGGATAAACTAACACTTTTTCTTCATCAAAATTAATAAAGCAAAAAGCAGTCTTTAAAGTGTTAATGATTTTAATAGGCAAAATGAGAGATTAACTCAGGACGCAGAAGGAGAGGAAAATTTAAATAAAAAAAACTTACTTTACACTACTATACACTATATGAGGCTTTTGTAAAAGAGAAGAAATTGGAGAAAATTGGGGAAAAATTTATATTTCTTTTATTTATATTTAAAGTACTTTTCCAACTTTTGGTTTAATGAAACCACATAATAGTTTTTCTTTACACAACCTTTAAACCCCTTTTTACCCTTTTAGGGGTTCAAATCTGCAAAATTCCTATTTCATGGCTGCCTACATTTCATAAAGTGCCCTCCAAATGACAAGTTTCTAATATGAATAGTTGAAGCTTGGTGTCGACATGTCAGCCAGTTTTTCCTTTCCAGTCGATTTTAATCAATCAATTAAAAAAATGTATATATATATATATATATATATATATATATATATATATATATATATATTATAAAAGTCATTGCATCTAGGTATTCTACATTTTTTTCCGCCTCAATTTGTTACTATTTTACAAGTACCAAGAGTGGATGTCGTAAATACTAAATTAGTAAGACAGTAAAAAAATTACTAATTCTTATAAATTTTATTTAATAAAGTTTTTTATTATTAAAATTTTTATTATAAAAATAAGCTTTACAATTTCCGTGTTCTTATTTTAAAACTTTTAATTTCACTATTGCGAAAATTTTGTTAATCCAATTTGATAATTCCATCGATTTAAACGCATTCCTACTCATAATTCCAGATATAATCTCTATGACAAAGGGTATATCAAGGAGTACGTCGTTCTACATACTCTATCTCTCATAGAAGTAAGGCTGTTTTCCCTACCTCTATGAGAGATAGCGCGAGAGATAGCGCGAGATCTCTCAATTCACAATTCGAAATGAGAGATCAAGATTTCTGGAATCATCATATGATGCTGAATGTAAAATTCAGCATCACATGACACATCCTTTAAGATACGTTAGGAAAATCATTTTAAATAGATATAATTTAAAAATATATATGCAATAATATTTCTTTTCCCAATCATCACATCTTTTATATATACAACATAAACATACAAAACTGCTTGCCTAATATAATTTGTGTTTGTGACGTGAATTTACAATCATGTACTATTAAAATCTCACAACACTTTTAAATGATTTAATCAAATGGAAACATGTCAACCAAAATAATTTTAAATGAAAACTTAACTTCAGAGAATTCTCAAGAAAACTCAAGAGGTCTTTGAAAAAAATTCCTCTCCAATGACATTACACTCGTTGAAATTCACTTCCACTTTTCATGTATGGGGAAATAGATGACTTTTTTTTATTTTGCTGCCTATTTCACATTTATTAGACTAAAACTGCACTGACTATGAAATTATGGCAGACAAATGGACAGACACAACGCCTTTTTAGTGTTCCTTCTTTCACTACGAAACCCTTAAAAATGTAGAAAGATATTTAATTCCGGATCCACTGATATGACACTCAATCCTCTCTGACTAGATATTCTATTTACCAGATATATCATGTAAGTATAATAATGTAGATAAATACAACGTCTAACAAAATTGCTTTTCTTCCGCGCGTCTAAAAGACAATCGACATTTACAATACGAACCTTCATTGAAATCACGACAATATCCGCACATAAACCCGCAAAGCATCCGCAGATAACTAGATGCGGTGCCGATAAGGAGCACACAATGTGCGACGGTGCAACAATAGCCGGTCTTGTTATCAGCCGGCAGTCGGCCGGCAGATGTGACGGCTTCCGCCCGCGGCGCTGCCACGTGCGCGATATTTCCAGAGGACGCGCGCCCATGTGGCCGCATCGGGCCCGACCGCAATGCAACTCGAAAATAATAACTACACATGCGATAACTTATGGCAGAATCAGTAAAAACAGCAGCTGGTTGAAATGTGTTTTTAAAATGCAAACCAAACTATTTACAATCTTCTGCAGACTTGTAGCATTTTTTCATCGTTAATTTTATAAAAAAAGGAAAGTTTCCGGTAATCTTCTGGTCAGATTTAACCAACTTCCTTTTTTGTTGTCTATGATTTTTGATTAAGCAATTTCAGGATAAGGAAGAGCAATGCTCTGTTTTGTCATATTGTTTAGCTTATCTTTTTTAAATATACAATATAACACTAAGAAAAAAAGGATTATATATGAATTTCTCATAAAAACTCCATCAAATAACATTCAGCATGATATATATAATTTAAAAAATTCTGTACTTTATTTAACCCTTCCTTAATTTTATTTTAAAAAATTAGCCAGCGCAAAATACTTGAGATAACAACACGTGTTATTGGCATATTGTAAGTTTCTACGTTGCGTAGTTTTCGAAAAAAGTCGACTGTGGCAAAAGGACAGATAAAAACGTAAGTGATCTTATAAGGATAGCGTTTTTCCTTTTGGAAAAACGCTAAACGACGGAAAAGTAGTGTATTTTGCTTCCTTAAAAGCAAGCCACGTGTAACATTACACGCGCATTTGCAATACTCTTATCGCTGTGCGCCCAAATTGACTTGATTAAATCGATAAGATTATCTAAATAATCCGAGATAAACAAAGCAATGACGATGGATGACAAATTACATAAAAAACAATCAATCGCGATTCGTATCGCGCCTAGTCCACAGAGTGGCCTCGCCCTTAAGCACGCGCACGTGCAGGATATGAGCTGCTACGTCCTAGCACACACTGCCAGCTTTGTGCTGGACTGCCATCGCGTCTTGAGATGCTATGGAACTTGGTTTAGTGCATCGTTTAATCGTCCTTGTCTTGTAGAGAATGTTTGCCAAAGGGCCACGATTTATGGTTTGCGAAGAAGAACTTCTTTGGCTGTTTTGCGAGAAAGTTTAAGCTTTCCTCGTTAGATAAAAATTTTGTGTACATTAAGTCGGTTTGTTTGAAAAAATAAGCAATTCAATCATTCCGCAGCTTCCTGACGGCAAATGCAGATTATTTACTATAATTTTAAACTGTTATATCTATTCAATCATAATCTAAACAATACAACTAAAAACTATGAACATACTCAGATAAATGTTAAACAGAAATTTATAAGCCATGTACTATTTAGCTAATAACCATCATAATTGTTTTTTTGAATATTTTGAGATGACTGCTTAATAATAACTGGCCACTCAGGATTTAATCCGGATCAATCGAACTGATTAAACCTTATTTGTCAATCATTCATTTGACAATTAAGTTATGATTAGCCGCTAGTGAGAAAGGGGCAGCAAAAATGTAACAAGTAATGAGAGCGGCCAAGAGTAGAAGTGATATTTGCTATTATACTTTTATGAATATTTATCTGCCAGCTCAAGTTTTTCCCGGGAAAAACTTGATTTTCTTTTTTTCTCTTATTATATTATATTAATTTGCTATTATTGATTTTCCAAACACTTAAATAAATTTTCTTTACTTCTGTCTGACAATATAAATACAAAAATATACATCTCTAACTTTGCAAATCTCTCACCATATTTTCAACCCCCTTACGGGTTGAATTTCATATATATTTACTTAACAGATGCCTAAAACCCAAAAGTACCAACATTTCAAGTACTATATAAGTACCAACATTTCAAATTTATTAATCTTACAGTTGTAGAAATTTCGTGATAAGTCCGTCGGTCAATGAGTGAATGTTATTTGGATTCATAAATATAGGTAGATATATTATATATGAGCTGTTATCATTTATCAGTTTTAATGAATTCTAAATGAATATAATTGTAAATTGAAATATTGTTTTATATTTCAAATAGTTTAAAACTCCTGACGGGAAATTACATGTTTAGTAAATAATTTCAACGGTTTTCCATAAACCTTTCCTTCGTACTTTTTTAATAAATTGTAAAGCAAGCATTCTTTAAGATAGCAACCAATGTCATCTATTTAAATATGTAAGCGACATTCTATCGGACTGCTGTGAGAATTTCATCTGACGGTGATGTAGATAACTATAAACGTACATTTCTTATTACTGCTTTAGTACTTGTAAAGTAAGTGTTTTCTAAATTCCGAAATCGAAGTTTTATTAAAAAAATGTTGTTTATTCCACAGTGACTAGGTGGCTTAAAGTACTTATAGATGTCGTAAAAGTACGAAGTCGGAAAAAATACGATTTCATATTCACCGGGGTGATAAACAACATACATCGTCATACCCAAATTTTGAAAGTGTTTTTATTTATTTTTTCACCATAGTGGACTACTTCTGTTTAAATACATAAAAAGAAATGCTATATTCAATTGATTTTCCAAAAAGAACTGGAACTTCTTTAGTTCACGACTTAATTTCTAAGTTCCTTCTCGAAGTTACACGAGGAAACTCTGGCAATTGAAGGAAATAAATGTTTAAGATTTTTAATCTTTTTTAATCTAAATAATTTTAATCTTTATCTTTCACTCAATACTTGATTATAATTTAAATTGCAGTGCTTAAATACTGCATGCCATGCTTCAGTAGTCAATGAGGTCAGGACGTAAATATAATTTAGACCAATAATGAGTACAGTTCTCACCCGGTTATCCTTGTACTTCCTTTTGGGTAATCTTTTTCAAATACGTGTATCGCCACTTCCCGTCCTAAGATCTTTTGACACCAACACCGTAATCTTTCCTCGTTTGATGCGTGAATCGGGCATCGAGACAGCTGCTCGCATCTCGCGATCTGTTCCGTGACAGACGTCGCGGGGAGTACCTATATAGGCGGTGGGTCGAGCACACGGCGCGTCAGACCGATATAGACGACGCACGTGTGACAGCCACACGCTCTCTATAAAAAGACAATACGACTCGCCTGGCCACCGTATTGGTGATGTTTCGATGCGACACTGGAGAATCTTCTAAGAACTATTCATGTATTTAAAAAAATATGGAGGGCAACTTCATATTTTCTTTAAAGAGCAACTTTTTCAAATTAGAATTTAAGACCTACCGATCTACTTGAAGAGCAACTTTTTTCTAAATATAACGTAAGATCTATCGATCTATCTAGAAAGCTACTTTTTCAAACTATAACGTAAGATCCGCCGATCTATTTGAAGAGCAACTTTTTTAAACTATAACGTAAGATCTACCGATCTATCTGGAGAGTAACTTTTTCAAACTATAACTTAAGACCTACCGATCTACTTGAAGAGCAACTTTTTTAAACTATAACGGAAGATCTACCAATCTATCTGGAGAATAACTTTTTCAAACTATAACGTAAGATCCGCCGATCTATTTGAAGAGCAACTTTTTTAAACTGTGACCTAAGATCTACCAATCTATCTGGAGAGTAACTTTTTCAAACTATAACTTAAGACCTACCGATCTACTTGAAGAGCAACTTTTTTAAACTATAACATAAGATCTACCGGTTTATCTGCAGAGCAACTTTTTTAAACTATAACGTAAGAGCTACCGATCTATCTGAAGAACAACTTTTTCAAACTGTAACGTAAGATGTAACTATCTATCTGGAGAGGATTTTTTTAAACTATAACGGAAGATCTAGCGATTTATTTGGAGAGCAACGTTAGGAGCTAGACGTCTTCGCAGCATTTCGCGGGTTATTCCCCTGAGCGGCGCTGAATAATGAGCGCAATTATCGTGTGTACGAAAAAGATGACAAATAATTATGAATATAATTTTAAATTTTCTGAAAAAAGTTATGTTTTAAATTTTATTTTAACGACTATCAACTATTTTTCAATAAACGAATAACGTCTTTCTTTGTCCGACACTTATCCCCGGACACCGTGTATATATATATATATATATATATATATATATATATATATATATATATATATATATATATAATAACTTGTATAAACTTCGTCGTTCATCCTGCTCCCACTGATAGTGAAATATATCGTCACTTTAATAAACGCAATAATTAAAATTGCACTTAAATCCATTTAGTAGCGTTTAGGTGATGCACGATAAAACAGACAGGTAGATGAACGAAAATCCAAAGATCACAGCCAAATGTTCTATTCTCTAGATTATTTATAGGCATTTATCGTATTTTATCCCAAGGATAAATTGATTATTCACAAATAATAAAAATAAGGAAAACTATAAGTAGATTTTAAAAATATAGTTATATATTAAGTTTGCAGCCACATAACATTTTATTTAATTTATAAATTATATTATGCGCATGGTGCAGACATGACATTAACGGTTTTAGGTTTCCATACCTAGAAAGGATAAACGGTACCTCTGTGAGATTTCTCTCAAAAACCGCTTAACGCAGAAATTTGGAATCGGCAAAATAGTGAAGCATATTTACGCGCACTTATCCCAATAACTCACGCTCAAAAATATTTACACAGATGTCTCAAAAATATGTTTTGCATAGAAGTCTCAAAATATGTTTACATAGAGGTCTCAAAAATATGTTTACATAGAGGTCTAAAAATACGTTTACATATAGGTCTAAAAATATATTTACATAGATGTCTCAAAAATATGTTTTGCATAGTGGTCTCAAAATGTGTTTACATAGAAATCTCAAAAATATGTTTACATGAGGTCTCATAATATCTTTACATAGAGGTCTAAAAATATATTTACATAGAGGTCTCAAAAATATGTTTACATAGAGGTCTAAAAATATCTTTACATAGGGGTCTAAAAATATATTTACATAGAGATCTCAAAAATATGTTTTGCATAGAGGTCTCAAAAATATGTTTACATAGAGGTCTAAAAATATATTTACATAGAGGTCTCAAAAATATGTTTTGCATAGAGGTCTCAAAAATATGTTTATATAGAGGTCTAAAAATATATTTACATAGAGGTCTCAAAAATATGTTTTGCATAATTTAAAGTAGTATATCTTGAGTGTTATAATAAAAATAAGCCTTATTTCCAAAACAATCTTAAAATTATGAAGGTGTTTTAGAGACCGATGCACAGGTTGTTAAAAAAAATATAATGATATAAAATGTCATAGTTTATTGAGATATTAGCACTAACATATGTGTCCCATTTAACTAATTATATCAGGTATTATTACATTTATGCTACACTAAGGAACCCATATAAGTAATGAGTTATGATAAATAAAATAATTATACTTCAAATATAGTACGGGTCCCTCTGCATACAAACCAGACTCACATTATACGTTTTTTACTAATATTCTTATGTGTTTATAAGTGAGTGAAATATAAACTAAAAATGCTGTAATACTTTCCATTTTTACCAATGAGACTTTCTATTCTTCCCAATCTCCCCCAGCGCTATGACTAATATCCTTATGTGTTTATTTTTTACTAATATCCTTATGTGTTTATAAGTGAGTGAATTATAAACTAAAAAATGCTGTAGTACTTTCCATTTTTACCAATGAGACTTTCTATTCTTCCCAATCTCCCCCAGCGCTATGACTAATATCCTCATGTGTTTATTTTTTACTAATATCCTTATGTGTTGATAAGTGAGTGAATTATAAACTAAATATGCTGTAGTACTTTCCATTTTTACCAATGGGACTTTCTATTCTTCCCAATCTCCCCCAGCGTTATGACTAATATCCTTATGTGTTTATAAGTGAGTGAATTATAAACTAAAAATGCTGTAGTACTTTCCATTTTTACCAATGAGACTTTCTATTCTTCCCAATCTCCCCCAGCGCTATGACTAATATCCTTATGTGTTTATTTTTTACTAATATCCTTATGTGTTTATAAGTGAGTGAATTATAAACTAAAAATGCAGTAGTACTTTCCATTTTTACCAATGAGACTTTCTATTCTTCCCAATCTCCCCCAGCGTTATGACTAATATCCTTATGTGTTTATTTTTTACTAATATCCTTATGTGTTTATAAGTGAGTGAATTATAAACTAAAAATGCTGTAGTACTTTCCATTTTTACCAATGAGACTTTCTATTCTTCCCAATCTCCCCCAGCGCTATGACTAATATCCTCATGTGTTTATTTTTTACTAATATCCTTATGTGTTTATAAGTGAGTGAATTATAAATTAAAAATGCTGTAGTACTTTCCATTTTTACCAATGAGACTTTCTATTCTTCCCAATCTCCCCCAGCGCTATGACTAATATCCTTATGTGTTTATTTTTTACTAATATCCTTATGTGTTTATAAGTTAGTGAATTATAAACTAAAAATGCTGTAGTACTTTCCATTTTTACCAATGAGACTTTCTATTCTTCCCAATCTCCCCCAGCGCTATGACTAATATCCTCATGTGTTTATTTTTTACTAATATCCTTATGTGTTGATAAGTGAGTGAATTATAAACTAAATATGCTGTAGTACTTTCCATTTTTACCAATGGGACTTTCTATTCTTCCCAATCTCCCCCAGCGTTATGACTAATATCCTTATGTGTTTATTTTTTACTAATATCCTTATGTGTTTATAAGTGAGTGAATTATAAACTAAAAATGCTGTAGTACTTTCCATTTTTACCAATGAGACTTTCTATTCTTCCCAATCTCCCCCAGCGCTATGACTAATATCCTTATGTGTTTATTTTTTACTAATATCCTTATGTGTTTATAAGTGAGTGAATTATAAACTAAAAATGCAGTAGTACTTTCCATTTTTACCAATGAGACTTTCTATTCTTCCCAATCTCCCCCAGCGTTATGACTAATATCCTTATGTGTTTATTTTTTACTAATATCCTTATGTGTTTATAAGTGAGTGAATTATAAACTAAAAATGCTGTAGTACTTTCCATTTTTACCAATGAGACTTTCTATTCTTCCCAATCTCCCCCAGCGCTATGACTAATATCCTCATGTGTTTATTTTTTACTAATATCCTTATGTGTTTATAAGTGAGTGAATTATAAATTAAAAATGCTGTAGTACTTTCCATTTTTACCAATGAGACTTTCTATTCTTCCCAATCTCCCCCAGCGCTATGACTAATATCCTCATGTGTTTATTTTTTACTAATATCCTTATGTGTTGATAAGTGAGTGAATTATAAACTAAATATGCTGTAGTACTTTCCATTTTTACCAATGGGACTTTCTATTCTTCCCAATCTCCCCCAGCGCTATGACTAATATCCTCATGTGTTTATTTTTTACTAATATCCTTATGTGTTGATAAGTGAGTGAATTATAAACTAAATATGCTGTAGTACTTTCCATTTTTACCAATGGGACTTTCTATTCTTCCCAATCTCCCCCAGCGTTATGACTAATATCCTTATGTGTTTATTTTTTACTAATATCCTTATGTGTTTATAAGTGAGTGAATTATAAACTAAAAATGCTGTAGTACTTTCCATTTTTACCAATGAGACTTTCTATTCTTCCCAATCTCCCCCAGCGCTATGACTAATATCCTCATGTGTTTATTTTTTACTAATATCCTTATGTGTTTATAAGTGAGTGAATTATAAACTAAAAATGCTGTAGTACTTTCCATTTTTACCAATGGGACTTTCTATTCTTCCCAATCTCCCCCAGCGCTATGACTAATATCCTCATGTGTTTATTTTTTACTAATATCCTTATGTGTTTATAAGTGAGTGAATTATAAACTAAAAATGCTGTAGTACTTTCTATTTTTACCAATGAGACTTTCTATTCTTCCCAATCTCCCCAGCGCTATGACTAATAACCTCATGTGTTTATTTTTTACTAATATCCTTATGTGTTTATAAGTGAGTGAATTATAAACTAAAAATGCTGTAGTACTTTCCATTTTTACCAATGGGACTTTCTATTCTTCCCAATCTCCCCCAGCGTTATGACTAATATCCTTATGTGTTTATTTTTTACTAATATCCTTATGTGTTTATAAGTGAGTGAATTATAAACTAAAAATGCAGTAGTACTTTCCATTTTTACCAATGAGACTTTCTATTCTTCCCAATCTCCCCCAGCGTTATGACTAATATCCTTATGTGTTTATTTTTTACTAATATCCTTATGTGTTTATAAGTGAGTGAATTATAAACTAAAAATGCTGTAGTACTTTCCATTTTTACCAATGAGACTTTCTATTCTTCCCAATCTCCCCCAGCGCTATGACTAATATCCTCATGTGTTTATTTTTTACTAATATCCTTATGTGTTTATAAGTGAGTGAATTATAAATTAAAAATGCTGTAGTACTTTCCATTTTTACCAATGAGACTTTCTATTCTTCCCAATCTCCCCCAGCGCTATGACTAATATCCTCATGTGTTTATTTTTTACTAATATCCTTATGTGTTGATAAGTGAGTGAATTATAAACTAAATATGCTGTAGTACTTTCCATTTTTACCAATGGGACTTTCTATTCTTCCCAATCTCCCCCAGCGCTATGACTAATATCCTCATGTGTTTATTTTTTACTAATATCCTTATGTGTTTATAAGTGAGTGAATTATAAACTAAAAATGCTGTAGTACTTTCCATTTTTACCAATGAGACTTTCTATTCTTCCCAATCTCCCCCAGCGCTATGACTAATATCCTTATGTGTTTATTTTTTACTAATATCCTTATGTGTTTATAAGTGAGTGAATTATAAACTAAAAATGCAGTAGTACTTTCCATTTTTACCAATGAGACTTTCTATTCTTCCCAATCTCCCCCAGCGTTATGACTAATATCCTTATGTGTTTATTTTTTACTAATATCCTTATGTGTTTATAAGTGAGTGAATTACAAACTAAAAATGCTGTAGTACTTTCCATTTTTACCAATGAGACTTTCTATTCTTCCCAATCTCCCCCAGCGCTATGACTAATATCCTCATGTGTTTATTTTTTACTAATATCCTTATGTGTTTATAAGTGAGTGAATTATAAATTAAAAATGCTGTAGTACTTTCCATTTTTACCAATGAGACTTTCTATTCTTCCCAATCTCCCCCAGCGCTATGACTAATATCCTTATGTGTTTATTTTTTACTAATATCCTTATGTGTTTATAAGTGAGTGAATTATAAACTAAAAATGCTGTAGTACTTTCCATTTTTACCAATGAGACTTTCTATTCTTCCCAATCTCCCCCAGCGCTATGACTAATATCCTCATGTGTTTATTTTTTACTAATATCCTTATGTGTTGATAAGTGAGTGAATTATAAACTAAATATGCTGTAGTACTTTCCATTTTTACCAATGAGACTTTCTATTCTTCCCAATCTCCCCCAGCGCTATGACTAATATCCTCATGTGTTTATTTTTTACTAATATCCTTATGTGTTGATAAGTGAGTGAATTATAAACTAAATATGCTGTAGTACTTTCCATTTTTACCAATGGGACTTTCTATTCTTCCCAATCTCCCCCAGCGCTATGACTAATATCCTCATGTGTTTATTTTTTACTAATATCCTTATGTGTTTATAAGTGAGTGAATTATAAACTAAAAATGCTGTAGTACTTTCCATTTTTACCAATGAGACTTTCTATTCTTCCCAATCTCCCCCAGCGCTATGACTAATATCCTCATGTGTTTATTTTTTACTAATATCCTTATGTGTTTATAAGTGAGTGAATTATAAACTAAAAATGCTGTAGTACTTTCCATTTTTACCAATGGGACTTTCTATTCTTCCCAATCTCCCCCAGCGCTATGACTAATATCCTCATGTGTTTATTTTTTACTAATATCCTTATGTGTTTATAAGTGAGTGAATTATAAACTAAAAATGCTGTAGTACTTTCCATTTTTACCAATGAGACTTTCTATTCTTCCCAATCTCCCCAGCGCTATGACTAATAACCTCATGTGTTTATTTTTTACTAATATCCTTATGTGTTTATAAGTGAGTGAATTATAAACTAAAAATGCTGTAGTACTTTCCATTTTTACCAATGGGACTTTCTATTCTTCCCAATCTCCCCCAGCGCTATGACTAATATCCTCATGTGTTTATTTTTTACTAATATCCTTATGTGTTTATAAGTGAGTGAATTATAAACTAAAAATGCTGTAGTACTTTCCATTTTTACCAATGAGACTTTCTATTCTTCCCAATCTCCCCAGCGCTATGACTAATAACCTCATGTGTTTATTTTTTACTAATATCCTTATGTGTTTATAAGTGAGTGAATTATAAACTAAAAATGCTGTAGTACTTTCCATTTTTACCAATGGGACTTTCTATTCTTCCCAATCTCCCCCAGCGCTATGACTAATATCCTCATGTGTTTATTTTTTACTAATATCCTTATGTGTTTATAAGTGAGTGAATTATAAACTAAAAATGCTGTAGTACTTTCCATTTTTACCAATGGGACTTTCTATTCTTCCCAATCTCCCCCAGCGCTATAACTACTATCTATGGAGAATTTTTCACCATAAAATGTATTACTATTCTATTTCCTTACTTCTAACTAGATTTTCTCTGCGGCTTCACCTGCGTGGATTCTCAATAAAAACGGAAGTAATTATACTTATCCAATAAGACTAATGCGACATCTGTCTATCAAAATTTCGCTATCTACGGACATTTTGTAATAATAACTTGTTATTATGAAAGAAAAACCCTGAATTACATCCCGGGATTAGTCATTCTTCTAGTTAAAAAGCAGCCGTATAGGTATAATATGACTAACCACACCTATAATGGAAATAAGGGAAAACTTCACATGAATACTTTGCGAATAGTCAGTGGTATTTAATTTTCCAAAAATAGTTTCTGCTAGTATTGAATGCTTTATTTTCCTGGGTTTGATGTTATAAATGCATTGAAAAGATTTCAAGATAAATAACACATTTCTGGTGTGTGCTTATGGTCACAAGAGAGATGTGAAACTTCTAATTATAAAATTTATGTGTAAAAAATAATTACATTGATATTATATGATGAATTTTAGTTCGGCGAATCAGGAACAATGCGATATTATTAGTTTAAAATACAATAACATAGCCGTGTATTATATTAAACTACTCTATTCTATTCTATCTAATGTTATACTGATTATATACAATAATATACTCGTGTTATATTAAATTTACCTCGCATACAATTTTAATCAATAATAAAACGTAATTATTGAAACGATGCGCTCCATGTTCGACAGGGAACTCGCTTGGCCGATGACGAAGGGAGCCGAGTTTACCCAATTCAGCGTGACTTGAACGTGACGGCTCAGTATCGTTCACTGGTCAGAAAAAAACACACGTGTGCCTAAAGAAGTTTTCGCAAAATTGTATTTTTTTATGTTCTTACTTTGAAAAGATAATCTCGGCGACGGTTAGGTTTTTTTGGAAATCGCCAATAACATTTTATGTTCAGAAGATAATAGAAACCAGATATAAGAGATATCGGCATCTGTGAAAATATGTCACAAGAAAAAATGCGTCTTTATGCAAACAATATTTAAAATCATACGATAACTCTTAAAGATAACTCTTAGAAAATCAACCTAATCTTCTAATATATGTAAAAACTGAAAAAAATACTCCAATCCCTAATCTGAAGATTTTAAGCGGCTGCACTAGAAGTTTTAGAATATTATCGTTATTATTTTCGCTATCGCTACTGCCAATGCTGTCCTTGTTATTAACATTATGAATATTGTTTTATTATTATTATTATTACAATTAACATTTTCACCAACGTTTTCTTAATTACCACATTCTAATTAACGTTATAGGAATATGATTACTTCAGTATATTTTCTCAAATTGTGAATTAAATTCAAAGGCAAGCGAATGTCACATCCGCTACACTCAGATCGGCAAACGCGCTTCCCGTGCCGCCCGCCCGCCCGCGAGCTGCCCGCACGTGCGCTGCTCTTACACTGCCCTAAACATGCTCGCCAAGCGATCTAAATGCTTCACTTTTACGATGCGAATAATGTTTGAAAAAGTACATCGAAATATCAAGTATCGGTCTTATTTTTTACTTTTAGTGGAAACATTTCGTCGGAATAAGGTTATCTTGTTTGCGTTAAATTTAAAGATCAATAAAATTGTCAACATTTCTAGCATTTTGAAGCCTTTTTTTCTCCAAAAACTCTAAAGTTAAATATTTTTTTAGTTCAGATATAACTTACGATTTAAAAGAAATATAAAAAAACACGACTTAAATACTAGGAACGTTTTAAACATTTTGAAAGAAATTGTTAAAAAAGGACACAAAATAGATGTTGGTGATGGTTCGTACTTTAAAATTATTATTTATTAAATATTATAATATTATAAATAAATTATTATTTGTACTTTAAAATAATTAGTTTGTGCGTATTTATTATCTAATTTTTAATTACATATTTATTGTAAAACTGCAAGAAAAAAATCTGACTCGGTTGGACTTTAAATACAGAAAATTTATCGAAATTAAAAAAATTAAAACATAAAGGTTATATATTGAAAGAAATTAATGCCCACACAAATCCATCAACACTTGCTAAATTTTGTGCTATATTTTACTAAGACCGAAACAGACGCGAACACTTTATAATAATAATGCACAATTTTACGTTTATCTTCATGAGGATACGCATAATACGTTACCACACCTCTTGGTTGCTTTTCCATAAACTGCGGTATTCCCTCTCCTATTACTAAGGGTACTTGAGTAAGTTGATGACCGAAATCTTACCCTTTGAAAATCAATACAGATCTAATACTCTAGAAAAAAACTATGCAATTTAAATTTACGACTTCCTCTTAAATTCACTGTTTTGAAAAATCTCTTTTCTCATTTCTCTTAAAAGGTTCCTTTCGATTTATTTCAGAATATAAGCAAGTAAAACACACAATTAATGATAATTAATAGACATATATCTTAATTTGGAGATAGAAAAGACATATATCTCAATTTGGAGATAGAAAAGTAAATATATCAAATTGAAAATTGAAACGAAGACACAATTTGAAGACAATATATAAAGATATTATAGATGACATGAAAAACTACAAAGAAGTTTCAGGATGCTTATGACTATATAATAGTTAGTAATTATCTGTTCTAAGTATCATATTACATATATTCTTCTTAATTAAATCTCACAATAAATATAAATAACTGAAACCTTAGAGACACCATTAATAAATTAATCATAAATACTATTATATATAAAATACTATTAAAACAAGTTGTAATCATGGCCTCTTTTGCCCGGACAAAGTTGCGATGGACAGCTAATATAAACATAATTTAAAACTATTAAAGCAAACATTCTTTCTCGTTTTAAGATAATCAATTAAAAGTGCTAATTTATAATTTAATCCAATATCCAATGGAATTTTAAAATCATGTAGAGCATACTACTTTCTAATCTTCAGTGGCATATTGACTACAAGTAAAATCGTCTTGGTTATAAATAGCGCGATTTAAATTTTAATTGCCAGTAATTGTTAGAACTATTTGAAAGTAATTTTCAATTATTTAACCTTTAGTTATATATGTAAAAGTAAAAGAAATCAGGCCTGGGAACTCATTCGCATTGGGTACACATAACACGATCTTAGACGTTAATTAATTTAAGGTTATTGGGCAGTTTGTTAAAAATTATATAACAATCTATAAGGTAGTAATATCGTTGCTATGGTGGGTTGATTACAAGGTATACGGGCTTTGTATGCGTAGAGCGGCGCTGCGACCCGGGTTCAATTCCTAGTCGATCGTCGACGGGCCTGGACTGATGTTCTGGTTGGCTGTAAGAATATCACAAATCCGCCTTTTGCATCAATTGTGTATATTAAAATAGATAAATAAATAAAATAAAAAATATTAGACCTATAAAATCGCATTAATGCTGTGAATTTCCAAATAACAAATCTAGTTGGGTTTGAGTGCGAGTTATAAACAATTGTAAAACTTTCTCAAAAATAATCTAAATATTATGTTTATTAATACATATAGGCTAAAGAATAAAGTGTTTCTATTACTGCTGTAGACACACACAGACTCTATTATAACTATATATAAAAATAAAAACATGAGAAGCTATAAAAATGTAATTTTTAATCCTATTGGATTGATCATATGAAGAAAACACGAAGGAGTAATCTTTATTATCATAAAATATTGTAACAAGATGATCACTCCATAATTTAAACTAAACGCATCCAAGAATATACAGTATCAACTTCTCCACGTTCCCTATAATCCGGAACTGATTCATATCGAAATCGCTTTCATTTCGTTATTATAAAGCTATATTAAGAAAGAAACGTCTATGAATAAGTCGGATCTCGTGTGGACGCGCGCGGGAAGCAGGAAACGGGATGTGGAGAGATGAGAGGTCAGCTGAATGATTGGCATCATTATAGACGCTTCGTTACACCGACCATTGGCTATTGTCCATCTCATTACGATCTACATCTAAAAACCTACCGCACTTAACGACGTATTGTCTTAGCAGAATTATATTCACGTATAAATCTGAATTTAACAATATTAATGAACACATTGTGTTTATTTTTGTTCAAAAGTATCATTAGTGCCAAAGGCATAATGAGTTGATGGACCGTGTGCAACTTTTAAGCTGACACGGATACTATATCGATGTGTGAGCGAAATAGGATATTCCTAATTATTTATGTACTTTAATAACTCATGAATCAATCATGACATTTTAAATAACCTTTGCATACCTGTTAACGATATTAATCGAAAGGTACAATGAGTTGATGGACCGTGGACAAAAGGCACAATAAGTCGATGGACCGTGTGCAACTCTTAAGCTGACACTCACGGATATTATATCGATGTGTGAGCGAAATAGGATATTTCTAATTATAATTTATGTACTTTAATAACTCGTGGATCAGTTATGACATTTTAAATAATGTTTGCGCCCCTGTTATCGATATTAATCGAAGTCACAATTAATTGTGCAAAAATAATTGACAAGACACAGTGTAGAAATTACCGCTTGCCTAAGTTTAATAAATGTTATTTTATTTATGTGTTAATTAAAATAAAAGTATCGAATTACTTAGATAGGTATGAGTGTAAGAACAACAGTTCTTTACTTATATGTGGCATTAATTTCATCTATTCTAATCAAATCTATCTAGTCTAGCTTATATCATACTAACAACACAAATGAGAAAGTGACTGCTTTATATGTCTTGCTTTTAATACCTACCTACACAACTGATCCCCATGACATTTAACATTCAGTTAGCTTCTATCATGATGATGAATGTTTGATATATTTTATACGTAAATGGTATTTATTCCTATTTTTTGATAATCATAAAAATCCCTGCATTCGGGATAAGATTGTGAATATAAGTATGTATGTATCTTGAACTAGTTAGCCATTCCTTTTTTTTATTTTACATCACCATTGTTCTAAACTTAAGGGCAAAATAATTAATTTCTAATTTGTGCTTTTTAGGAATTAACTTATCGGAATTTTTAATATCTGAGAGTAAGTACATACATAGCTCAAGGAAGACGGTAAAAAAAATCGATATTATATTGTTTGATAATAATTAATATACCTATATTTATATATGTTAACTTTAAAACTGTATTTATTTTGTTAATAATATGATTGATAAATTATGAGAGAAATAACTTTTTTTAAATTTATGAACGCCTGAAAAAGGTTACTTATTTTTAATAAACATATTAAATCACGAAGTGTACAGGAAAAGTACATTTTAATTGTATTTAATTATTCCACTCTTCTTAGAGGGCCACATTTATATCTTTCTCTCCTACGTTCTAGTTTTTCGTCGGAGTTTTCTGAATTTTCCAAGTTTAACGACTACAATTACAATCTCGAAGACTTATCTTTTCGTTAAAGTAGTTACTATGTCGATTACATTATTAGTATATCAGGCATTGGAGGATTTATATAAAAATTATATATGACTAATAATCAATTTTAAACAATTCTGTAATCGTTTTCCCAAAAATATAATCGATTTTGTTCATGGCTTCTATAAAGGTGCTAAGAAAACCGAACGTAGGTACTACATACTTTCAAATTTTCTTCACATCCACTATTGTAATCTCACTTATGAAATTGCGTCCAGTAGTTTGCCGTTTTGCATGTTCGTATTTTAAGATGTAAATATGTCAACGAATGCAAGAATAATTTTCAACTAAAAGAACTATAATCGAAAAATACCTTCATTAGAGCTAGGCCATTAAGAAAAATCTATAAAGAAAATTAATTGCGATTTTCCTCTATTCATTTAAGATTTTTGATAAATTTTCAGATATAATTTAAAGTGTCTCATCTCCGTTGTTGCCCGCTAAATGTTACAATACTCAAAGTTGGCAAGAATATTATTTATCAATTTCATTACTGAACGCGAAGATTTCACGGAGAAAAATAAAACAAAAAATAGTTTCTCATTAGTCAATGAAAATTTATTTACTTCAATGTAGACATAAATCCATTCAAATTTAATGGAAATATCACAGTGAATCAATGAACTATCAGTAATAATAATAAGTCGGTTACAAGATTCAATTTGTAACATCCATGCAGATATCTTAAATAAGTATATATATTGCACATGTCTTTATTGGATAAATACTTACAGTTCCAAGAAAATGTCCCGCAATAAACCAAAGTACCATAATGTAAATTTAAGTAGAGAAAAATCATGGAAAAATCATACACTAAACTAAGAAACAAATGTAAGAAAATTCGACAACGAAGAAGCTCGAATTCGAACAAGCGTAACTGGTCGATGACTTTTTTACAATGCTGCTGCAATATAACGCGTTATTTTACATGACACACAAGATCGTCTTAAATATACAATAGCTATATATGGAAACTCTGCATCACCCCTTCCTATCACTCGCCAAATTTCCATGCACGCTTCCCCTTTAGCAGACTTTATATATTTACTTTTCATACATTTTAGCATATAATAAAACTGTAGGATTAACTAGTCTCTACATTGAAAATATTCATAAAAAATTAATTTTGTTTTCGAAATTTTGCTTATTTGTTTGTTACTCCGTTTGTCTGTTTATCTCGGTTTGTCTGCCTTTTTGTGAGATTTTTTTAACAATTCAATTTGATTTTTTTTCAAAAACGTAAAAGTGGACTTGAAGTAACAATTTGTTAGTTTATTTATTTCGTCTAAATCGATTCACTCAATCAGACGACGTGCCAATTTCATATTTTTAAAATTAATTTACGTTGCATTAGAACAATAGCAATAAATAAGGACCTGCTAGATGCTAGTACTTTCACAAATGTATAGTGCATTTATGCACAATAAATGGCGTCATCTGTGTTTTAACATGCGCAATGGAATTTTCCACCTAGATATAAATGTGAAATGTTGATAAGCAACCTGAAAGCAGGCAAACACATGAGGGCTGATTTTTTTGCTGGTCGTCTTCCGCACAACAATTTTTCGATGTTTTATGCATTCGATATTAACTTACTTCGTTTCCTCAAGTTAAATTCTATTCTTTAAATGTGAATCTGTTGGCAATATTAGTAATTTATTTAGTTTAGTAGATTTAGTATGCAGGTGTGTGCATTTGATTCTTACGTACTTTGTTGTATATGCATATAACAAATCTGCAGAATTAATCTTTCTGTATGTTAAAGGTATTTACGAAAATACTATTTTGGGGGGGTATATAATTAAAGTAATAAAATAAAACGTTCACTTTTTGAAACGTTTGTTTGTTGGTCTGTGAGGTTATTTATTCGCGTACCATCCAGTGATTATGGCTAAAGTGACTTTGATGAAGTTGTACTGATGGATAGATAACTCTAAAACTAAAAAAAACTAAACTAAAAAAATTATGGTACGAGTAGTTTGTTTGATATTTCAATACAAAGGGCATCATTATTATTGTAAAGTTATAATATTTGTTGTCACTGTCATAAAAACCGCCATACACATTCCGTTATGCTTATTTACTCCTTGTATTTTAACGTTTTGTTATTCCCTCGATCGAATTACTCAACACTTTTTCCTCCCTCGCACATTTTCTTTTTCAATTCACTTCTTTCGCCTACACATTTATTGCTGAATTAATTAGCCCTATGTTTTTACTACATATGTCAACAATCCATTCCTTATCTATAGGGTTCCCTTACCGAAGAGTCCAAAAGGAATCCTATTGTTATTGCAGCGTTATCTGCCTGTCCGTCCATCTCGCTGTAGCTGACAAATTTCTAATTTCTAAATGAAATAAGATAGGGGCTTTAAATTCACACATAATTTGTTATTCTTTGGTCCAAAATATAAATTATATTTAAAATGAATTAAAATGATATTTCGAGTAACCCCTACACATGTAAAAGGGGATGAATTTTTTATGTATATTTGTAGGATATCCTTGATTTCTTCGATTTGGTGGATCATCGATTCGACTATTATTTCTCTTCTAGTATATTATCCTGTATTTGGGCAAAACTTGCTAAAAACCTAAATATATAAAGTTAGGAGTAATCAAACCATAGTATTTTTAACAAAATATATTATATATTTAGACCTGTGAATTAAATATTAGGCAATATATTTATATAGTAAAAGGAAAAATATATTAACCTTTGTATATGGTAAAAGAAACTTAGGGATGAGTTTAAGAGTGTATCATTTGTTTTGCCTGTAACGTCATCGGACTAGTGTAGGCACATGCTCGTGATTGTTGCAAATTAGCATTGCATAAAGTTATAAATTAATGTAGCATGAAAATACATTTAACTAAGATGGAGATTTCGATGTTATAGTGAAGAGTTTTGGGAGCACTATTATGAGACAAAGTGAGATAATAAAAATATTCGCCAGACTATAAGTAAAAATTGGTATAAAATGGAAAATTATAAAGAAATTAAAGATTTCGTTTCACATGAATCGTAAATGTACTCAGAATTATAAAAGATGCAAATCAAAGAAAAGCTCGCGTCAAAATAAATCCAAGAAATCTAAAAAATCCAAGGATAAACAAATGCTGGAACTACGACAGCGTCAAAAAGAAAATGAAAAAAGACGCAAAGCGATTACGTAGCTGGCCCATCGGGCTCTATGAATCTTAAAAAATGCTCGGAATCATATAAAATGGAAACCAGAGGAAATCGCGCATGAAAAAGTCTCTAAAAAACCTAAAAATCCCAGGGCTGAACAAATTTGAGAACTACGACAGCGTCGAAAAGAAAATGAAAAAAACGACGCAAAGCAATTACGCAGTTGGCCCATCGGGTATACAGCATCCAATGGTAGAGCAAACGTCCACGAATCATGCGCAAGCGTCTTTGGAAGACAATACAGAAAACAGTGATAATAAAGAGATCTATGGCGACGTGACAGCATCCGACGAGTATGTATTGCGATCACCAGATTCCCTCGTATTGTCATCGTCGGGTATCAATGCGCGTACATTAATGGAGGGTACTACGGTAGACTACAACTTTATTGAGAACGAAACCGTACGTGCAATCTAGACTCGATGTACTACAGCTATGCAAGACTCTCATTGAAAGACGCACTGCAAAATATATCTACCGGATGCGGCAAACCCAAATGTAAGCGAAAACAGTTTCCAGAGAGATTCGTAATTAAATTACATATTAATACGAAACACTTGTTATGATTTTATTTCGACATTTTCACGAAAAATCTACGGCTCGGACCCGAAATGCGCCTTTTGGTTTTTTTCCGTTTTTTTAGCTCACCTGATTACAAATTTAGTAACAGGGACACACTGTACAACACTTTACTTTTTTTTAGATATTCCTAACTCGCAAGGAAACACTGTATCGTAAAATATAACCAGACATTTTTGATTGCATTTTAAAAAATCTCTTCTAACGCCTACTCTATGGAATCTGCGAGAAAAAAATGTTCGTTTAAGTACTTAAAAATTTTTTTTATTTTTTTCTCTTTATATTCATGTAAATAAACTACGTATTCCTTTAAAATGTAATCACAACCGTTCCTAAACTGAAAGAGTTGTGATGCTATGACATAAAGAGGGACAGACAGATATGATGAAATTATAATGGTTGGGTTTTTATCATTTCAGTTTCGGAATAATAGATGTGATGAAATTATACGGATTAGGTTTTTACCATTTCAATTTCGGAATGCTGAAAAGTTAACAGCATATACAAACAAAAAAAATATTTAGGAGTAGAGGACATCTATCGATGCTTTGGAGGAAATAATACAAACTTGTTTTCATAACGAACTTCAAATCGTGAAGTCGTTTCTTCTACTTTCGTTTAAAAATGATACAAACTATGTTATAGTATAAATACTGTAATTTTAATAAATTCCCTGCAAACGTACTAATAAAATTCCATCGTAGTTTAGTTGAGAAATTAATTCGAAATATTTGATGCGCCGCCAACTTGACTCTTACCTTCAGTCGCGTCCATCGTGATCCAGACGTTGCGGCAACAGCTGCAAGACTATCTCTCGTGCATCGCCAGTATCCTACACTATAAAAAAGCCCGGACGGCTCGCCCGTTGCAACGGAGACGCCACAAATAATTGCCATAAATACGAGAGGCTTAAAATACGGGGCGTCCAACATAACTTGGCTCCCGAGCTCAAACACGAAACCCCCGCCGTCTGAAATGTGCGCCTCATTATAACGGCGAATTATTTTGAAAAAGAGTATGGATCTATTAACGTCTCAACACCTGCGCGCCGTCTCGGACCGCGGACGCCGCCGCCGCGGCAACTGTACATCATTACTCAAGTCTTTGTTTACCGCGGCTGCTGACGCTCGTCAGCGTCGCGACGCCGCCGCCGCCCGTCGCAATGCGTCCGACGCACGTATTTTTGTACCAAAACTATGTACCTTCGTCGTTTATTTAATACACTCGCTCGCCCGGTCGCCTCTGCAGCGCGACTCCCGCGTCACGACTGCTGCTAAAAGCCGCCGCCAGACATCTGTGGTCACTTAATTATATTCCACAAAATTAAAAAAATAAGGTATATCTCTCTCTTAAATTCTAGGCCTATCACCGACTGAACATCATTAATTTATTCAAAACCTTACATTGAAAAGAACGACTATGGAAGAAGAATAATTTAATTGCAGTAACCACCTACTACGACTCAATAAGCATCGTAATACCTTTGTATGTTATTAGACTTGATATAAACAGTAGTTTAATTGCAGTAACCACCTACTACGGCTCAATAAGCATCGTAATACGTTTATATGTTATAAGACTTGATAAGAGCAGATCAAAAAGCGTCGTATACCTTTGTTTCTTATAAGACTTGATATAAGTAGCAGTTTAATTGCAGTAACCACCTACTAAGGCTCAATAAGCATCGTAATACTTTTATATGTTATAAGACTTGATATAGACAGTAGTTTAATTGCAGTAACCACCTACTACGGCTCAATAAGCATCGTAATACCTTTGTATGTTATTAGACTTGATATAAGCAGATCAAAAAGCGTCGTATACCTCTGTTTGTTATAAGACTTGATATAAGTAGCAGTTTAATTGCAATAACCACCTACTAAGACTCAATAAGTGTCGTAATACCATTGTATATTATAAGCCTTGATGTAAGCAGCAGTTTAATTGCAGTAACCACCTACTACGGCCCAATAAGCGTCGTAATACCTTTATATGCTATAAGACTTGATGTAAGCAGATCAAAAAGCGTCGTATACCTTTGTGTGTTATAAGACTTGATATAAGTAGCAGTTTAATTGCAGTAACCACCTAATAAGGGGCAATAAGTGTCGTAATAACATTGTATATTATAAGACTTGATGTAAGCAGCAGTTTAATTGCAGTAACCACCTACTACGGCTCAATAAGCATCGTAATACATCTGAATGTTATGAGACTTGATATAAAAAGTAGTTTAATTGCAGTAACCACCTACTACGGCTCAATAAGCATCGTAATACCTTTATATGCTATAAGACTTGATGTAAGCAGATCAAAAAGCGTCGTATATCTTTGTGTGTTATAAGACTTGATGTAAGCAGCAGTTTAATTGCAGTAACCACCTAATAAGGGGCAATAAGTGTCGTAATACCTTAATATGTTATAAAACTTGATATCGTCAGATTAATAACTAACTAGTCTCCGTATAATTAACTAGTCTCGGTATAAAAACTACTTATATCCTCATGCTAAAACTACTTATATCCTCATGCTAAACCCACTTATATCCTCATGCTAAAACTACTTATATCCTCATGCTAAAACTACTTATATCCTCATGCTAAAACTACTTATATCCTCATGCTAAAACTACTTATATCCTCATGCTAAAACTACTTATATCCTCATGCTAAAACTGCTTATATCCTCATGCTAAAACTACTTATATCCTCATGCTAAAACTGCTTATATCCTCATGCTAAAACTACTTATATCCTCATGCTAAAACTACTTATATCCTCATGCTAAAACTACTTATATCCTCATGCTAAAACTGCTTATATCCTCATGCTAAAACTACTTATATCCTCATGCTAAAACTACTTATATCCTCATGCTAAAACTACTTATATCCTTAGGCTGGAAAAAATTTTAAAAAATTGAATAGCTTTTTGTATTTCAAAATATCTCATGAATATCGTCTTGTAAGTTATGATTAGTCTTGATATTTTTCCACTCCATTAGCCGCTTCAGAGATTGGATTATGGAATTGCTTGGTGGTTCACCGCTAACCACTCGTTAAAATGATGCTTATTCTAATTGATGTGTGTCTCTTGTCGTATACGTACGAGGTTTTCAAGAAATAAATGAAATAGGTGTAAAAATAAAAATAAACAAACCATAATGTTTCTGAAAGATGCCCATGTTCCATGTGCTGATAATAACATATACCCATATATCGTAATATAGAGAAAACGTTATCTTCGAATTTTAACTCTTGATATATTGAAATTATACTTTTCAGTATAATTTAAAGATATAAGTAGCTACTACATAAAGATGATCCTTTCAATGTTATGTCATATTGGGTATCTTAATATTGCTAAAATAAAATTAGATTTTATTACATTTCTAGGTTAAAAATAAATTTACATCACACTAAACGCTCTGAATGCAATACGTGAAAGCTAAAATCTTTAAAGCTATTCCATTTCAAAAGAGCATCGCCACCGTTCATAGAATTTCCAATAATAAAACGCATAAAAGTATAAACGAATAAAGAAGACAGACAAATCAACAAACTCTTTGTTCGTTAATTTGTCTGTCTACCTCAGTACACACAAACAAAGCAAGGTCTGGTATCGTCTTGCCATGATACCTGAAAAAGTAAAGAGCCATAATTTAATCATCGATCTCAAAATATCTCATCTTTGTCTCCAAAGATGATCTCGGTGTGTAAATAACATTAACATTATCTAAATATATTATTTCTAAAAAGTGTTTTTTGGTCGAGCGGCTCGATCTCTTTAACTACTGCACCAAAAAAAATTTAAAAAAATACCCACTTAAAGCTTATGTTTTCTACTTTGGGCGAAAAATATAAAAAAATTCGAAAAAAATCTTTTTGTTAATAAAAAAATTTATTTTTATAACAATTGGCATGAGCGCCATCTGTGGGCGACACATCAAATATCTTAGCCAAATTGTATACTTGGAACACGCTAGATGGCGATATAGTGCAAAGAATTCGCACGGGTCAGCTAGTAGTTTTCATAATACAGATTACTGGCCTTTGTAATTTTTTCTCTATAATAATATATAATAACTTTTCTAATTAATGTTTCTTCGGTTTATTACGGGAGCCCTCCGACGTCATTTGGAGCAAACAAAATCATTTTTTCACTTATCAAGCTCGTTAGAACATATAATTGCCATCCCGCTGTATAATTCACACGAACGTGCGATATCAATTAGCCTTAGCAACGTTTCGCCCTTAATGTACGATCCATATAGTATATATGCCTCTACGTAACCCTGCGACGACACCTGACAACGTAAATTGCCATATTTCACTCATCAATCTCAACAGATCTCAACTTTATCTATAAATATTATGTCGGGGTATAAATAATAAATACATTATAATTTACTTTGAACAGACCACTTGCCTATGTAATTTTTTTTCTGTAATAATGTGTAATCATATTCCTAATTAACGTTCCGTTCGGGTTATACGGTTTACCATATACCTGTAGGTTAATATGACACCAATAAAACTCAATTTTTCGCTTATCAATCTCGTAAAATCTTATAATTGTCATCCCGCTATATAATTTACACGAAAGTGCTATATCGGTCAACCAAAGCAACTTTTCACCCCTGATGAACGATTCATCCAGTTTATATGTCTCCACGTAGCCCTGCGGCGACACCTGACAACATAAAGAGCCATATTTCACTCATCAATCTCAATAGATCTCAACGTTGCTTATAAACGTCATCCCGCGGTATAATATAAACGTGCAATAGATGTCAGCGCTGGGGTCAATTAGAGAGCTCGTGCCTGGCGCGCATGTGGCGCGCGGCTGTCGCCCATTGCTCACGGGCGCGACTAAAAATATTGCGGCAGATAAATTTATGGGAATTCTCAACATGATGAATCAAATGTTGGCGGAGGGGTGGCGGAGGGGTGGCGGCGGGCTTGCAGTCTGGGGTGATTTAGGTCGATCTGTATATGTCATTGTTTTCTAGAAAGAGTGTCAGTCGAATGCGTGTTTAAGGCAATTTTCATAGGAATGTTTAGTATGAAATTTCTTTTGTTTTTTTTTTCTTGAATTTTTAATCAAAGATATAATTAGCACTATCAAATGTAAATATTGCAATAAGAAGTCGGCTTCATTTCTTTGCCACCAAAATAACGAACCTAACGATTTATATATGAAAGTTTATATTAGTAATCTTAGAAAAGTAGAAAAAAAAACTAACATGAAATTCATTTTTTAAAAGTTATTACTATGTTTTAGCTCCGTAGATCTAAAAAGGAAAATGCCCTCGGACCGCCTGTCCTTATCTCGGTCAAAAATCTGATGTGAGAGATCATAATTTCATATATTTGCTATACAAAGCAAATTTTATGTACATTAAATGCCAACTTATTTAATTAAATAAAGATTAATATAATATTAAATAAAATAACTTCGAAAGTATAACCCACAAAAAACATAATAAAAATGGTCACTGTAGATTATCCGTAGGATATAGATATATGCCACGGACTTTTTTGTAGATATTTTTAAAATACGCAATTCCATAGTACAACATTTTGATATATCTCGTAAAGTCTAGTCAGCGTTAGTAATGAAAGTTCCCAAAATTCTACTTTTTATGAAATATTGACTTTTTTATATTTCTGTAAATATAACATGCATGCATTATACCTATAAACCTTCCGGAAAAAATTACCGGAATTATAGTGAAAATCGCATCAAAATCCGTTGCGTAGTTTGAAAGAGCTAAGCTTACACAAAGACAGACAGACGCGGGAAGCGACTTTGTTTTATACTATGTAAGGATAAATATATACCATATGTCTTTTATTCTTTTGTTTAAATCACAATGGTATCAATGTTTTTATTTCAATACGTCTGTAATACGGGTATCTACCAATTCAATATAAAGATAACTAACTTCATATAACGTCGCAATAAAAAGCTTTGGAGTTTAGTTACATTTATTTATGGTCCACCCAAATTAAAATTTATGAAAAACGGAAACAAAATTTCGATCTAACGGAGTTTCACACCAAAACTGTTTAAATTTTAGTTTCGCTTTTTCGTCACCTTGATATATTAAATTAAGTTGAATTGGACACAAAACGGTAATGCCTTTATAATTTCTTGGTATTGGTGCATCGAGATAAGATGCATCTATCGTTCCTCGGAATAATTAGTGCGAGCCGCTTGCGCCCAACACTATTACGCAAAACGTATCCGATAGGAGGAAGAGTTGCCTTCCCCCAATAAACACATCGCGTACATGAAGCGTTTTTTATCTAATTAATTTATTTTGCATCAGCTAATTATAGCATGTACACGTGCGTCAGCTTAATTAATAAAAAATTATTTTACTTGCATTAGGTTTCATGATACAAAATTTCAATCGAAGAGCATAAAATGTATTTTAAACTATAATATTAAAATTTACTTAAATGGAAGGTGCGACCTACGACATATATAAATCGCAGTATGAGTATATTATATTACATAGACACGAAATAAGTCACAGCCCACAAATGCCACCAAATCTTATACATTCGTTTCAGAAACGAGCGAAATGCGCCTCGTAGGTGAAGGTGAGGACGGACAACATTTTTCACGAGAGTTTTTCTCGACGCGCGTCCCGCCGGCCGGATGCCGCGCGTCGTGATGAATGAGTGAGTGCGCACTCTTCATCCTTTTTCATATTTAATTGAAGCGGCGGTATTTATAGAGCGGCGCGCACGTGCGCCGGCCGCCCGCCCCCGCGGACGCCACCGCCCAACGGCAATGCCGATCGATGGGTGCATTTCGAACAAAATTGCCTAAAACTCGTCAGAAATTGCTAAAATGAAACGTTCATGATTGGTCTCATAGAAATGTATATATATGCACACACACACACACACTACGGTGGTGTACTATATTAAGAAACTGATATCTAAAGGATACCAGTTTCTTAGTGTAGTACACCATCGTTCATCTGACGTTCTTCTTATTTGTCCAACTCATTTCCATTTTACTTTTAGTATTTCTCTTACTCTTAGTGTTTTTGTTTTCATTCTTATGATAATTTTCTTTATCCGATCATCTTTGACTGATATAGCTTCTTCCTATAATTATCCGGTATACATGTACTTTATCGAAGTTTCTCTTCATAATTCCGTAAGTAACCATTCTTTGGACCGTGTATTTTTCACTCTTCTGTCTATTCCATTGTCCGTGCAAGTTTAGAATGATATAACCAAAATACAGAATAATATAACATGTCCAAGATACATATACATACATATATATATATATATATATATATATATATATATACAAAATATAGGATTATATAAGATGCCCAAAAGTATATAAACAAAATACAAAAGTATAAAGTTTTCCACATATTTTACAATTGTAGAATCTAATGCTAAATTTATTTTCCGATTATTTGCCATAACTTTGATACTGTCTTGTTTTATTTCTAATCCCATTTTACTTTGTCGACTTAGTGAGCCGTCTATATATCTATACCTTCTACTCAATTGTGTGTCAATCCACATTAATTTACAAACTAATTTTAATACCAATTTCAAATTTTTGCAACAACAAATACTAATTATGTTCGGAGTCTTTTAACTCACGAAACGTTAAGCAAATTAATCAAACATCGTGAGGTTTGATTAATTTGCTTTTTGTTTGTTTGATTAATTTGCTATACGGTCTACCACCGTACAAAAAAAAAGGAAAAAAAAATTAAAACTTGGACACAACTAAATTCGTTTTGCTAAAAACAATATCGATAACGCTTAAATCCAAATATTCCACGACTGCAATTGTCTAGTCAAGAATTGACTTCAAAGTTGCAATTGTGACATCAATACGAATTCGTGTGTGTGAATTCGAAAATGTAATCGGCCTATACGTCAAAATTTTTTTGATCTCTATCTAACGTGATTTAGCTTAATACTTGAAACCCGTTCAAAGTATTTCAATACTGCTTAATCCAACTTTTAATACTCGGTCGTATTTAAAATCAAAAAATATAAATATAAAAAATCGACTAACTTGCTCTTAAACAAGTCTAAAATAGACTGAAAGGCAAATTAATAAGCTATGAGCCATAGCTTCAAAGAAACAGGAAAAATATTTGTGTCATGTAACAAGGGTATGCCAACTCCGTGATTTTCCCGGTGATACTTTCTTAATTTTGTTTATCCCCTGCATCCCGGAATTTTTAATTAATGCGCATTATCGCATACGCAAAATAATAATTGAAGAGCCACAAATTATTTAAAGTTAATTTTTAAACTTATTTATGTTTAACAAATGAAAATTTATTTTTACTGAGACGTAATTTTAAATTTGTTTTTTTATTCATAAATATAGAAAATCGGAGTAAAGTTAAACATTCAGTAAAACTTAATGTTAAAGTTAATTTTATTTCCTAACAATAACAATAAAGTGCTGAATTCATTTTTAGGGTTCCGTATCTTACAAGGGAAAATTGGACTAACATATACCCTTATCAGATCGCGCACGTATCCGTTTATATGTCTATCACAGTCATTTTTATCTGGAAGAGCTTGAAGCAAATAATAAAGTATATTAACCCGTACATTCTGGAAGAGCTTGAAGCAAAGTAATAAAGTATATTAACCCGCACATTCTGGAGAGCTTGACGCATAGTAATAAAGTATATTAACCCGCACGTTCTGGAAAAGCTTGACGCATACTAATAAAATATATTAACCCGCACGTTCTGGAAGAGCTTGACGCATAATAATAAAGTATATTAACCCGCACGTTCTGGAAGAGCTTGACGCATAGCAATAAATTATATTAACCCGCTCACTGGTAAGATCACCAGTCAACACTTACAAAATATTTAATTGGAAATTTTAGAGGGAGGCAAATTATGTACTCGAAAAGGAATTCTTGTAATTTCATACCACATTAAGGAGATAGAAAATATTTTTCCATAATTAAAATATACAAAATCGAAAAGGTTATTATAACGATGATTCTAAATGACACCCCTATATTTTGAGATATTCACAATAATATATATGTCACCCAATTAATTATATTAGATATTATTAAATATTTATTGCACTGAAAAAATCCCTTACCATAAACAATATTATTTCACTTGAAACACGGTACGGAAACCTCGACGGGCGTGCCAGACTCCAACTTGGCTGGTTTTTATTTATTTACTTTTTACTGACGTCCTCACATTTTTAGCGTAAATAAAATTTTAATATTTTAAATTTTCAATGAAATTATTGTAATTATTTATTTATTAATTTAGAATTATTAAGATCCGCCTCGAAAGACAAATGTGGGCGATATCCATTGAGAGTGCCCGGCTCGCGCCGCGACACACGTGAAAGGCGTCCATCAGAAGCGCGTATCACCTGGTGCGTTTATATTTACCGCGACAGCGGGAGGATGGCGTTGATAAATAACACGCGTAAAAATAAGCGGCGCCGCCCGCGACAATCACTAGCCGAAAGCTCTGTCGCTTTATTCTTACTTAGGCCTCTCATCCAATAACGAGCTTTTCTCAGTGTCGTTAACGTTATCTCTATAGATCTGCACAATTATAAACGTTATCTCTATCACGCGTTGTGTAGATGGATAATTGTGCAGATTATAATAAATTAAAGCGATGGGAGTTAAAAACGGTTTAATTAAAACTTATATTTTTAATGGATGATTTAATAATTAATGGATAAGTGATCTAACTGTGCTATTCCTAATTCATGTTTTCAATAAACACTTTTCCAATTTCCAATCTCTGCGCGAGGATTACCTTCTAAAATTTTTAATTTCCTAGCCTGATATAGAGTCGTCGCCATGGTATGTTGGGTTGTATATATATATATATATATATATATATATATATATATATATATGTATATACATATATATATATATATATATATATATAGTTAGATTAAAGTAGATAAATAAATAAACGTAAAAATCAGTAAACGTGTGAATATAAAATTTGATGCTTGAAAAACTGAACACTGTGTTCTTTCTAAGGATTGTTTAAGATCTTTTATAAAATACACTACACCATATTGAAATGAAAGCTTCTGCAGACGCACTATACGCAATTTTTCTGAGCAGTGAACGAAACTGAGCCGTCACGCTCGAGTCGATGACGCTGAATCAGGTAAACTCGACTCTTTTCGGCATCAGCCAAGTGAACTACTTTTTTAGCACACCAAGCACACTTCTTTATTAATATTTTAGTTGAGAATAATTTAATATAATAAGCGTATGTTATTGTATTTCAAAATAATAATCTCACATTGTTCCTGATTAACCAAACTAATATCTATTATATATCATGAATGTAGTTATTATATATATATATATATATATATATTAAAATTAGACGTTTTCACTTCTACCGCGTGATCATAAGCACACACCAAAATTTGTTTGCTATTATAAGTAATTTTGATTGATTATGTTATATATACCTATGGAGATTTGATACGAAAAAAGACAGCAATGTAATAAAACATGTATAAACTTATCTCTGGACAGTACTGATAGCTTCTCGCACAGTCTATAAAACCCATGAGAATTATCTACCTAACAAGCATGGAAATTCTACAGCGTGAAAGTTTTACACCATTGAAATAAATCCAAGTCAAATTTAACTTCAAGAATTAATGATATTTTTTGGTGAAAGCGGTCAAGTTCAATCGTGATCTGTCAATTTCGATTTTTTTACGAAAACCACTGGTTTTAGGAAATAGTTCGATTTTAAAATAATAAAAATTACAACAATTTAAATAAAAAAATTTATTTGCATATTTTCATTCCATTTTATAACAATATTATGAAGTATACACTTTTTTATTTCTTTTTCACACAAAAGAAAAGCATAAGTTTGCCTGCTAGACGCGAGATATTATCAAAATAAAAGGAAACGGAAAACCATTGTTTAACAATAAAATCTAACTAAATATCGCTTACTATATGTTTGGCTGGGGTAATTTTGAATAGTATAACTGTTAAATATACATATTTTCGTCATTATTTTCGTTTGCGAGTTTCGCAAACTGGGGAACTGAGTTTCACGATGTATATTTAAAAATTTCAAAGGTCATTTATTTTGAGTTCCAAAAAATATTTACAATTAGAATATACTAGCGTGACCCGTGCGAAGTCTTCGCATTATAAATTATTCAACTCAATTTAATAAATCAAAATTGATTGCAGGTATTCAATTCATTTCTAATTTTGCACACTGTGTATTACGTTTTTATTCCATTATGAAGCTCAGATGACAGATCAAACAAATATTTTACTAAAATTGACATATAGAGGCGCAAGTATCAAAAGCATTGAGCTAAAGCGCCACTTTATTTATACGTGAGTGGATTTGAAATTAAACAAAAATTTTACCGACCGTCAATCATATTGACGTTGAGCCGTTAGATGGCAGCATTGCTGTTTTGTGTATATAATTTTAATAATTAATTAATTTGCAAAAACAATAGCAATAATAAATTTTTTAGTTGTGGATGCTGGTAGAGCAAGCAATTATCTATAAAATGATATATAATTTATGTGGATTAGTTGTGAGGTTTTTTCTAAAAAGGGAGAGTAACATCTTAACCTTAGCGTATTAATATATATGATGATTAACACTGACACTTTTAGGACTGGCAAGTAATACAAACATTAAAAAAATTTCCTACGGATCTAGAATCTTAAACAAAACTGTCTAACAAGAAAGAAACAAATATTTAAAAAATAAGACAGTCATAAGTGTTCAAGTAGCTTTAATACAATGAACATTAACTGAATGTTCAAAAAGTGTGTACTTCGAACGCTTTTACTAACTTTTGGCAGTTGGTATAACTAAAAATAATAATCACAATAATTTTACAACTTAACTTTTTCTGTAATTCTGGTAATAATTACAAGTGTATTAAACTATCGTAATGCTCATCAAGATTTGTATGGGGGTACAAACCTGAAAAGCTTTTAAAGTTAATTTATTCATTTATTTTATTAAAAAATTAGCATCATCATTACCGAACACAGCATCTTCATTTGTTTATTTCTAAACAATTGCAAGATCTAATTAATGAAAATCTATAATATAAAAACACATTAAATTTAAATGTGTAATATTACAATGAGAGTAATTAAACTAAAACAAAGCCGAATATTACAAAGTATTACGAAAAGTATTGGGGGGATTCCCGGATTAAGCTACTGCCAGGAAATTCCCGGACTACGGCAGGAAAAACCACAAAACTTATGGAACATCTTTATCTTTACTTTCCGTGCATTTTTGTTAACATCAATACAAGAGTGTTTCAACTGATCCATAATTGTTAAATTATTGAAGAATAACCTTTTACGCGCTAAGTTTGGAAGTTGAAAAATTACTAACCATTTTCACTTACATATCTATGAAGCAACTTTTATGAGCTCAGTAAAGTTAAGATTTAAATGATCCGTAACTGTTGGAACTACTAAAAACAATATGTGATACTATCATATCATTGGAATCGTCAAACTCTTGGATTAACATTGGAATCTCTGCTCACAAAGCACGGAATATTTTTCATGATTTATTTTGTAATATAACATTAATAGAAACTTTATATTACTGAAAACTACCTTATCGATATAAAACTGAAAAATAAGACACGCGTAACACTTTACAAAGATTGAAATGTAAAAGAGACCGGCAAAAATGTGCCTAGACGTTACAGAGACAAAATAGAATTTTTAAAAAAGCTGGTATTTTTTTAGGATATAAAAAACCAAACAATTCAATAATTGACAATCAAGATAGAGAGACAAATGGAAATAAAATTTGTAACCATAATACGAAACTGAAAAGCTATCTGCATAAATGCATATATATTATAATCTTAAAATACAAAGAATAATTAATTCCAAATAAAAATAACCAAAAAAATTTAAGAAAATACATAATAACTTTTTAGCCTGCCTCTTGCTTTCTTTAACGTGTAGCCATTGCCTACATTAATTAAAAATAAATTGTTAACAAACATTGATAATGGTTCTATTGTTATCAAAATGAATGGCTTTTTCCATCTTATCGAGGTTCAATTAAATTTTTCGTCGACCCTGTCGTGCCTGTGAGCTTCATGGATTAATATGGTACATCTGTGGATGGAGAATATGACGAGACACAATCTGCACTTTGTTTTATCTCGCTAGTTCAAAGAATTCCGTAGAAATTACATTTAAAATCTATAATGAAAAATAACCTAACTTTGCATAAAAAAATACAGGATTTCTTTCTTGTCTGATTGACGATTTTGATAAAACTTTCAAGGAGTTTTTTCATTTTCTCTATATAACAGTATCATTTTTACCTTGGCCCAACACTATATGGACCTTTGACGGTATCTTTTTCCATTTAAAAATGCCGGTATCAAAAGTGAATCCATCCAATCAATTCTTAACAAAGCACGATCAGAGCGAATGCCTACACATACGGCAGGGCGGCGGAGCATAGATAAAGAGACACGACCATCTCTCGTCTAAATATTCGTTGTGTTTTCAGCTGAATTAACAAGGCGCGGATTACACCAAGTCAAATATCGGCGAGACGCGTGCTGCCCGCTTATTATTATATGTATTAGCCTGACACGCTCATTTGTCTTGCATCTCTTTATTCCCTTTGTTGTTCCACGGTTCAGACACATTTTGTAGCGACATCAAAGTAGCCTCGTCTGTAACGAGACCAATTTTTGTTGGAGCCGTCAGAATTCGGTTCGTTGAAACTGTTCTTGGCGCTTTGAGTGGGTCACAGCCGTCTGTATCGAACTCGACACAAATTTTTGAATAGGAAAAACCGTGATTTGTTGGGAAAATATTGCTAATTTGCGCCTTGTTATGATTTTGTCAACGCTTAAAAGTTTTTTGCAACAACAGGAAATAATACAAATTGGTATTTTAGTTGATTTAATAATTTGGTCATAAACATTTTCCTTTTATCGTGTAGATTAAAATTTTACGTATATCAATTCGATGAAAACAATAAACCTTAACTCTATTAATTTGACTTACTTGTAGCAAAATTATTGAGCGCCTCAAATAGTAGATACCAATCGATCAAGGACTATTAGAACTTGATCATACTTTGTATAAAGTCAGAAACGCGAGCACCATAAAACTTCTAGCATTGGTTGCCAGAGATATAATTTCTAGCACTGGTTCCCAGAGTTATAACTTCTAGCTCTGGTTGCCAGAGATATAACTTCTAGTACTGGTTGCCAAAGATATAACTTCTAGCACTGGTTGCCAGAGATATATCTTCTAGCACTGGTTGCCAGAAATATAACTTCTAGCACTGGTTGCCAGAGATATAACTTCTAGCACTGGATGCCAGAGATATAACTTCTAGCACTGGTTGCCAGAGATATATCTTCTAGCACTGGTTGCCAGAAATATAACTTCTAGCTCTGGTTGCCAGAGATATAACTTCTAGCAATGGTTGTCAGAGATATAACTTCTAGTACTGGTTGCTAGAGATATTTATAACTAACGCAAAATAGAAGGCTTAAAAATGGCATTTTTTTCTGCTTGCTTAAAAAATATTAAAGATATCCCGAAATAAAGTATCAATGACACAGTATATTCAGAATATTCACAGTTAAAATAAAAAAAAAACATGGAAATAAATGAAACAAATCACCTCCGTCGTAAACTAATCAATAGCTACTACAAGTAGAATTAAACGACTATATTTTAAGCGATGCTTTCTCTATAAATTTAAAAATTATCCAAAAAGGAAAAATACATCTTAATTTAGTTTGACTGAAATAAATACGACTTACTCGTTTGAATTTTTCGCTATATTCATCATTAAAGTGCCTATTTTTCAGCGACAAGTATTTAAATATATACCATGAGATATATTCTAAACCGTGTAAATCACTTTTACGTATATAATTCACTAACTAAAACTTATACAGTAGTCAGCATCACTAAGTAAAATTAATGAAAACAAAGCCGCAAGCAAATTACTGGTCTACTACTAAGAGGAATTATTGTGGACTTTATTATAACAGTCTTTTGACAATCAAGTAAGCAAATAACGCAACTGGCAACAAAGAAATATTATAAAAATTATGCAGTCAAAGTACACACAAAATGACAGTAAAACGAGAACATGATATAAATTGATTAATTAATACTATCACCTCTTTAATTAATAAGTTAAATATTGTTTATAGAACGCTGCGCCTTAATTAAAACACAAAAAAGCGGTCAAGTGCGAGTGGAATCTGCGCAGTAAGTGTTACGTACCATAACTGTAAAAATTTAATGTTTATTGCTAACTCTGTAACATATACCTCCGTTTTTTTTTCGATTTACTTAACATTTTTAAAATTAGAAGAACGGAAAACAATATTCAGGTTTTAAGCATAATATATACCTGAAAAAAAATAGTTAGGAACGGACTCCATACACACTTTAATTCATTTTCGAAACTTTTTAAAAATCCAGGAAAATTATTTAGATATCTTTTTAACCATATCTACATTTTCCATAATGACACAATTTTATGATACGTGTAACTAAGGATATGCATTTTACCTTCACTAATTAAAATTAAACCGAAACTCGATGTATCTATTAAAAGTAATAACTCATTTCAAGGATACAAGTGATAAAATATAACATTAAAATAATTGGTTGGAAATACAAAATTATAAAGACAAATTAAGTTTATTTAAAATAAAATAAACTTGATTATTACTAAAATAAACTTAGTTATTTCCGAAAGAGATTATCATTCGAAATATGAATGAGTAAAAATTTAAAAAGGCTCACTCGAATCTTACAGCAGTCCTTGAATGATTTTCATGTTTTTAACTGATTTCTTAAATGTATTTAATAATATAATGTAATACTAGTTGATTTTGGAACCATTAATAAAAATAATCTATCTAAAACAAATTTAAAGCACCTAAAATTTAGTTGTATCCTTTTGCCATTCTCGTAATGATGCTGCCAATCGCAGAATTGTATACCAGTATAGTCTGAATAAACAAACAAAAAATATTAAGTAAATGCCTTATGGGGTAAATTTACAACCTCGTAAGACGAGTATCTCAGATTCTATAAAGTACCGTGCTCAAATAAGGCCGCAAATGGCCAAATAGCTAGTCATTTAATTTCCGTATAAAAACCTCTACCTGTCTTATTCAAGAACTGTCGGAAGAAAACTCACATTTCCCAACCTCCCTCGCCAGCTGCGAAGGGCGAACTGACGCCGCCCTCCCCGGATCGATAGCATTCCCGGAGCCATTTTGAATTTTCCGACCAATCTCACGTGACTAGGCGCGGCGTTGCTAAGCAACCGAATAGCAGGGTGCGAAGTTGCACTTACCCCGGCTTTGTGCTTGGGGGAAATGTGTAATTTTCATGGCGCGCTAGCGAGGGGAAATGGGTGTACCTAGATATAAGTGGGTATTCATTATAAATGCTTGTATAGGATGGACCCCTTATGCAAAACACATAAAAATTTGCATAATTCAAACTCTACGGTATGAATGTTGACGGTAATTTATACATTATATAAAAATTGGTAAGACTGCATGTTTTTTAAATGTATATAAAGTGTAAGGATTTCACTTATATTATTTTTTGAAGCGGTTTCTGATTTTTCTTAGGTATATCCGATATAACCGCCTAGCGCTGGAAATAATTTAAAACTTAGGTTCTATTGTATATTCTATAAAGCTTAACCTGTTTAAAGGACCATCTACTCCAACAATTTACTGCTCAAAAATAGGTTATATGTTTCCTTTGATAACGTCGAATACCTGTGAATATTAATGTAACCCGATTAATTATTTCTAATGTAAAAATTGTAATTGCATTTTAGGCAAATTTATATATTAAAATTAATAAAAAAATTCGTAGAAAAATACTCAAGAGAAATAAATAATATAATATCATAGAAACAATAGGTTAGGTTATGGTACATATATGATACAAAGGAATTTTGAAATTTGCCTAATGTTTTTCTACAGTTATTAGAAAAAATTAAAAGCTCTCTAAAATGTATTCCAACCTATATACTATAACCCCAACAGACTTTCGGCATTTCGATGCTTCATTTCATTTTGAAAACTTTGAAAGTACTTATTTCTCCCAAAAGTGGTATTCTATGAGTATTTGTGTAGACAAAATTGTTTTTTATTTTAATGTTTTATTAAACTAGACTATTAGTGAAACGAAATAATTATAATGGTAGTCATAATAGTTATATTTTTGTAATTCTTTTATGTAACTATTTAAAACAATATTCCGCCCAAAATCTTCAAAGTTTCCTTTTTTAACATTCCGTAATTTAGAATGAAAAAAAAACGAAATGCTTACAGGATTATATTATTATTTGTCTATCTACCTATATGTTGGCGAATAAGCCTTTTCTAAAAAATCCAGAGGTGTCAAGTTGAAATTAATATACAACTCCAAGGTCTCGTAGTCCTGTAAAAAATGAAGTTTCTAATTTGATGCAATAAAAAAATGTAGTTTTTCAAACATTCTAATTTTGACATTCATTTATCGAAACTACCCTTAGTATGTCACTCGCTAAAATTACTAAAGTTACGTCACTCGTTAAAACTAGGAAAGGTACGTCACTCGTAAAAACTGCTAAGGATACGTCACTCACCAAAGCTACTAAAATTACGTCATTCGTCATGACTACTAAGGGTACTTTACTCGTTGAAACTCTTAAGGATACGTCCCTCGTGAAAACTAGTAAGGATACGTCACTCGTCAAAACTACTTAACCCGTTAAAGTAAGGGTACGTCACTCGTCAAAACTATTAAGGATACGTCACTTATCAAAACTACTTAGGATAAGTCACTCGTCAAAACTACAAAAGATTCGTCACTCGACAAAACTACTAAGGGTACATAACTTGTCAAAACTACTTAGGATACGACAATCGTTAAAACTACTTAGGATATGTCACTCATCAAAACTATTAAAGATACATCACTCCTCAAAACTACTAAGGATAGAATCTTGAAATTTGGTACGTAGGAAGGTTTCAAGCCACATGAGAAATTATTACGCGACAAACTAAGTTTCTTATTATTTCGATTTTCTTTTTTCTTTTGTATATTTGTAAAAACCTATTTACTAATCTTTACGATAATATGATATAACAATAGGGAACCTTCAGTACTCAAATTTTACTCATACTTAAGTATGCGAGTTTTACGCGTATGCGAATTTTACTTGGCTTTTTCAATTTTCACATTTAAAAAAATATTTTATTTTATTTTCTCCAATTTTCTATAGTTTTATAAAAATTCTACCAACAGATTACGGTATATTTGCCTTTGGAGAGTGGTTCTTTTAACATTCCATCCACATATTGATGAATTCATGCAAAGTAATACGTCCATTTATATTCCACACGAAAAAGAAAATACCGACAGGTCAGACAAGCGTATGTCCTCCTTTCAATTTCAAATCCGTATTGACGCTGGTCAAAACCAAATTTTGGTACGACCTTTGTCGTACGAGAGTTGGATTACTGCAGAAGTTCGACCGTGGATGACGTCATCGGAGGCGCGGGCGGTTCCAGGAAGGCGGCGCCACCTGCGGATTACGCGCCGCCCGGCCGGACGACGCTCGCAGCGGATCGAGCGGAGGCAGAGCTCGGTAACCAATGGTACGCGGTCGAACATGCACACGATTTAAATTTAATTTAATTTATTCAATTGGTTAGCGATTGACGGACAGTTTATACAAACTTTTAATTTTGCACTTTGTTGGAATAAGTATAATAGCTATTCATTAAATACATTTCGATACTAAATAAAATTTTATAAAATACTCTGGTTGAAAAAAAAATTAAACTAAAAAGTACTCGGTAATTAAAAAACAGAATTTAAATTCATGGATTGAAGGTTTGGCTGTGCAGCAAAACTAAGATTGAAAACATTCCTTCTAACTGATGTATTATCATAACTACCAAATGGAAAAAATTTGGAAATCATTTCAAAAGACCAATCTGGAAAATCTGACTTTCATTAAAAGAATTGTGGACGTGGTAAAAATGTAATTTATCATTGATATTAGAAAAGGACATAATATTTTAATAGTTTTGGCAACATAAATGGTTCGTAGCTAGTGTTTCTATTGAACAAACTGGCACTTCAATAGAATCGAAGCTACAAACAAAATTTAAAAAAACATCAGGTGTCACAAATCACCATTTAACTAATAATTACTCATTATTCTACACATTAATTATTATTTGTAAATAAATGATTATCCAATTAATATAAGGGAAATTTATTTCTTTATTACACAAACGCTTTTTGAAATTATAGTAATTATTGGCAGTTATTAATAATATATACATATATATCGTTGGTATTAAACATAATTAAAAAGTCAAAATAAGATTATTCACAACTAAATATCTTTTCATTTATTATCTAACTTTAAACATCATGTAATACAAGAATCCATCTATGAAAAATGTATATTAGGACAACCATTATTAATTGAATAGTTTTATACCTATAATTTTTCAGAACGAGGTAACTATGTTTTCAAGCGATGTATTGATTTTGTTTTCAATAGCAGACAAAATAAGGAACATATTTAATCTTTTTATACCAAAAAATAATCGCTTCAATTTAATATGCATATTATTTTGCTTTATTTTTCATAATGCCATTTTCAAAATAAAGAATATAGTAGTATTATAAAATAAAAATTAAATACAAATCAATGTCTTAACTTATGGTCGTGTACCTTGACAAATGGTGTGATGTACAAAAATAATGACTATTATATCTTAGTGTATAAGTATCTATACGCCTTGTATAATAATATAACATTTTTGATATTTAATTTAACATCATGCATATGTTATAAATATCTTAATGTATTTAATGTTAAAGATACCAATGTGTATTATATATCAGAATTGCCTGTATCAGTAACATCTTGTTTTTTTTAAATTAATTATTTCGTTAAATTGACAAAAAAATAATAGAATATTTCACAGAACCGTGCGTTGGGCGCCGCTGTCCCCCTCACTTACCTGCAGGGCTTGCACGTGCAGACTCCGCAGACGCGGATTCACAACATTCTCTCCGTATCCACTACGAGAAGAGAGTGCTCGATCCGCTGTCCGCCGCCATTTCATAACTAAAATGATTATTCCTTTGAACGTTCAAAACGCATCATTAAAAAGACCCTATGCTTTCAGCAAAATATAATTTGATTAAAACAAGTCAGTTTTTATGATAAAAATAATCTATCTCTACTAATTTTACGTGTAATAATTAATTCTTAACTCCTTATTATTTCTATATATGAAAAAATCACACGCCAAAGTGAATCTTATTTTTAAAATAACAGCTACACTACATAACATTTGTTTAATCTCCGACTACGTTATTTAAAATTTAATAATTTAAATTAAGATAAATAAACGTCCATTTTCAAGTCCATAATGACAACAGCTACACTTAAACACATATCTGTAAAGATATGCACTTAAACACATATCTGAAAGTTAAACACATATCTGTAAAGATATGTGTTTAACTTTCGACTAGGTTATTTGAAAATTAAATATTTTAATTAAAACAAATTAAAGTCCATTTTCAAGCCCATAATGCAAACGGCTACACTACATAAAATGTGTTTATCTTCCGACTACCTTATTGAAATTAAAGAATTTAAAATAAAATAAATTAACGTCCATTTTCAAGTCCATAATGCCAACAGCTACATTCCATAATACGTGTTTAACCTCCGATTACGTTATTTAAAATTTAAGAAACTAGCGTGACCCGTGCGAAGTGTTCGCATTATTATTTATTACATTATGAAGCTCAGATGACAGATCAAACAAATATTTTACTAAAATTGACATATAGAGGCGCAAGTATCAAAAGCATTGAGCTAAAGCGCCACTTTATTTATACGTGAGTGGATTTGAAATTAAACAAAACTTTTACCGACCGTCAATCATATTGACGTTGAGCCGTTAGATGGCAGCATTGCTGTTTTGTGTATATAATTTTAATAATTAATTAATTTGCAAAAACTATAGCAATAATAAATTTTTTAGTTGTGGATGCCGGTAGAGCAAGCAATTATCTATAAAATGATATATAATTTATGTGGATTAGTTGTGAGGTTTTTTCTAAAAAGGGAGAGTAACATCTTAAAACCTTAGCGTATTAATATATATGATGATTACATTAAGATAAATTAACGTCCATTTTCAAGTCCATAATGTCCTTAAACATGCCCGCACAATAAACAATGTTACTATACAGGTGTAAAAGAGAACATTTCTTCTATCCATACAAGTGTATATTTGAAGCGTGTTTCGGTAAACAATTTAAATGTTCGTTCGTTGTACTCGTAACTTTAACCGTGATTTTTTCAGAAACGGTTGAGATTGTCATATAGGTTCTTAACATTTTCTACTCAGTTTGATGCTTATAATCATATTACCGTTTAAACATATTACCGTTTTATTTACCATTAATTAGCGGAATGCCATATCGCAATTAAGTGCAATTAGATGAAATTTAGCACTCTATCATTATCGTACCTAAATGACAGCACGCCAAATATAAAATATTAATAAACATGTTATACATGTAAATTATACATCACTATTTCGTACATCTTAAATAATGATAAATAAAAACCTACACTTAAATACGAGTACAACTCAGTATTAACAATGTTACTAATAAAAACTGCTTAAATTTGTACTAATCTTATTTTAAAGTTGTACTAATCTTATTCTGAGAATACTTATATCGTTCGTAAGTTTGATATAACGAAGATATTAATTGCTACTAATAAACTCAATAAAAAAAGAGAATAACCGTTCCGAAGTTATTTGAAAAATCCAGCGTGGCAACGTCGCCTTTCATAGACAAATTTGTAAAGTATATAGCTGTGTCTATAGTTGAGAATACAAATTACATCTGTCAGATCAGATGTCGACTTTAGAGCATCTTTAAAATTTATATATATTTTTTGCTTTTTTTCGTTCTTGTTGAATTTTTCTCTTTTTTCCAGTTACGAAAGAGCGTAATATACTATATGATAACATTATTAAAACAGTATGAACAAAAAATAGTTAATTTAAAATTCGTAATAAAATTTTCAAAAAATATTAAAATTATCCTTAATATATTCTATCAATGAATAAGAATACCTATTACTTGAATTTTATTTAATTTAAAAATTGCCATAAATAAATATAGCTCTTGGTGCACGCAGTAAATTAAATAATAACTTTTCACCGATAGTTTCGATTGTATAAATTGAACTGTATAAAGCCATTTTATTTAAGAAATAACTTAAATTTTTTCTATGTAATTAACAAACACAATAGAATTGCAAAAATTGTCATAAATAAATATAGCTCTTGGTGCACGCAGTAAATTAAATAATAACTTCTCGCCGATAGTTTCGATTATATAAATTGAACTGTATAAAGCCATTTTATTTAAGAAATAACTTAAATGTTTTCTATGTAATTAACAAACACAATATAATTGCAAAAATTGCCGTCCTGTTATATGTACTTGCCGAAATATCAACTTTTTAGGTTTAACTTAGGTCAAGGTCTGAATAGTGTTTGACAGATGAAATTGGGACGAGCTTATCATAAAGGGAGTTTGTTAGTATCGTTTTTATCTATTCTATATTTATCCAAAGTATAACTTTTAACTATTCCAAGTTTATTAGTAACAATGTAAAAGTGTAAACATTTAATGGTATATTGTATTTCTCTCTAATTATTTACGAATATTATTATTAATTTTTACCGTGTAAATATGTTATCATGTAAATATGCATAATATAATTTTCGGCAAAATTATAAAATCTAGAATAAATACTATAATATTTTGATAAACTTCTATTAATCTAGTTTCTTCAATAAAGTGAGTTTTAGGCATTTCGGAAGTGGAAATGTAGGACGCGTATTTTCTTGAAATTCTCAGCAAGATCTCTGGAACTATCTGATAACCTTTTTCACAGGAACGAAAGTAAATACTTTTTAGGCTAAAATTGAGCCCTTAGAAATTCCCATTATTTAAACAGTTTCTCATAAAAACCGCTGTAACAGGTGGGTTAGGAGGTGCGTAGATGATCCTGTACCTAATGGCCTTGTCTTCTTCTTTTGAGATACAGAACTTAAAAAGCAAACTCTTTTAATGCGGGTTCCTCAGTATTAAAAGCAGAATTCCTAAACATTCAACATATTATACACAAAATTAAATATTTAAAGTGCAACATTATCTCATACGGATACAACCCTACCTTTAGAGATTTTCTGAACCATGGTTAGAAAAATATTTTAGTCTAGGCCTCTGCTGGATATAGGCCTCTCCAATGCACTTATCACTGAAGCTAATGCCCATAATCGCCACACTGGGCGGGCTGCTTGCTAATCGCAGCACTTAGTCACGAGTGGCTTTACTGCCCATTGCTAGCCTGAGGCATTTACTTACGCGATTATAACACCAATCCACCTCGCTCGACGAACGACCGGAAATCGACCCCAGGTCCTCACTTTGTGCTGTGCCGCCAAAGACCGTAAAAAATTGCGATGAACGTAATACACCGCAGTGACTGCATACAGATGAATATGTAGTTATAAATATGTATTTTCTGATGAATATCGCACGTGTCTCTAAGAAATAACAGTAAAACGGCAAAATCAATGTATACACTGGTGTATATAACTCATTAACTTTCAGAAGTAAGCATAATTATTTGATTACGTTTAATTCCATTGATGGTGGATAGATGATAACCATTGATGAGTTTCCAATATGTTATGATAAACAAAAAACAACATCATGGAATTATCCATAATTATTTTGAATGCTTACAGCTAAGTCAGACGGAAGTAGCACTTCCAACGTGCGCAATGCGATACGATACGTACACTGTTTTTACCATTAGAAAAGTAAATATATAATATTGAATTAATTTATAATATTATTAGTTAATTTAAAATATTGAAATATCATAAGTTTAAAACAATATTGCATATTACCACCGTGAGTCAATACAAAAGATAATTATTAAGTGTAATTTTTTAAATCAATTTATAGACATTTCTTATTAAGACAAATTCCATATTTTTCGCTGTTATATTATAGTGTTAGGAATTATTATGTGAACAATTTCTATTAAAATGGGTCCATTTTTACTATTTCCATACGATTAGTAGGAATTGTCATAATGATAAAGATATTGAAAATGTTCAACCTTTTCAGATGTTTATGTACTTCGCTAATGTGATGATCTCTGATAAACCATTTAAGTTTTCTGCGGGTTGACTGAATAAAACAGATAGATGGCTTGGAATACGAGACTTTTAATACTATATCAAAGAAACAGAGATATCACTGGATTAAAAATAAATAATAATTAATTTTTGTACGTCCACAGAAACGTATAACATAAATTCGGTTTCATAAAGATTTTGGCATATTTGCATTAGTAAAAAATATGAAATATATAATTATGTCTGTATAATTATGCCAAATACCATGTTAAATTACACTCATCATATCACAAGCATCAATTACATTCGTCATTTCACTCGCCCAACGATACTCTCGTTTGGGTATACTCGGCCCGCCGTCGTATATTGCCACGAGGTGCATCACGCAATTTTTTCCCGACCGTAAGCAATACTACAATCGACAGCTCGTAATTCTTCACCTTCGGGTGTACTCAGTCTATCGCTGAGTATACCCGAAACGAAATCCCATCAAAATACATTGGACAAAACGAGCCAAAACATGTTTTTACTTCAAAAATTGGATTGGATTATAGTTTCTAAAAGAAATTGAATATTTTCTTTTTGACAATTTTTAATCGTAATAATTAAGAATACAAAAATAATTGTCAGTTTTAGGGTAACTTTAAGGAACCTTTGGCCAAAAGTTCTTGCTATGAAAAGGCTATAAAACTTCGTTATATCTGTCGATCTGTTTCTGTTCCCCCGCTTGCAATATATATTAAACGTCAAAATATTATGAAAAATTTCCACTCTGTCTCTAAATGTACAACCATGGATTTGAAATCCCAAAAAAATTCTACATAATTATTTCAGTTAACTTGCATCACCAATTTCAGGAGATGTGGGTCAGTGCGAAATCATAGTATATTCGTGTTTCAACAAGCACTGTTCTTATTCTATACAATGATGTACTGAATATACTTCAAGAATCAAATTGCAAACTTTGCATACAGTATAAATCAAATACCGAGCATACAGTACAGATTACGTACATAGAGCATACAGCACATACTGCGCATATAGTATACATTACTTACTGTGCATACTGTATACATCACATATTGCGCACACAATATACATCACGTATTGTGCATAGAGTGCATATCACGTACTGCGCATACAGTATACATTACGTACTGCGCGTACGGTATACATCATCTACTGTATACACAGTATACATCACATACTGTATACATCACATACTGTGCTTACGGTATAAATCACGTATTGTACATAGAGTTTACATCATGTACTATGCATATAATATACGTTACATACTGTGCATACAGTATAAATCACATATCACGCATATAGTATATATCATTTAGTGTACATCACATACTGTGCATACAGTATACATGACATACTGCGCGTTTCAGTTATAAAGATGAAGCAGTGGGAAAAGCTTCGGGCTTATACCTGTAACAAACGCGGTCAAACTTATTTTGTATTTTGTAATCGTATCTTACTATAAAAATGTCTAGTTGTGGGTCAGCGTGTAAATTGATCATACACGTTTGAAGCATATGAGAGTCTTATACTAAAGAAACGATTTGATTCTGATACTGGTGCGTCTGTAGACTTGCCTGCATTTCTCGGGAAGTGGCGTTAAATGTCATTATGCTATATATTTAATTAGCGGGTATTATGATGTTTTGCCCTGACACAATTCTATTTACCAATAGAACCTTTATCTATTGAACACTTAATTAATTTAGATCCCAATAACCTGAAACGCCAAAAATCGGTCATTTTTAAATACGACCGATCGTATCATATTGCAAAGGAATAAAGAGATAAGCACTTATTAATTCTGCTTAATTGGATACATAATTTACCTTGTTTGTCTACATTTACCGAATACTTAAATAGAAGAAAGTAGTTTCTTCATCAAGTATATATTTTACCTCACACTGAGAGATACTCTTACTTTCAGAATCATTCAATTCTTACAATTTCTACAAGATTAAAATGACAACAATTCTACAAGATAATCTAACAACAAAAACATGAAATATACATCGGTGCAAACAATAACAGGAAAAATAAACTAAATAATAATAATCAGAAAATTAATAAATAAAATTTTCCATAAACTTCGCGGATTCCACGTCGAGTGTTATGATACGCTGATTGACAGGCACTTGACTCCGAATGACAACGAACAAGTGGCGCGGATGAAATTTAAGAACGCAGTGAAAATGTTTAGCGATAAATATGAAGCTGTGTCAACGATTCAACAATGATTCAGATCAATAAACTAGGGTCACTCTACCTCTCTCGCGTATTGATGAAATTGCTCGTTTATTTAGTATATGATCTGTGATCCAGGCGACAAGGCTTGGCTCCGAGCAGCGCTGCGTAGTGTCTCGCCTCCTTATAAGGATGGGCTTGGCGCGATCGTAAACACATCAAGGTTAATATAAGTGCCTCCCACGCGGCGAAGCGATGCTGAGATTTAAACCGTACACCTGCTAATACAAAAATTAATTGAAGTTGAAACTGTCTCTCTGAATTTATAGCGTACTTGTAAAGCTATAGTGGAATTGCTTTGACTATATTTTATTGAATTATTAAATTTCGCATTTCCCTCGCGTGAATTTGGTTTAAAGACGTTATATGCTGTATTTATAAATTGGTTACGAGTTAACACCGGTTACTTTACTCGACTAGCATATTTCAAAGGTGTCGATTCTTTTACGGTCAGTCATCTTCAGCATGCATGTCTCACAGAAAGATGGAAGGGATCAAAATTCGTATTAAATCCGAGTTAATAATGATTATTCTGTCTTTCCGTATTTTATTTAAGTAAGCCATTGCGCTTTTCACCATGTCTGTTCGAGGTAGCACTTCCTCCTCGCATCCTCTTTTATTTAAAATGTTTTGACATTATCTACCTGGAGTATATGGAGTATTCAATAATTTCTAGTTTTGTAGACCCCGTGGATTCCAACTTTCCGGATTGGTCCACTACCATAAGTTTACTTCCACCACCTGAGACAAAAATTATATCTTTCAAATAATTGTTGAAATTTTCGTTAAAATATAAAATTAAATGATTAATTTCTCAAAGATAAATGTACCAAAATGGAAAGACATCTGATGAATGTGGCATAGGGTATCATGATCTCGATTAGGTGTATTTCTGAAAAAAAAACACCTAACTAGTACAATCACACTGTCCATAAATTCTATTGTTCCCTAGGTTCATCACTTTCTTTTCGTTCATATTTAACATTAAATTATTTTAATGTACATTATAACAATCATATTTCAATAAAATTCTACTTTGTTACCAATTTCTTTCGTGATGTAGAAACTAACTTCTATGTATCATTATCAGCCCACTGCCGGATTTCGATTATTAAAGTCCCTAAGTTATAATCGGTGCATAAAAATTAAAAGCGGATTCTTTAGATTGAAACTCCTTCATCCACCGTTACCGTTCATCCTTCTACTAGAGACAGCGTTATCATATATTTAAATATAAACAGTTAATGTAAATACTTTCTAACTAAAGAGCTGAACTATTGCAACATAATTCGAAATCCATAGTTCGTCACACGCGATGCGACCCAAGCATTCCCACCCAACACCCACTTCAGACGATGATCACTGAGGCTAATAAAATATCTAGGGTTGTCAGACGAACGGAACTAGACTAGTTTACCTAAATATGTTGAACAATGTTTACAATCCAGTTCGTAGCCATTGTGTTTCGCTAAATGAACTGATGCAAGAAATAAATAGCTTTTTTTTAACGAATTTGATATAATTACATATTTTTTAATAAATCATAGATGCTAAATTAGGTGGTTGATTCGACCAATTCAACCAATAGTTATACCCGAAATAGACTTCCTTAGCTAAGACTTAAAAATATTTATATGAAAAATTTTGTTCCTTCAAATGTTGTACTCGAGTTTTGTTTTTCAATTTAATCTTTAGTGTGTCACATATATATAGTTCTAGAGATATTACCAAAAACGTTCACTGAATAAAACATATTTGGTAAAAAAAACCATGCCCGAGATACCTCCCTCCCCCTTCCTTCTTTCAAAAACAGTCGTAGTCAAAATTATAAAAAAGACTCTAAATCTTAATAGTTTTTTGGGAAACTCACGACTTTAATACATCCGTGAAAGGTATGTTAATGTAGCCTCAAACGTTTAAATTCGTATTACACGTTCTGCTTCTACTTAACAGGTTTATATTTGAAGTGAAAACTTCTTTAGGCTCACCACGCGCACTTTTTCTGAACAGTGAACGAAACCAAGTCGTCACGGGTCGGGGTCGGGGTCGCTGAATCGGGTAAACTCGGCCCCATTCGGCATCAACCAAGTGAACTACTTTTCTTGGCCCACCAAGCGCACTTTTTTTAAATATCAAGTGACTATTTTTTTAGGCTCCTTTTGATTAATATTTTATTTGATTATAATTTAAAATAATATGCGTATGTTATTGTATTTTTTATTTTAGTTTTCACTTCTATCGTATTTTAAACATGCACCAGAATTTTTTTTAATTCGGTTTTTCTATTCTCCACAATTTAGAAGTTTTTGAACGTCAATCTGCAAGCCCTGACACGTACCTAATAGCACATCACGTCTAGATATCAAGATTTCCCACAATGGTAGCCCTGGTCACATCGCGGTTACATAAGCGAAGGTGTAGCCGACCTGTTGCCATTCAAAACAAATCTCAATGAGTGCAATTCATTGCGGTCGTCGAACCCGCGCCCGACACCTACATGTATTGACACGGCCAGCACCTGAGATAAAAATATTATTGAATACCAGTCACCGGGTCCCACACGTTTAAAGATTACTATTTTTTGCGGGCGCACGAAGCGAATGGCCTAAAGCTATCGCCTTTATAAATTCGTTAACAAGAAATACGACCATTCTCGTATAAATCGTTCACATTATCAAATAGACTTTAAAAGATTCTCGAGTTGCAGGTGTTTAATCTAAGTAGGCAAACATGCCATTAGCCAAATCTGCCTTTATCTTAAGTGCAAAATAAATTCTCTGTCATACTTTAAGTATAGCATAAGTTGTAGATATTTCAATTAGTAGCTGACATATAACGAAAACGCCATCAAAGAATTTTAGATACAAAAAAGAGGGTCTGATTTTGATAGCAGTACTGGAAAAAGTTAGATTAAATCTGTACCAACGATGAATGTAATATATAGGTTTCATGCTCAAGTTCCGTTTCAAATTGCCTGTGTGTGTGTGTGTGTGCCTGCGTGTGTTTCTGTATGTGTGTGTGTGTGTGTGTGTCTGTGTATATATATGTACGTGTTTCTGTGTGTCTGTGTATGTCTCTCTCTGTATGTGTATGTGTATGTGTATGTGTCTGTGTGCGTGTGTCAGGTTCTGTTTTTTTCTCCTTGCGATCCCATCCTGTGGAGTGCCAAATGAAAGAAAGGAGAATAAAAAATAAAATCAGAAATATGACATTAAACATCAGACCCTCATACAGAATGAAAAAATAACTTTATTCTAACCCTTCAATAGTGTACCTTTAAAAATAACTAGTCAGAAACAATTTTTACTGTTTTTTTTTTAATGTCAAAGAAATATTTTCCTATATAAATAAGAAATTATTGTATATAGCTTTTTAAATATCTATTTATACATTAAGAGTTATATTTTTTAAATATCCTGGAAACAAACAATGTAATCCTTTAAATTTGAAATTAAGGTTTTTATATAAATTTGTAACATATTCAATCGGATCTATTGTGAACAAGTGAACATAAAACATAGACGAATTAATAATAATTGCACAATTTTGTTACATATTTGCGAAAATGTAATGATTGATTATAATTTTATGTATAATGCAATCGTCAAATTCTCAAAGTTTTATTTTATAATTTATTGCATAATCTTCTCGACTAAAATATGATTACAAAGTAATTGTGCGATAAATTTACACATTTTACACATCTGCTCGAACGGACAAGAGTGCTTAATAGCAGAAACCTTTGGCCCATGCTGCAGAGTTACCCCTAAGGCGAGCATTCGGAATGACCAATTTAAAAAAAAAATCCAAACCCTTCTTTAGAAATAAAGACGCTTTGTGCAGAATATTTTACATGCTTTTCATGCATTAAAATTTTCCGATTCGGAAAACGAACGTGGAACCGGCCTTACTTACCGGCCATGTTGGCAGTCAAACCAAATTAAAAAGTTGATTTAATCATTTAACAGGTAAGGATAAATCCCTACTAATATCATAAATTGAAAAATGTCAGTTGATCCCTACCAATATTACAAATTGAAAAATATCAGACTGGTTTCAAACATAAGTACAATATGTCAAAAAAAATTATTCAATTCCTTCAATTAAAATGACTGGTTTTCCATTTATAACAAGATATAAGACAGTATAAATTGCACAAAAAATCGCCTTACATTTATATTTACCTGTCAAAATGTTATGTCAAATGTCAGTGGTCAAATGTACACTTACTTTTTTACGTGGCGTTCATAGTATAATTCATTTATTTTTTTTTAACTACCCAGTCGTTACGTTATATTAAAAAAATGATAACTTTACATGCTGTTATATTGAACTTCACATAAATATATTTGAATGTAAATTATTTAAATGTTTACGGTCAATATACTATGTAAAATTTCGAGTTTTTACTTCAAAACGTTTTGCGAGAAAAACGGCTGTAACAGATGGATGAAGACATGAATTATGCTAAACGAGTTCCCTTTTTTACTTTTGAGATACGGAACCTTAAAAATAGTGAATCAGCCTTGAATAAGTCAAATAAACCAATACATTTATCCTATCTTATTCGCAAATCGAAAATCAGAAAAAATCGAGATGAAGTATTGTTTGCAATCGGGCGCAATACGAAATACTGTTTATAGGCACGTATAACAGACCGAACTCAATATTCCACGCCGTTTGAAAGCAATCGGGGCTTGCAAATGGCATAGAATATGTAACAGTGTGGAGGAGAACCTCGTATACGCGTATAACAATCCGAATTCCAAATTCCGCGCTATTCGCGAAAATTCGAATATTGCAAATGGGGCTGAATAACTAGTCAATCGATACCGAAAAAAATGTTTCCGCTATTATCAAATACCGAAAGTCTGCGTACGTGTTTAATGATCCGATACAAAATCGGTATTTTTATGCCATTGTTTTTAAATTTATTGAAAAAGAAAATAGTTAGTTTGAAATATTTTCTAAAGGAAACCGGCTGTGTAAGATCGAATGGAGAATATTATTTTCTCCATCGTAAGGATGTTAATTACCTCATATGAAAATAAAAAACCTGAGTTCATTTCCATTGTAGATTTAGCCTTTCATCAGTATAGTATGCTAGAAAAGATTTTAATATCGTTTAGGTTGAAGGTTTTTAACTATTCCTTACAGTACTATAAATTCTGTACAATTTCTAAATTTACAGGGTCATCAACACAGAAACTTATTTACCCAATAACCTTGGATCTTCGCACAACTAGACAACGATAATAAACACCCACCGCTTTTGTTTGCGTATACAAACAGAAACTGCAGGAAGGGCCTGAATATTTAGATAAGCGACAAGTGTTCTCGGAAATAGTCCAAAGGACCCAAGATAATGCCGAATACCATCCTTCAGGTGGGTCCTTTGTCCTGCGCATCCGTCTTTGTGCGCATTCCTGGCGCGAAAAGATACAAAACGCTATTTAACAACAAAGGTTTAACAATACCGGGTTTTGTAGATACACTTTCGATTCATAGTTTGAGAACATTTGAAAAATCACGTTTTGAATACTGATTTTTTTTTAAATCACGTATATATATATATATATATATATGTATATATGTATATATGCATATATATATATATATATATACATATATATATATATATATATATATATATATATATATATATATATATATATATATATATATATATAATGTGTAATTTAATTTAACTAGCTGACGCGTGCGAAGTCTTCGCACTATATCGCCATCTAGCATGTTCCAAGTATACAATTTGGCTAAGATATTTGATGTGTCGCCCACAGATGGCGCTCATGCCAATTGTTATAAAAATTAATTTTTTTATTAACAAAAAGATTTTTTTCGAATTTTTTTATATTTTTGGCCCAAAGTAGAAAACATAAGCTTTAAGTGGGTATTTTTTTTTTTTTTTTGGTGCAGTAGTTGAAGAGATCGAGCCGCTCGACCAAAAAACACCTTTTAGAAATAATATATTTAGATTAGGGTCGCTAAATAGGCTAACAATATAAGTATAATTCAGCATATTCGCCACAGAGGTAACGCAAAAAAATAACAGACACGTGATGTTTATTTTTAATGTGTTATTTTAGTTAAGGATTAACTTTTACCCGGGAATTCGCTAACGTATATTCTTTTAATTTTTTTGGAAAAAAGTTCTCCGATAATAATGTTTTCGTTGCAAAAGTACCCTCGATCAAAATAAAAATAACTTACATCTTCGCATCAACTTTTCCTTCGTTTTCTTGTCAAGTTTGTTTTCACCCAGCTTTTAAGACCGTGCAGTCGATCTTACTACCTAAGAGTTATGAATTGAATTTCAAATTTCGTGGAAACCATTTGGTTAAAAAATTCTTTATAAATATGTGAATCTATACCTTAAGCATTATCTCTAGAAAAGTATAACTCAAATAAGGCTAGCAGTGTCTATGTGATGCTTAAACAATAGATAAACAAATAACCAAAAAAACTAACAGACAAAGAAGTTATAAAAAATATTCGAAAAAGAACACAAGTAACCTTAATTTTTATTTGAACCCAAAATATTAATCGTCTCAAAGTTTCGTTCAAATCTTCACACTCGAACAAACGGATAGACATCCAAAAACTAAAAAAATACTTTTTGCTAAATATTTATAATATACTATTTATTTTTTCAAAATAATGTTTAATATATAGACACATCTGTATCTTCAATGTTACTGCTTTATAGCAGTATAAATTACCACAATCTGAACTAGAATATAAACTTTCACTACTCGAAAATACGCATTCACACATTAACATTCAACACTCGAAAATATGCATTCACCAAAATAAACATTCACACAATAGCATTTACCACTCGAAAATATACAATAAACATTCAAACAACTCCTAATCTAAACTATTACCTTTTTACTCTTGTAACGAGTCAATTATTCTCTATACTTTATTATATTATCAAAACTATATTATCTTATTACCATTAAACCAACCCAAGAATTCGTAATTGAAATTTTTCTCAAGAAATATTTATTGTTTAAGAGCCAGATAGCCACAACAACCAATATTTAGATAAGCGACAAGTGCTCTCGGTATTTGTTCTGATATATGAAATATTATTAGCATTTAACAAGCTGCTATTCCTCTGCCTTTTTAATTCTACTGACACCGTTAAAATATCCAATCTAATCGGTGATTAAATCTCCAAGCATTGGTTCGACTAACTTCTTCGATTTACTTAAGTAAATAAAATCTTCAAAGGCTTAAAAGATACTTACTGGTAGGGATGTTGCTGATATGGATTTTTAGAGACGCTGATTCTTTAAGATTGACATCATATAATGCTAATTCTAGTGTTAAATATTTAATTATAATAATTAATTGTAGGTACATAAGGTTAGTAATAATTTACTATGAGGTTAGTAATCATTTATCATGTTTATTATGAATTAGACAATAGTAATATCAATGTTATATTAAATTTAATTTCTAATTCGTATACAAATGTCTAATTAGTCACAACTCTACTTATGAGTAGGTTCGTCATTAGATGTTGTCCAAACTTTACCAACATTTGCTATAAAAGGATCTCTTGTAAGGAGTAAACCGTAAATAAAAATATAATGGATAAATATCTATATTCGAAAGCTGAAAATATACTTACGAGTGGATACGTCATCGGATATTGTCCAAATTTTAACAACATTTGTTGTATAAAGGTCTCTTGTGAGGAGTAAACCATAAATAAGAATACTGTGAATAAATATCTATATTCAAAAGCTTAAAAGATACTTACGTGTGGATACGTCATCGGGATACTTACGTGTGTATACGTCATAATATATTGTCCAAATTTTAGCAATATTTATTGTAAAAAGGTCTCTTGTAAGGAGTAAACCGGAAATAAGAATACTGTGAGTAAATATCTATATTCAAAGGCTTCAAAGATACTTACGAGTAGATTTATCAGTAGATATTGTCTAAACTGTAGCAACATTCGTCGTAGAAAGGTCTCTTGTAAATGAAAACTACTGTGAGTAAATAACTATATTCTAATAAATAAAAAATAATGAATTAAAAAGATTCATCATTTTTATCGACAACCTGGCAGTTCCATTATAAGTATGATCGATGCTGTTATCTTCTCAAGCGGTGCTCTTAATTCCTTATTTTATGAAAACATTTACTAATCATAACCATAACAATCATTAATCAATCATTAACTAATTATAATACTAATATATCGATGTTGAATTTGGTTTTATTTCTTCCTTTACCTGGATATAATATTTGGTTCAAATTTATTTTTTTTATTTTATGTACCTTAGGTGTGAATTCGACGTCGTTTTCAGTTTTGATTTATTCGATTTTGATTCAATTTATTCCCTTAAAAAAGCAATTTTAAATATTATGTTACACGATCTGTTAAAGATATGATCATACATTTAAGCGCTAAATTTAGCAATAAATTAGTAACAATTATATTGTGTTTCGACTAATAGCTTTATTACAGTATTAAGAACATAAACCTGTTCAAAACGAGAAGAACCCGCACTATGGAGGCCCACAATGGTGTTGCCAGATTTTAATTCGATTTATTCCCTTTAAAAGCATTTTTAAAACATTATATTACAAAATCTACTAATAATGTGATCACATATTTAAGCAATAAATTAGTAGCAATTATATCGTATTTCGTTTAACTTTATTGAGAATAAATGAGATTAGATCAATTACTAATAGCTTTATTACAGTATTAATATCATAAACCTGTTCAAAACAAGAAGAACCCGCACTACGAAGGCCCATAATGGTGTTGTCAGATTTTAATTCCATTTATTCCCTTTAAAAGCATTTTTAAATATTATATTACACGATCTATTAATAATATGATCATATATTTAAGCAATAAATTAGTAGCAATTATATCGTGTTTCGTTAAACTTTATTGAGAATAAATGAGTTTAGATCAATTACTAATAGCTTTATTACAGTATTAAGAACATAAACCTGTTCAAAATAAGAAGAACCCGCACTACGAAGGCCCTTAATGGTGTTGTCAGATTTTAATTCCATTTATTCCCTTTAAAAACATTTTTAAAGTATTATGGTACACGATCTGTTAATAATATGATCATATATTTAAGCAATAAATTTAGCAATAAATTAGTAACAATTCTATTGTGTTTCGTTAAACTTTATTGAGAGTACATGAATGTATATCAATTACTAATAGTTTTATTACAGTACTAATAACATAAACCTGTTCAAAACGAGAAGAACCCGCACTACGAAGGCCCACAATGGTGTTGCCAGATTTTAATTCAATTTATTCCCTTAAAAAGCATTTTTAAAATATTATATTACACAATCTATTAATAATATGATCATATATTTAAGCAATAAATTAGTAGCAATTATATCGTGTTTCGTTAAACTTTATTGAGAATAAATGAGTTTAGATCAATTACTATTAGCTTTATTACAGTATTAATAACATAAACCTGTTCAAAACGAGAAGAACCCGAACTACGAAGACCCATAATGGTGTTGTCAGATTTTAATTCCAATTATTCCCTTTAAAAACATTTTTAAAATATTATGGTACACGATCTGTTAATAATATGATCATATATTTAAGCAATAAATTAGTAACAATTCTATTGTGTTTCGTTAAACTTTATTGAGAGTACATGAATGTATATCAATTACTAATAGCTTTATTACAGTACTAATAACATAAACCTGTTCAAAACGAGAAGAACCCGGACTACGGCCCCACAACGGTGTTGCCAGATCAATTTGCAGAAAATCGGCATTGCTGGCTAAAGCATCGATACGAAGAACTAAAAATAAAATGGAAATATTCATATAGCATTAGCATCCCTAAAAATCACTCAAACCCTAAAAATCAGAAACGATCCTTTGCACCCCAAAAATGTTTATAAAAATATATGTTACTTTTCGCTATGTAAATGTGTTGCCTCGTCTACAGTATCTTCAAATCTTCTCACCATTAATTTTTACTTTTATGTATAAAAACATTGGATCGCCACCATTGTCGCGTTTAGAAATTCAGTTCGGGGGTTTCTTCAGCTCGACTTACTATATATTGTTGTGTTTAATATGCACTAAAATTTTAATTTTCATAGCGGATAGACATCGAGACATTCGGTGTCACGCATAAGCCTTATGCGAGACGACCCTTAGCATCCCTAAAAATCACTCAAACCCTAAAAATCAGAAACGATCCTTTGCACCCCAAAAATGTTTATGAAAATATATGTTACTTTTCGCTATGTAAATGTGTTGCCTCATCTATCTTTCACAGAGATATAGCAAATAAGTAAGTTTCCAACATATCTAATTTATTAATGATATTTGACTGAAATAATTTTGGATTAAACTACAATATATCAGAAAACGTTACTGTACAATTCTCAAACAAATATTAATAATCTCGTCGAATATCACCCTAATAATAAGGCCCGTGAAAAAAAATAATCACCGAATAAGATGTACGGGGAGAAATTTTAAAAAAAATTCTTAATTTTCTATTCACGTAATTAAATTACGTCTGTCTGTAAAATATTTTTCCATTCAACTATAGAACCTTAAAAACTTTGATATGCGTATATAAATTGGATAAGATGAATCTAAAAAATAAGAACGTTTACATTTCTCGATAGTTTGAGTAAAAGGCGCCTTGCAATTTGCAAGACCATAATTATTTCATATACCGATGTGTTAATTAAAAATTAAGTAATGTATATTTGACATAGGCTGGTGTAAATTTGAACGTTCAATTTTTCATTACACAATAAATTTCTCCTTCTTTTTCGAATAAGAGCAAAATTGTAGGTCCGTAAATTCGGGTTTTACCTAACCATGACTGTCGTTTTTCATATAAATTGTACACAAAATTAATGGTATTATTATGCATTTGCCGTCCATCTACGAAGTTGACTAAAAATATGTAGATAATATAATAATTTTAAGCTATTAAATATACAAGGTTATAATTTAATCAGTGAACAAATTTCAAGGAGCGATTGTTTCTTAATAACTAAATCATATAATGAAAAAAAAACGTAATTATTTTTAAATTTTCCTAATATTCCCGCGAAAGTGCGTTATCTTCTGCAAATCGACTGCACGTTAGTTACTGTTCCTCAATTGCTCCTAGAAATTTAGTCACTCATCAAAATGTAACCTTGTATAGCTAATATAATAATTTTAAACCATCTATATGATTTAGATACCTATCTAGATCATGAAAATTAATATTGAAAGTTAATGTAATTTGTACCGACAAAAAGCAATTTTGAACGTAATGCGATATTTCAGACTATTTATAAAATCGTAATAGTGAGAATGACATTTAAACTAAATTTCTTTAAATTAAACTTTTTTCAAGTTTTATTTTTATACATAAACTTATTTACTTAAATTGTAAATTCAATCATCAAAAATCAATTAATGTATATCAATTAATATTAAGCTGAATATTAGATCTATGTAACCACTGTGTATACTATTTCAAACATTATATCCAACTTCGTAAATTAGTCTTAGTTAAAATAAACTTTTCTTGTTATATATATTGCTAGTATATATATATATATGTATATATATATATATATATATATATATATATATATATATATATATATATTGCTAGGTAAAACCATTGTTTATTTTAGAACAGAATTTGCCTCAATTTCTAATCATAAATTTATATCTTAATTATTTTGACAATAAAACAAACTATATCACGGAGGGCGTGGTTCTGATTCACATTGAAGTTTCCTAAATTACCTACGTAAACAATAAAAACAAATAGCTGTTTTGAATACCATAATTATTTGGTAACAAAATAATAGTAACCATAACAAGACAATAAGAAACTATACCTCAACGCCATGATTTCAGATAAATTCAATTAATTTTGTAGGTTTAAAATTTTGTAGGCCATAAATAGCCAGTAAACTTTTGCCCTCGTTAATAATTTTTCAGAACGATCTTCGCAAAATATGCATGACAACGAAAAAAATATACGAAAAACTTTATTTAAAAATAAAATATTACGCCGAAATTTGGTTCGTTAAAATACGAAGAATTCCGAATGCACCTCAATACGTACGAATAAAATATATGATAATACGTGTATAATTTTATAGATATCGCAATAGACATAAATATATATAAATAGAGATATAAATTTAAGGACGCTGATACAAAAAGTCAAACAAATTAGCCTTGACCGTTCCAGTTGGCACCAAAGCGTCACTCGAGCCAGGAACAAACAAAAAAGGCGCCCGTGAAGCTAATAATAATAATTAACAACACAACTAACAGCATAATAAAGCATACCTGCTAAGTATGGAGCCCGGGGCAGTTTAGCGGCGCCGCCTACGGACCGCGCCGGGCGAATCGATAGTCTTTTGCTTAGGCCATGCTTTTAATCGGCCGCGCCTAAGCACAATGTCTTTTCAAATTCCTTTAGTCCTTCAGAATTATATTTAAATTCTATCCTATTCCGATAAAATATTGTTTAAAGCTAACGAATTAATAGTCTTGGGAAACTAATTACTTTTTAATTCATTCTTATCACCACGACTTCGCTAATCATATTCTGTAAAGCTTATTCTCTATACTAAAGACAACCGACTGAAGTAAATATCAAATGTAGATCACCGAGCTATCTATAAAAAGATTAAAAGCGCTCATAGACAATATACAAAATAAATCTATCAAAATTCGACGCAGTGTCTACAAAGACTTACAAAACATTGTTTAAAATTAAAGCGCTAAAGGAAAACTGGTTTATGTAATTAAGTAAATCGAACTTAGAGAAAGAGATCAATTGGAGAATCTAATTGGACTGGGCAGCAGGGAAATTTGCCATATCTTCTGCACCAAAATACCCCAGTGTCTGTAAATGAAAGTCTTCACCCAGTATGTTTTACTAGTGATATCATAATTAACAATATGCACTGGTCCAAGACACTACGGAAGTGAAAGGTGGGTCTTTACTATTGACATGTTAAAAAGACTCCGAATCACTTAGGAAGTTATGGAAAGGGCTATGCTCAGAGTTTCTCTACGAGATATGATCTGTCATGAGGAGATCTGTAGAAAAACTAAGGTCACCAATATCGGCTCATAGGATGGACGGACTGAAGTGGCAATGGTTAGGTCATATGGCGCAGAACCATTGATCCTTGGCGAGAGAAGGTTCACAAATGGCGGCCATTTAATGGAATATAAAATATTTCTCTAATATAGTTCTCAAATTATAAACAACTTTCCAAAATGAGAGAAGAAAAGAGAGAGCCTCTTCTCTGTAAATTCTCTTTGTTCTTTTTAATACATACCTTCCGGCAATTTTTGATAGTGTTCATTAACTGCAAAGAGTTCGTTACTATTACTTATTTAATATACTTATTTAATATATGTTATGTTTACCATCATTCCGTATTTTGTTGAATAATCCGTCCCAAAGAAAAATAAAAAATAATAGTATATACGTAACTGACGAAAAATAGCTTCGATTAAATTTGTACTTCTGCGAACTATGAACAAGATCTAATCAATAACTATCTAATCTCAGGTATTGTTCTTATGAGGAATCTATATACTTGTCATCAACCATTTTGACATATTACTTTTTAGCGCATAATCAAGATCAATTATTCCCTCCTATTTATATGAATGTTATATTTCTACAAATATCTACATTTTAATGTTGACTGCACTGCTACACATACATGTCGACGCCCACAGACACGGCGTAAATTTTTAGATATCTGAGTCTTCCTCAAAGAATAAATTATAGGCTTTAAATATGAATCAATGTAAATTCTTTGATTCATAAGATAAGGGATTTGTAAATGTCCTTATATACTTTTTTAATTATGTTTTCCTCCTTAAAATTAATCATTAGAGAATTTAAAAAAAAAACAGATTATATAATAAAGGACATACTATATTAATTACAAAAAAATTAGTAAATTTTTCGTACTTACACTTTATAATGAATTATAAATTGTAATTACAAAAAATTATCAAAAATTGTTGTAAATGTAATTGTTGTAAACGTAGGAAGTAAATGAGGCGAAAAAAGTACTAAAACCTAGAAAGATGTAGTTAAAGGCGATGTTTCTTAAATAAAACTAATACTCCTAAGATACAGAATGATAGGATTCCATAGATTCTAGATATTTTGACTAAAAGGCAGCTTGAATAAAAATATGCTTATATACATAAAAAGGTTATTTTTTTTTATTTTTATTTATTTTTCATTCTATTTTCGTCAATATTCAGGAAAATAACGAACAACGTAAAGAATTATGCTTTACACACCATTCTTTTCATTTCTAGTCTCAATTTGAGAACTATTTCAACAAACAAAATACATAATAATCTTGAAAATTAGACTTTCTTTAACATGGTTTAATATCTATAAATTACAGCGCTTATTATCAAGTAACCCCTTTAGTTAGTGATGTAACATTTCGATCCTTAGCTTGCGTTATACTTCAAGTAGACCAGAAGAATATTTCTACATACATAAAATTGTAGACTTAACTACATTTTATATGTCATCTAACTTTTTAAGACTTACCTATAATTATAAAAAAATATAATTTTTTCTACAGATACTCACTATCTTATTTCTAAAGTTTTCAGCTTAGGACTCAAACATTTAAATGGTTATTATTTCATTATATATTTAATAGTATAAAAAGTCACATGTATTTATTGTATTTATTCAAAATGATTACACAAAAAGTACTTAAAAACACTCAGTTAGAACTTAAAAAGTTTAAAAAAAAATATTTTATTGTAAATCTTTACATAAACTATTCTATCAAATACATTAAAATTTCCATAAGAAATAAATATATTACTTCTGGTTTTAGCAGAAATATAATTTGAAATTATGCTCTCTCTCCATATCTCTTTGTCACTTTTTTAATCTTCCAAATTCTGATCCATTCGAGATATTTTCTTAAATCTTTAATATCAAGTTTAAATCACGAAAGCAACTCACATATTATACACAAATTCCACAGAAGACTACGGATGCGGTCTAGTTAGGCGGGCCCGACGCGACGGCACAGGTGCGCGCGCATTCCTCTCCCGCGCCGTGACTAATCTTCAACCCCCGCTCGCCACTACCCGCCCCTCGTCCATCCCTTCCCCTCATCTTCTGCGTGCTTGTATTCCATCGACAGCGTCAACAGATATATGACGACTGATGCCGGCCGCCGCGTTATTTAGTAGTACTTAGATACTTCAACTATGTCACATTTTGCGAGTGCAGTTTATTACGTATAATAAAAAAATGATTATAAAATTGTATATAAATAAATTTCGAAATTAACAACGCCTTCCAGTTATAAAGCGGAGTTATATTTTTTATATAAAGGCGAAAACGTGATAACAATAAAGTTATTCTGTAAGATAATCAAACTATTAGCAAACGACCCCTGATGATTCTTTAGGATTATCTGTATTTTAAAGGATGATATAGTAAATCATTTCTATTTATGTCGTTTTCTTTTATTTTCATAAAGCAAATAAATTATTATGTAAAAACTTAGCAACAACTACCAACTATTAAAACTTAGCAACAACTCCCAATTATTAAGACTTAACAACAACTACTAATGGAAGTTACTCTTGAAGAAAAAGGCTGTAACAAAGGGATATCGCAACAGAATTTAAACACGAAATTTTCATTCCGATTTAGTTTCGTTTTAAGATTAGACGTGATAAACAAAATATAGGTATATAATAGTATATGCTATTAACAAATAAAAATTAATTTGAACAATTTAATGAGCTATGTTCCAAATAATATTTTGTTATGTAATATAATAATAAAATATTAATAAATCTATTCAAAAATTATAAAATATGTTTACGTGTGATCTTGTAGTAAGATTATGAACGGTAATTAAATTGTAAACTATATCTTTTCAGCGTTTGATTATGAGATGAGAACAAAGAACACAAACTGGACAAAAACGTGATGTGCGACAAAGAAGGGAGTGTTCATATAAGAATTACTTTAGTCGTATGAAACGTTCAAACTACAGGATACTCGCTAAACAGATTTGCGTGAGAATGGAACAACATTTTTATTCCCAACGTGATAAATTTCTGTTTCCTCCAATCCCGAAAGGATATGAAGTGTGAAATACTTACGTCAATTACGGACTAATCTGTCCAGAAAATCGCGTCATTCTTTCAAAGTTATAAAAGGCCAAACCTTCAAAATTTATTTGCAGGCTAAAGCGTTTTCCTTGTATTTCTATTCAGGGTTATCCTACGTACTCTTTTCCCCGGATACTGTCATCTCTTTAAAAGCGCCTAGACCGCCAAAGCGGTTTAGGGACTTATTTTTTAAATAAGTTCGGAGTTTGAAAGAAAGTGATTATATATTATTAACATATTTTCGTCGCCGTGGTGTGTTGGGTGATCACAAGACATACGGCCTTTGACGACGCGGCGCACCGTGGGGACCCGGGTTCGATTCCCGACCGCTCGTCGAGCGGGCTGGATTGGCTGTAAGAGATTGCTTTCGTAGCAATAAGTCCGCCATATGTGTCAATTAGATACATTAAAGTAGATAAATAAATAAATATTAACTTAATCAGTGTGCGAGCGAAAGCGATAATATGAAACCACAAACTATATCAAGAAATGAACAAGACTGAATGAGACGGATGGCGTGGCTCTGATTCACATTGAGTTTTTCTACATTAAGTAAATAACTAAATCAATTAGCCGTTTTGAATACCATAATTATTTGGTAACAAAATAATAGTAACCACAAAAAGACAGTTTAAAGGAACTATGCCTCAACGCATGATGTCAGATAAATTCAATTAATTTTGTAGGTTTTTGACCGAGTCACGACAAAAATATAAGTTAGAATGATAAATAGCACCTTTGCCCTCGTTAATAATTTTTCAGAACGATCTTCGCAAAATGTGCATGAAAACAAAAAAATATATAAGAAACATCTTAATTTATAAATAAAACATTACGCCGAAATTTGGTTCGTTAAAATTCGAAGAATTCCGAATGCACCTCAATGGGCGCAAATAAATTATACGATAATACGTGTATAATTTCATAGATATCGCAATGGACATAAAGATATATAAAGAGTAATATAAATTTAAGGACGCTTATACAAAAAGTCAAAAAATTTTAAAAGTTATGAAAAAATTTAAAGTTTTGAGTACAACGACCAAAATTTATAAATTGTTATATAGAGATGACATAAAAATATGCTAAGAAATATGTACTATAGGTCCTATCTGTCGATTTAAGTTTCAGAGTTTAAATTAAAGATGCAGACAGGAATTCAAAATAAAAATTACTGTTTATGCAATAGATAAAACAACGTATTTTTTTCTTTTTGCGATTTTTTTTAGATTTGGTTAGTTTCACGTTAATCATTCGAATTAACCTTTGATTGTCCCATTTTAATCTGATTTGAACTTTTACTTTGATAAATGTCCGCGATTACAAAGCTCACCACATCTGACTTCCTAAAATTGAGTATGGTTACCTACTTATATTAAACCTGTCTTATCGAAGTTTCCTATGTGATCATTTATTTTTTATAATAAATGTTACTGATTTTCTCACATTTTTCACTAATATACAAACTTATTTTACTTGGTCGTGTTTACGTTTTTCTTCTACTAAACTTTTCGCAATATTAAAATCATGCTTTATTAAAACTGACATTTGTATTTGCAATGATAATTTCTTATCTAGTCCTTTCTTATTTTATGGGTTTTATTCCATCGTATACACATTAAAGATTCGTTATTCAGTAATATACGAAGGGCGTACAGTACCAATTAATATACTCGAATAATATATACAGTTATTCTGTATTAATATAATGATTTAAATAAAATTAACAAGAATGTAATGTTTTAAACGATATTCCAAACGTCTTCGGCTTTCAATCTTCTTTTGCTTCCATATTCTAAAAAAGAATTATATTTAAATATATAAATAATAAATAATAATTATATCAGATACGCAATAACTTCAACTTTGCCCCTAATGCGTCCGAGTCGCACAGATGTTTTGCAATAAGATGTATCTGAGATATATACACGTACGCACTGGCAGAATACCAGCCGACATTCCCGCGAAATTAAACGAGGGCGAGTTGTCCCCCAGCCGGGCGCCGCCCTCTGTCTAATAAAACGCACCGATAATGAAAAGTCGTGGCCCCAGGGATTGGCACTCCGCATTCATTGCGGCACGTGCGCGTTAGCCACCTGTCGGTGGAATGGCAGTCAGATCTGGCAAATATCGGGAGGGGAGTGACAAAACTTATCAGGGGCTTGAAGGTGTCAAGACAAAAGAAAATTTCTAGCAAAAATGTGAAGATTTTTCATATATCAACGACAAATACGTGCGTGTGCACAAACGATTGGTATAATGTGAATTATATAAAAGATGATTATTTTTTCTAATCGATAATTTCTACGCAACACGTGTGCTTGATAAACGATTAGAGTATATTTTTACTTATAAAAAGTACCCTCACCCCAAAATAGGTTTAACTATCGTTTTATCGATTCAAAATCTTGTTTTAAGTTTGTATTTATTCTTGTTCTATAGTGATTATAATAATATGTCATATTTTTTTATAATTATTTCTTCTTCAGATAGCATAAATCAGATATAGATTATCTGATTTTCTTCTGATGATTCTTCTTTTTTTCAAAAGATAAACTGTTAAATTAATAATATTTTCCAAAGGTCCATGTTGATAAAGCCACGGGTATAGCTAGTCAACCATAGAGCAATCCCCCCACAACCGGATGACAACCACATAAACACTATGTGTTCTCAACAATCTAGACTGCTTCTTACATTATTTTAGTAAAAAAATATGTTAAACTACAAGAAAATACATTTAAAATAAGAAATTGACTAAATTTACTACTATGTCCTTGCTTATAGACGCACCATATAGACGCACCGCCTTGGACTGAGTTCTGCAATACTTAGGAATAACGCATACAATATCTTTTTAACTATCCATAGACCCACCTTAGACAGAGCTAAATATTTCATCCAATTTAACCATTTAAATAAACATTGTAAACTAAAATTAAAAAATCTTAACATTCCATCTCAACTTTGTAACAGTTCATTTATTTACATATATTTTTAAGTATAATTTAAATAACATTTACTGGCAAACCGACGTCCTTTTCCAAAAGCAGACCGACTTTTTTATCTTACGTAATTAATCGAAAACAAAACCCTAGGTGCGCATGACCAAATCGAGCATCTGCAGTAACGTATGCTGAACAGGTACCCCCTGCAACAGGGTACAATGAAAATTTTAAACATTTTGACAGTCAATCACATAGCGAACAGGAAAGGCGCGAGCGTGACAGTGTTGCCAACTCGCCGGACCTCCCATTATCAATACCAATATTAGAATATTAAATTCAAGATGGCGCCACCGGGACCGAAGCATAATGGTGTCCCGTCGTGAATATAGTTGGAATGATTATTGTTATCGGTCACGTCCAATGGAGCTTCATTAATATTTATTATAATAACAATATAATGGTCATAGCTTTAATATAGAGGAGAGGACATAAATATGGAATATTTAACCTAGCCACACAATATATTATTTAATTGAATTTTTTATTTAACAATGTTTAAGTTTTGTGTGCATGTTCTGCTTTCACAAAATAATCAAATGCAAACATGCATGAAGCCTGTTAGAAAAAATTAAGTAATAAAAAATTAATTAGTTTGAATTAAATATCGATAGAAATAGACAAATACTCGTATGAATAAATTGTTGACATTGGACCACTCAATTTTTTCAAAAACAATTTTTGTATAATTACTTTTTAAGAATACGTTTTCTAGGTTTCATTTGCTACAATAGATATCTATAGAGTCCCAAGTAAAAAATAAAACGACTGTAATAATTTTTTTTTGTATCTTATCCCGTTCTCAAGATTTCTGTATTATTCCTATTTCAATATTTCCGTAAGGGGGGGGGGTAGGACTGGTAAAGCCGCGCTGTATACGCACCCGAGCGCTGTGCGTCTTCAAAAAAGCGATGAACAATGCAACACATATAACACCTCATGACACGAATATTATTTCGATTATATTGAGAATTGGTATTTTTCTTAAGTTTGTTTTTAGATGAATATTTTTTACGGTAATGATAATTGAGAAAAAGTTAAAACCAAAAAAGATTTTGTTATTTTATTATTTATTGAAAATTATTTTCTTCGTAAGGAAGGCCAAAACAAAAATAATGTTAAAAATTATTTTCTTCATATATCTTCGAGCAGAATCCAAAAAAAGTCTTGCTATATCAATTAATTAATTAAAAAAATAATTTACCGCGTTCAAAAAAGTTAAACCTTAGAAAAAGTTCAATAAAATGTGTTTTTAAAAGGTTTTAAAAAATCTGATTTACAAAATTGTAAACTGCAATGTTGCATTAAGAGTTAATAAAAAGAATTAAAGCTTTATAACGGATCGAACATACAATAAGTTTAAAATATGGATAAGCCAATGCTATTATCCTTTGCAAAAGTTTTATCTTCACTCAAATTACATCGTACACTAATAACAAAAATTAGATAACGTTCATCACGTTTCAGACATTTTTAAAATTACACGAATATGCAAAAAAATATTTAGGTGCCCCGTTTCCTCTTTCTCTCCCCTCTGTCCAACAACGTCAGAGAAATCGTTAAAATTTTGAATTATAGACTACTACATGAATCTAAATTATTTCTGATTTATTTAAGGTATTTTCCATATTAAACAACGTTGTCGTCGTATATCACAGCTCAATGACTATATTTATTCGCTTGACTGTTTAAATCAGTTATGAATGAATAACTACTGTAGGTCACTGTAGGTAATTAATTATGACCAATATTTTTTTTGTATAAAAACATATTTCAAATTTCTTTTGAAAATCAATGTATTTTCGATTTTGTTTGCCATACGTTACCGTTGGTTTGCACGATGGAGTAAAGCCATTGATGTGTAAATAACAATATTATAAAGTATTTGTTCACAGCCACATTTTGGCTACTTTAAATACGTATATAATCTAGTAAAACTGTTAGGTAAATTACATATCTGACTTCGCATTCTGAAAGTTTACGTCTAAAAATAAAATTAAAATACAAGATTGGAATCCGCAGACTTCATAAAATCTGTGAGACTTTTGTAGCTTCCTAGAAGGAGACCGGCGAGGGCCTATAGTTACAGAAATAAAAGAAACTTTGAAAAAAAGGGGATTATTAGAATATAAAAAAAGAAACAATAGGTGATTGATAATAAAAAAAGCAAAACATAAAATATAATTTATAACCACAACACAAAACAAAAAAAACACTACCTTCATAAACGGGCATATGTTATATTTTTAATATTTAAGTGTTATGAATGAAATATGTGCGGTAACGCTTCTTTGCCTCTCCACAGACATTCTGCTCATTCTGTCAATCTGACATTTCGAAATTTTTTTCCGATAATCTCTACTCTGTGCGACTGATTGACCACAGACTATTATGTGTTTGACATTGACAGTATGTACGTAAACTATGAATATTTTAATGTATTTGTAATATACAATAAATTTTAGCTTTCTGCACTCCTTCTCAATATAAACTTTAACTATGCCAAATCTCACACTCCTCCGTGCACGCAATATGCTTAAAAAGGGGTATAAAGTTTAATCTTCACTTATTAATATATAGATGTGCGATTTGCAGTTCAGGTTCGATACTTTGCTGTCAGATATTTTCATTTTATTTTTCGACTCTGTCTATGGTCTGTGAAAATGAGTTATTTAAGTATACTTGCTTTTATTCTGTGGCGATTATTCTTTCCGGAGAGAACTTTTGCCAGTGTCAAGTTTAGATTTGTTGCTTAGGCAACACTGACTATATTACACTCCGAATAGCTGTCATTATTGCTTGATGAGAAAAATAATCTAATGAGCAAAACAAAAACCGAATAGAAGTTTACTATGCTAAAACAAATTAAGAGAAAATATAAAAAAAAGAAAAAAATACAGACAATACAAAGGTGACAACAACACCTAGACAAATAATAAGTATATACAAACAAACATAAAAACAGATGTAAAAATATACATGAATATAAAAGGTCCTAGATTTTGATGTCGTTCTTTCTTAGGTATTGAATGATTAAGTCAAGAATGGTTCTATTAGAAACGGATAGAAGGGATATAATCTTTATAAACGAATGAAGGAAATGTATTATTTAATGGGCGTGCCAAAATGAGATGATTTAGCTCAGCAAACCCACAATTGCAGGCTGGAGACTCTCTGGTACACAGCCTAGCTAAATGAGTGGGAATAGAAGTGACCCAAACGCATACGAGATACCACTGAGGTTTCCTTTTGAGAAAAAGTAAAATTTGAAAACCACGGTTTTGAAGGAATACTTTAGAACCTTATTAGTTAATGGAGGTTTAAACAATTATTATGAATAAACATTTTTAACAGCGCTTTATAACAGTTCTTTAAGCTTAATGAATGTTTTAACTGATATAGGTTTCAAAACCAAGTTTGTGTTTTTTATGAAAACGACCGATTGTGTTTTCACTTTGAAAACTTGGTTTCAAGAGCGAATGCTGCTTATAAAACTTGTAGGAATCGCAAATTCGTAGATCACCAGGTGAGTAGCAATAATTGTATTGTATAGTATTTGTTGAATTATATGAAGAATATTGTTCATAATATATATAGAATGTAACAAGAACGTATATAGATATTATGTTTACAGAGGATTATGTGCATTGAACTTAGTATATAAAGATGCTTGAAGCCTCTTTAAAAAATATAAATTTTGTTCCATTGAAATCGCAACTTAACATTAATTTTTTCAGAAATGATTCAAAATTTCCATACAATCACTTAACTTTTTCTACTCAATTTAATGTTTAGAATCACGTGTATGAGTAACACACGTTCTTTGTCATACCAGTAGAAATATAAGGTCGACGACTTTTGCAAAGTAACTTCAATGGAGTTCGTAAACTTCGGAGAATTAAATTTCTTAAGTTCGACCATGTTGATTCAATGTACAATTTCGCTCTATTCACACTTATTTCTGGAAAACAATATAAGGACACGGTCTTTCAGGCAAAGTTTTGGGACGCATCAATGCGCGAAAAATCTTGCCATTCGTGCGAAACCGAAACAGATTGCTATTAAACAAAGTGATGTTTAAAAAATGAAAACTAATTTTTTATCTTGTTTTATTCAAGCCTCGTCGGATAAAGACCTTCGTCGCGCAAAGTCGGTATTGGCTCTGATGCTTTTTCCATTCAATTATGTTCCAAGCTGTTCTTTGAATAGTCTCATAAGTCCAACCTACGAGTAATCATTTTCATCAATTGCCTCCCAGACTTACCGCTTGTCTCGATTTTCAACCACTTGTCACCTATACTGCTCACTGCATGGCCTGCTTATTTTCAATATGATAGTTAAGCGTGTCGCAGTATTCAGCATGTCGTAGAGTTTCTATTTTCATTATTATAGTTAAGAGTGTCGCAGTATTCAGAATATCGTAGCATTTCTATTTTCATTATGATATTTAAGAGTGGCGCAGTATTCAGAATGTCGTAGAGTTTCTATTTTCATTATGATAGTTAAGAGTGTCGCCGTATTCAGCATGTCGTAGAGTTTCTATTTTCATTATAATAGTTAAGAGTGTCGCCATATTCAGCATGTCGTAGAGTTTATATTTTCATTACGATAGTTAAGCGTGTCGTAATATACAGCATGTCGAGAAGTAAAGATTAAAAGTATGAAAATTGAAGATGTTTTGAAAAGGATATGAATTCGAAAGACTAAAAATAATAACGAAGGAAACACCCATTTTTAATTCCTTTTCTATTTCTCTGTTTGTTTCTACGCACATCACGCATAAACTACAGGATGGATTTTGATTCAATTTTCAAAATTCTTACGGTCCCAAAAGTATACACCGCTAACGGCGGAGAAGTTGAAAACGTCTATTGTTTGTCTATTTATTTATTCTCATACAAAAATAAATGTATTAAAATTATGATACGACTAATCAATAACCATTAACTAAGAAAAAACCTAAATTTAATTTTTAAACGCACTTCTTTTACTCAAATTTTTCAATGGTTAGTTGGTCAAAGAGTTTATGTATTATATTGGCTACTAATGAAATCGCCATCCTTTTCCAACGATTTCTGGAATGTTACAAAAACTTCTCCAATATTTCTAGCAGGGTATATAAAGAGCGCGGTATTCAATCTTCTATTCGTTAGCAACTGGGTTTCAACGAGTAAACAATAAAAGTCAGCGAAGCAACAAGTAATGTTACATACAAGTACAATGATATGTGAAGGTGTACCACAACAACAAAACCACACATTGGTTCCAAAGATTCAAAAAATAACATTTTTATCTGCATGAAAATCCTCATCTAGTGCGGCCTCCAACATTCAATTTAAACAATTAGAAAAACCTTGTTACAACAGGTCCCACGCCAAGTTCACTTTTTCTAGTAGAACTTCACTCATCCTCTCATCAAGTAATCTAAAAACTTCTACTTCATACTTTAAGGAATATGTGAAAATATTATCTTTAGCTACCGCATGAAGTAACGCCACTGAACTGAGTTAGTAGGTTTATTAGTTTCCAAACTAATATAATACAAATAAAATTTAAATACAATTCCCATTGCTGACCCCATACATTTTTTTTGATACGCTTAACATATTTTCTGACTGATATTATATAGTTTAATATCTTGGTGAAGATCATGTTTATTGTGTTTTTTTTTCAACAATATATTTATCTAATACAGTGTATGTCAAACTGCAATAATTATTATAAAAATAAATTTTATATCATCAAAATTTACGAATTTATACAAACAAATATTGATATAAAATATTATTATAATGGTGATTGTCGATAAATTTGTAAGCATTCATAAACACCTGTAGCTAAAATTATGTGCAAATATCTCAATTTCGCTTTGTTATTAAGAGATTGTTATTATGCGATTTTAATGCTTCTTTTATTCCTAAAATCAGTCGAATAAAATAAACAAACCTGTTTTGACACCGATTGTTTACCGGATCTGAAACGCTGCAGACTATATAAACCTGCAAATGTTTGGTATTCTAGTCGTTATCAACTACCTTCAGTGTTTTATTCGTGCGAAAACGAATTCAAATTCAAATTGATAATATTTATTCCCATTAATTCCACTGTAATATAGTGTATTCTGGATTAATTTATTTTAATAATGTTGATAATATTATTTCCAGTAGTAATTTTATAAATAAAATAAGTAATAAAAATAATATGAACGCTAAAGTTGGAAGATCTTAAACAATAAAAAATCCCTTATAAACTTGTGTCTGAAAATATTCACTTAACAGTCAAATAGAGACGACATAAATAATAAATTTTGATTATAAAATATCAACATAGACTAGGACTAACTCTGTCGTATCATTATTCGTTACTTTATTGTACAGTAATTAAAGTTAAATCATTGCTAAAAGAGCAATTATCTTCCAGTAAACTATAACAATTAGTTTTGAACAATCGATTGGTTGACTGAAAAAGATGTTAAAATATAAAATAATATTAGTACTCTTAAAAGGGATAAAAAATAGTATGAAAATATTGGCCAGAATTAGATGGGTGAAGACAAGTACAAGAACGGAGAAGAACGAGGGTTTAGGAGAAGACAGAATTTTCCGATCTATCCTTGAAGACATTTATTGAGAATATTTTCTCGGTGTCAGGGACCAATTAATTCCAAAGTTTTGCTGCTTCAATAGTACACTTTTTCTGTAAGTGGTATAGGTACATATGTTTCGAAATAAGTAGGATGAGGCAGCTTTCAGAGCGTAAGCAAAGGTCGTGAGCAGACAAGCCTTTAAATCTGTCAATGAGATAATTCGGACTCTAAGATTTTTATAATATATTAAAGAGAAACATAGATATGTAAAGTTGTGGTCGATCATAGATCTTCAACCATTTGAGACGTGACAGGTCACGTTCAGAAATATAATCACATTTTCTGAGGCCGAAGATATACCGGATGCATACATTTTAAAGGCGCTTTAACTTGTTAAAATGTTCTTTGTAAAAGTGAGGATAGTACACATCGCCGTAATCAATTAGTGGTAATAGAAGGGTTTGATAAAGGAAGATTTTCGTTTAGGTCAAAAGAATTTTTATATTTTTTTTAATATGCCAGAGAGCTGCTGAAAACACGGCGACTAAAATGATTAACTTGAGACTGTCAACGAAGATTTAATCGATCAATAGATACGGGTCTTTAACAGTTGACGTATATGAGATTACTGTACTATTTAACACTAATTGAGCTAAATTAATCAGTTTATTTTTGAAGTGAAACGTCTTAGGCGGCGATTCGATAATCGATAAGTGAACCAGAATTGAGAGTAAAATTTTAAGCTCGCATCACGTTTAGGCACATTTCGTTACATAAGAGAGAAGAACGATGTGACGTAGAGAGAAAGAAAAAGAGAGCTATATATTCCGACACCTTGGAAGTGGAATAAAAGGGAGCGACGTATACACAACGATACAAAGTGATTGAATAAGACAGGTGAGGTACCACGCATACGTTGTGTTCTTAATATTAATCATTGTGTTTTATGATTATTTACGATTGTATCCTGTGATTGTTTGAATATAACCGTAAAGAGTTATTGACAATTGTCTACGTAAATTTGTATGAGGATTTCATTAGATATTTACGTCGATTTGTATTTTGTACATTTTTCTGAAGCTATGGTATTAAAACCTTCTTATAAAAATTTTGCACAATCTATGAACTTACACTTAACATATTCTCTTTCTTTCTTCCGTTTTATTCCTTAACATATATTCTTACAAATCGAAGTTTATATCACCAAAGAAGTTTCACTCCTGTCATATGCACCGAGTTGCATGTGATTTTTTTAAATAAATATTTAACTATCAATAATTATAACCTCTGACTTTTTATCGTTACAAAAAATACTATCCAACGAGTTTTACTTTTTCTGAGGGTTCCATTAAAAATGTAAAATTTAGTAGTAAAGTGTGCACTCCCGTCCACCAGTCCATCCATATGCTTTTCAAAAAACGAATACAGTAATTGAGTTGTCTTATCGAAGTTGACGCATATTCATGGGAATAAATAAAAAAATATAATCTTCCTAAAAATAGCATGTGAGTTTTCAAAAAACGGCTCTCAGTGAGAAAATTTCATAAAAATACCTTTACTTAATAATAAAAATTTTATGATAAAAAAATTTATTAAAAATCCATTTTTTAAAACATTTTCCTCTAACGCCAATACTTAACTTTATACTTTTAACGAATTGGTAAATTCTAAAAAAACGTTCTGAAAAAACATAACCTTCAAGAATTCTTTCCTTGATTATTATTATAATTCTTTTATAATCAGCCACGGATTACGCAAAACGTAAACGTCACAAACCTTGTATCAATAATAATTGCTCCTTTCCTTCTTTTAAATAAGAATTCTAAACCTTTTTTTCAGTATTACGTTTAATATAATCCAAGTGAAGATAAAAATTAAATTTATGAAAAACTATAGTATTAGAAATTTACTTTAAGTTTATCATAAATTACTATAATTGTATGCCTATGAAAGAAATACTAGGCAATACAAGAATAGAGTAACAAGGCGAACGATATCAGTATTTGTATTACAAATACTGTCTACATTTGAATACATATTCAGCAAAACAATACCTCCTATATGCATTAGTGACTAACTCGGTCAATTGTCGTGTTACTATGTACGTATGAATACAAATTTGTAAAAGGAGCCTGAGTAGTACAAAGTAGGTTTGACAGATGTGCCAATATGATAGTGCCCTTGCAATTAGACAATATTACTCGACATATGGTGGAACAACACGTACGCCTCGTTTGCACAATATCACCGTAGGGTTGCCACAGTGTGTGAAGGGATTCTATAAAGTTACGTCTACAAAACAATTTTTCTTTCACTTCAACTCGTTCAACATAATAATAGAATAAAAGTACTGTACAAATTTTACTAATGAGATGAAATTAACCGCTACTTTTTGTTACAAACGTTAAAAAAGTATTTACGCCTACAGAAAAAAATAAGACATTTAAAATTAATGTTTTTTTGTGTTTTAGAGTAGTTAGCAATACAAGAATAACATGTGGGTTCAAGCACGCTTACGTAAGAAGCTTTTTTAATATTGATCGTACACAAATACTGTTTTTGGTTACCTTAAATTGTATTTATCTTTATGACTTTAAACATTTTTATTGCGACAGGAACGTCTAAAACAAAACCGTAAAAATCACACTCAAATCCGTGTAAATTAATCCATATGTAAACTTACATAACATCACTATATACTATTTACCAGACAAAAAAATTACGCTCAGAAATACAATCAGAAATACCTCCATATATAAATTCAATAACTATCTTAAAAATGTTATATTTTTCATAAATCTTCATTTGATCCTCTTGTATCACGTTCCCCTCCTATAGCCTATATTAAATATTTCTAGCCGTTTATTTGCATATATATATATATATATATATATATATAAATATAATTTTTTTTTCTTTTTTTTTCTGAACGCGTGTTTGTATGAGCTACAATATTTGAAAATTTCTCATTATTCTTCGTTATATTTACACTTCTTTATCTTCTTGTATCACGTTATCCTCCTGTGGCCAATGTTATATATTTTTATCCTGTAGCCTATGTTATTTATTTCTACCCTGTAGCTTATGTTACATATCTAGCCGTTTATATGCGTGTGTATATGTATATGTATATTTTTCTGAATGCGTGTTTGTATAAGTTACAACATTTGATAATTTCTCATATTTCTTCGTTACATTTGCCTTTCTTTACCCTCTTATATCCCGCATTTGCGTGTATACGTATATTTGTCTAAATACTTGTATGTGTCTAAATACTTGTTTGCGATGTAGTCACGTTAGTAGAAAAAAAATTAAATAGACAGAAATGTTCCTTTTACTATTACTTCAAATTATCATATATATTCAGAAGCTGTAAAACATAACATACAGCCCTCTTCTCTATTCGCTCCTTTATTCCTAAGAATTGCAACTCGTCTTTGCAGTACCGATCACCTCTTTCTATCCATTGATTAAAGTCAGCAATTTGTTGGAGACCCGCACCTATTAGCTTATCCAGCTGTTCTGACATCAAACCATCGCTTAGGCATCCGATACCTATTTTTAACCTCACCTTTAAAAATAAGTATCGGATGCCTAAGTCGACTCACTCCAAATAATGGACGGTCTGCTGGATATCTAGCCGAAATATTGGAGCATCCGACATCGGCAAACGGCAACAATTTATAACTACGTCCGAAATACAAACCCAAGACTGGCATGCTATTCTATGCATGGTATGCTATCCAAGGATTTCAAAACAATCGGCGCCAGCACATTACCTCAAACGCGTCAAATGCCTACAATAACTCTATTTATTAAAAACAATCGCATATATGTATCAGTTGAATATTTCCAGGCTTGTAAAAACTTAAATAAATAAATTGAAATGACGATAAATATAAATTAATTTTTTACCACCTTTCCGTGTAATTTTGACGTAAAGCCAGAATCAAGAGACACTCTGATACGACCACGATAATACGTTGAATACTGTGGAAAAGTGGAGAATTCCGATATTTACTTGAAATCTAGATTCTAATTAAAATTAATAACAGAAAAACAAGAAAAATAAAAAATGTAAATAGCAATTGTGTCGCAACTTTCAACGTAGAACTACGCGGCTACTGCACCCCTTTTAATAAAGTTTATAAAAATATAAGCAGATGGCGTTAATTTTCAACGGGTCTACTTCCTTTTTGTAATAAAATATGATACAAATAGTACCGGATATTAGCTTTTTTACGATTCCGTTTATTTTTTCTATGGTAGAACATACCACAAAAATTGTGTAAAATTTTGTAACGTTTACTATATTGAACAGATAAAAAATTTAACTTCTTATAAGGTGGACTTAACAATCCATATAATGAGACATAGGCAAACAATTAAAAAGTGACATAATTTCGGGCGAGGACACCGTCACACTAAGGAACAGTGTGGAGATCTCCTCCGTCTAATGCCAAGAAATAGTAGTTGTGCATGAAAATGACCATAGTTTATTATATACTTTAATATAATTATAAAATTATTTAAATAAATAATTTAAATGTCTGTATTAATTTTATTGAAACTTTTCATTAAATGCAATAAAGTGATTTTGTGACCATTACGAATGAGTGGCAGCCCTGTTTAAATAGGACATGACATGGATACTCTTTCCACAATACAAACATTGGTGGTACCATTGAAAGGTGTGATTCTGTTAAAACTACATAGATTAATATTTGCTGCGCTATAAGTTTTCCATATTGGCTGGGAATTCTCATCACCGTCCCCGACCAATGTGTACATGATTAGCACCGTTTATTTCTAGTCAGTAAAAATAGAAGGAGCCTGCTAGGACTTGTTAAATTAGTAAACATATTTCATTAAATTATAATAGGTAAAATATGAGAAAAAAATCTTTAATTTGTATTATACAAAATGCACACCATGCGCTAAAATTAAAAAATCAACGAAGATTTTTAAAAAACTTGGGTTACTTTTAAATAGCCACAACGTCGCGAAATAATATCCAATTTAAAGAAGCATTTGGAATCTGATATCTCATCGTTTTTAATACATTTATTGAATATTTTTGAGTGTTGCTTTGATATAGATACTGTTGATAAAAAAAATTAATTCCTATTTTTTTCCAAAATTTAAGACCTTTCACTCCGTGCAACTTTTTTTTTAATAATGCCAAATTTAAAAAACAATTTTTTTACTTCATAATCATCAAACAAGCACTTTTTTTATGTATGGACACTGTTTTGAAAATCGGTAATTATCGTCTTTAAGATGCTTAAACTCAATATTTTTTAAACGTAATTTTTTCAGAAACAAAACATATTTTTGAATTATGTCACAATTTGTATTTCTCACATATTTCACGAAATCTGACGTCACTATTTAAAATGATTTAATTACAAAAAAAATTACGTGGTTTTTTTTACTTCTGAGCACTTCTGATTATAGTGCAAACAGCTGATAGCGTAGTTTTTTCGTATCACACGTAGTCACACATACGGGAATAGAAAAAAAATTAAAAGATCACCGTTGTCTTGCCAAAGACGTTAAAAATTTTATAATTTAGCATTTCGTCAATTTTCAAGTTGGTCACAGTCCTTTTTTCATGATAAAATGAATCAGGTAATGACGTTAAAGAATTGTTTATAGAACTTTTTCCCTAAATATAAATATGTATAATGATCGTTAAATACATAAGAACATAATTCATCAAACGTTGTTCCATTGTTTTAATTTAGCTTCAGACCGAAATAAAATAGATTATAAAATGTCTAACAAAAACCCTACCCTTCTAGGTCGTCTCTAGATTAGGCGATGGTTATGATCGTTATTTCAATAAGTAATAAAATATGTATAGATTAAAAAAATACTTGAATATGTGAAAATAACAGTTCCATGATAGTCGCCATCGTTATTTTTAAGAAAAATTTGCATCGTGGTTTCATTTTTAATAATATCTTCTCTATATATGCAAAACTCTTCCTGACTGATTGACTGAAAGGTTAATGACCCATAATGGCTAATTCTATAGACGTGAAAATTAGAAGGTGTATTTCTTTAAGAATAAACGTAACCGATAAGAAAGGATTTTTAACGCACAAACTAAATAGCCAAGTCTAGAAGTCAGACATTTTGCATAGAGCCTTCTTTTAAGTCCCAGAGATTCACTAAGAAAGACTTTGCGAAATCGACCGAGAGGGAAAAATAGAATCTTTTCTATTGATATTTCGGGGAAGTCAAATAACACCCTTGCCTTCGTCACATAAAAGTGAAGTTTAAAATATTTTATACTAAACATCCTCGTGAAGTACCCACGAGAAGGTAAAAAGGCTCCAAAACGTTTATATAGATATTTAGTGTATTTTTTCAGCTTTAGCACCATATGCCTGCTTTTAAAAACAAAAAATATAATTTTTCACGAAAGCAAGCATAAGATGTCTATTACATATCGCTTCGAACAAAATACCCTGGATGGATGGATTACCTCAGAATTAAAATATGCTACATTTTGACTATAGAAGAAAATTTAGAAATTCACAGGTACTTTTCCCGACATGTCTTTTTGGAAATTACTTTTTGCTTTTGCGCCTTTACTATGGCTCTTTTATTTTGGTATATATATGCAAGTGGACCAAATTTTTTAAATAGAAAACATCGCGGGAAGCCATTAAAAAACCAGTAGTTTCTCGAAAATCAATAGTTTAAAAGTTATGATTTTTTGTATTTTTTAAAAAAATCCTTCGTCCAGTCACATAAATCACTTTTGTTCGAAAACTATTCCACTAAATCATATAAAATTTGATATGGAAGTAGAACAAGCATGTAGCAAGCATACAATGCGATTTCTGTATTTTGCTCTTACTTCTGCTATTGTTTGAAACTTTATATTGATTTTTTTCTCTTTTTTCCTCGTTGGCTGTAAGAAACTTTGGCGTATCACAATTCAAATGTTATATAGAGATCATGCCAAAATGTTGTATATAATCCCAATTTTGATATATATATGTACTACAGAAAAAACTATGATTGATAACGCTTACCACTTTTTACATATTCGCGCATTATCTACAATCATGTACAACGGCGCATTTAAGTTAAAAATCGAAAAATATTTTAAAAAACATGAGTATTTATGTAAATTTTAACTGCACTTTGCCTGTACTTATTTGAAATGTGACAATATAAAAAGATAATGAAAACGTTGCTTGATAACATTTATATTATTTTTCGCAATGATTCGACACAAATAACACAATAAATTCTAATTCTTTAGGAAATAAAACTTTTCTCTAAATATAAATTTCATCAATAATTTTCCAGCGTCTAAACAGATATATTCATCAACGTTTCAGCACGCTTTTATTATTTTATTTATTTATTGAAATGCTCACAAAACAAGTTAGTCACATAAATTTACAATAAAAAGAACAGAGAATAAAACTAGACTATAACTCTAATTATGTGGGCACAAAATGGTAAAGTATTTATGTATACATTTTCAAGGGTTGTTTGTGTTATTAAATATATTACAGAATGTATTAATCAATTACTAAAGTTAGTTTTAACTTAGAATTATATTACATTCTATATACTGAACAAAACATTAATTCTATCGAAGTTGGTTTTAATTCATAAATAATATATTTTGTAAATTTTAAATGTCAATAATTTCGAATCAAAAATATCTACGAACGGATGTTAAGAAACGATATCGTTATGCAATCGGCACATTCTAATTATGGGGCTATATAAAGAGGTATTATTGTTATAAACTTCTAGCAGGAATAAAGGTATAATAATATCTCTGTGAGGGTATACGGGATCTGAGTAGAGTACTGAAATCGAGTAGAAAGAGAAGATAAGGACAATCTACATGCGAGTGTATGTTTTTATATAAATATAACAGATCAGAGCTTTTTGTCCACAGCTGCTGATGACAAATTAAATCTCTATAGTTGGATTTCATAGGATCTATATTCTCGTCCGGGATGAAGTCTGTAGCAAAGAATATTCAAGAAACCCTATTGTAATTTTTCAATTCTATCACAGTGCGATTTATAGAATGGAGACCAAATAACTGACCCATATTCGAGGATACTTCTGAGTAGTGAACAATATAAATATGTAAAAGTGTGATAGTTTTCAAATTCTTCAGTGGAACGAGAGATAAATCATAGAAGTTGGGCACATTTGTGAATAATGTGATCGTAGTGAAAACGGAATGTCAGTTTTTCATCAAAGAAAACTTCGAGATCTCTAACAACAGACTTACGTTGTAGGGTCGAGCCGCCCAATATGCACTTAAATACAAATTTATTGTTTAAAGCAGTGAAGGAGATAATAAAGCACTTGTCGACATTTAAAAAACATCCTATTAGAGCACACCATTCGGCTATTGAAAATAGGTTTTGTTGTAGATTTAGACAGTCTTCCGTCATTGAGAGTTGTGTAGATCTTAAGGTCATCCGCATACAGTAAACGGAGACACCTAAGTAATTGTATCAGATCGTTAATAAATATTAGAAAGAGAAGGGGTCCCAAATGCGAGCCTCGTGGAACCCCAGAGGTGATTGTTACAGGTGCGAAAAGATGACGTCTGACACTCTCAAATTGACTCCTGTTATTTAGGTAAGACCTAATCCACCTTAATAAATTATCATGAATGTCATAAACCTTCAAGCTTTGCACATAGTATCGAATAATTGACCTTATCAAACGCTTTCGAAGAGTCTGCATAAATGGAGTCTGCCTGCCTTCTTTTAGCAAACGCGCTACAAAGATAGTTTTTATATATTAATAAATTACTTATTGTTGATCTTTTTGAAACAAAACCATGTTGACTTGTGGACAGAAATATTTGAAAATGGGAATAAAAACGTCATTTGTATGGAACTATATGTATAGCATATGTAAACAAATATGGCATGTCCAGTTTCACCCGCTTCTAATTAGAATAAACATTTAAAATTTTGCGAACTTGTGCAATTCTAATGACATCATAAGAATATGCTACCATCGAGTTGACATGATGATGGAGGATGGATATGTCGTGGGAACTTCTCAGTGGCTATCAATAAAACTGTTAAATTTAGGCTCATTTGGCTTCTCCCAGCGAGCTTTTTGGTTATAACAAGGAGTATGATGGTAGAGAAGAGAGATTGCCATGGGAACTTCTCAAATGTTAACAGTAAACCTATCGACTTTGGGTTCGTTTTTCATGGGTCCTTTGGTTACAAAAGCATATTTTTAGCAGGTTTAGAACTATAAATTTTACTTTTGAATATATACATATCTCAAACCGTGCAATGACAGTTTTATAAAAAGCTATTAATCTGTTTAATATGATGGGATAACAAAGAGACATATAAGCGAGTGTGTGATAAGGCAACGGTGTTTTATGATAAAAATAGCCTCTAGCTCAACAGCTTTAATACTGACATCTATACTTTTAATATATATGACAGTATTTATAGAAACTTAACCAATTCACATGAGAATCACATTCTAATTTAAAACTACTCGGATAACCATCATTGAACAATTAGTTATACACCACAATTACTTATCCAACACGTATATAATCTGTTATTCCTTATCATTGTATAGTCACTCGCCTTCTTAGCTCGTAGACTTATTAATGCACTCTAGTTTTTATTAGTTTGAAGCTGTATATACGCAATGTATACGCATTGAATAGTAATTTTATACAGACTTTCAAAAACATTCTGTAATTCCTTACCTCCGTTTACGTCCATTTCATTTATTTTTCTCTTCTCTTTCTCTCTGAACCTTACGTATACACATATACATATCTGCAATATCTTTTACATATTTACGATACAAACATTCATTCTCTCATATTCAATAATGATGAACAGATTAACCAACTGTTCTTAATTGGAAATAACTATATGTTTCATGTCAGCAATTTTTTTACCAAAATGCGCAATTCAATTTCAGACGAGAATGTAAATAAAGGAGTGGTGGGTGTATGGATGCACGATGTTACCGAGTATTAATAAAAAAAGTTTTTCCAATCCTTTTAACGATTCCTAATACTAAATTCTTATAACCAAGTTAACTTTATAAGCCAAGTGCGTATCGGTACAGCACAAATTACATCGTACATGCAGTTCACAGTTATCTACATGTCTTGAAAAAAATAATTTTAATATAAAGTTCTCACTAAATTCTAGTATGTATTTTTCAATCATTTACAAGTTTGTTAATAATAAATCATTGTAAACAAATTAATCTTTTACGCGAAACGAATGCCAGTATAGCATAAAGTACACCATACACACATTCCGCAGTTCTCTACATCTCTTCAAAATTGTTGATGCGAGTTAACCAAAATAATTTTAATGTATATATATTTTGAGATTTTACGGTTGTTAAATTATAGGAAATATATAACCGCAATAATTTTAATGTATCTATATTTTCAGATTTTACGGTTGTTAAGTTAAAGGAAATAAACACATGACGCGTGTCTTTGAAGTTTTCCTTCTCTTCATATTCTTCGTGCCCTTGGAGGGGGATCAAGGGATATACACAATGCTTAACCATGCTTTTCAGTCCTTACCTATGCCCTACAGTTAACCCGCCAGCATAGTCAACTATCAGATCTCTTTCGAACGATCACGTTTCCTCTTCCTTTGGGAGTTTCGATCCAAAGCCTATTTGAGGATATACACGAATTCCCTTCTGAGCGTATGGCCACCCAATGCAATTGCCGCGTTTGGTGCTCAATCGGAAATTTATTACATCGTTTTAGCAACTCTTCTGTAGATATTTTCTCGGGCCAAGAAATTTGGAGAATATATCTAAAACAGCGATTGACGAAGACTTGGAGTCGCCCAAGAAGGTTTTTTGTTGCCTTCCACGTCTCGCACCCATAAGCAGTACGGTTTTAGCCTCGGACCGGAATGTTTTGAATGTCACTCTCTATATGGGTTCCCATGACCGTAGTTACGAGAAGATCGCCCTAGCTTTATAATCCGTAAAGCGATGTCCTCTTCAGTTCCCACATCTCTAACACGATATTTTCGATATATGTGAATTGGTAAATACGTTTTCTTGCTCGGTGCCTTGCAGCAGGCTATTCAGTTCTTCACACCAGATCTCATTTCTCGAGCTTACTGAGTGTGATTTTGAGCCCAGTGTACGCTGCCTCTCTTCACAAGTCTTCCAATTCGGTTTGTGTGTCTACGCGATTATTACTCACAAGACTTTGAAGTTGAATATTTAGTAAAAAATGGCTTAAAAATTCAAAACCGTAAATTAAACACCCATTTCTAATACAATATTATGCACGGATATTATATTTCCAATCACATCCCACTAAATGGGGTCGCAAAAAAATTATCCTATTTTTATTTGCATGAGAATGAGAACATACATTAAAAAACTAATTTTAATACTTGGATATCTACTTAAAGCATCTACTCGAAAAAATCCATAATTATAGATCTAAAACTCTTGAAACTGTGAAGGTAATAGCATATGATTGAACGGACGTGTCAAAATTACAAGGTATTATTCTAATAAGGAACTATAAAAAGGTCGTATATCTTGATACAATTGCATAGATTTACGTAAATACACCTTGGAAAAAACAGCTTGAAGAGCAAACAAGGAAATGCCCATAATATGGATCACATATTGCTATAATATGTTTGTATATCCAATCATCAATATATACATAAAACAAATGTTTTTTTGTTGTTGTTGTGTCGTGTCCACATGAGATGAAGAAGATCTCATATGGAAAAATGTTTGCCAGAGCCTCGAAAGGTTGGACTTCTCCAGTCCCGCTCGATGAGCGTCCGGAAATCGAACCACGGTGCGCCGCGCACTCAACGGCCGTATGACTTGCGATCAACCACCACGGTGACGACAAATGGTTTTTTGTTTTATGTATACTAACCCACTGCGTCTGTCTGTTTGCACGCGCTTTTCCCAGTAACTACTGAACGAATTTCAGTTTTCATTAAATGATAGATCTATTCAGGAGGAAGATTTATAATGGTGTATAATTTATGAATATTCTGTGAAAATTACTTAATCTCTAAGGATGTCTATGAAGACGGAGAAGTATATTTTAATGCGCTGCTTAAATCCTTGGAGACACATGGAAATAATGTATTGTGCATATATGTAAAAATTACATATATTTTACCGTTTAAAAGAATACACACTTTTCAACTTAGTTTTCTAGAGCAAAATAAGTAAAACTGTCTTATCAAATTAAATTTTATATTGATATTCCCCAACTTACACAGAACAAATTAGAATGTTCAATATGCGCATAATTTGCAAATATTTAGAAAAATTACATTAAAATATTTATTTATCATTATTAGTGGGGTTAATAAATTCTACATATAATTAAAAAGTTTTATTACTAGAATTCAAAAATAACTTTTGACGGCCTATTATAAAACATTGAACATAAGTGATCGCTCGCGCCTCTACGTCACACCGGCCGTCACTACTTCCGTTGTCGCCATTTTGCTCATGTTACAATCGCCGCATACGCATTGGAAATTAAATAATTTAATTATATTCAGTAAAACAATTCTGATTGTTATAATAAAACGAAACTATTCTAAAGTGGATCAATTGATTATTGGAACAGAGAAACCGAGGAGAATAATCGGCTGTTTATATGACAATAATTTATACTTGGTATCATTTCTAAACACAGTATCAATATAGTCTTGTACGCCTTTCAGCGTAGTGTATAGCGGACAATAATAATAATAATTTTAATACAAATATTCAAACTTAAATATATCAACTATCAGAATTGAGTGTTTTCATTGCCTTGTCTCTTGAAGCTGTCATTTATGTTTTAAGTGCGAATATGTGAAAATAATTATGATAAATAAATTGAGCGTGAATAAGACAAAATAAATGTTCATGAGTCATAGAAAATGTGTCTCGGCAATATCTGACACTGGCAAAAATAATTTAAAAACATAAAAAATATAGCAAAACTTCAAAAACTTTAAACGTTGCGCTGAACGATGTTAGATGGAGCTAAATTTGTACAACGAAATGTTTTGTCAAATATTTTAAAGAAATCTACAACTTAGTAATGAAATATTTATTGTATGTAATTACAAATATTTTTATTAAATATAATTTCAATATTTTTAAGCTTTAAAATAAAATGTTTCTAAATATAATAAAATATTTCAAAATCTATTCGTGAACGATTAATTTTATTCCTGACCCAAAAACCTTTATACAGATTTCTAACGAATAGTTTAAAAGTTATGACACGGTTTTTGAGTGTAAAAAAAATTTCAGACGCTGGCTTTCACACAATCTGCTTAATAGAGCGAAGCCGAGACTGATTTTCAGTTGCATACTAAATGCAAATTCCAAAAATGTATGTTCTCTGTTGCATTTTTTACATGTTTACACAATCATTTTAGTTTAACAGTCGTTTAAACTTGGCTATAAAATGGCATATTTTAATATTTGTATTTTTTGTTGCATTCTTCATATGGTTATGCAATTATCGATCTCCGTTAGTTTATCAATCGTTTGCACTCGGCCATAAAATCACATATTGCGATATATGTATTCTTTGTTGCATTCTTTACTTGAATGTACAATTATCACTCTTCTTTAGTTTATCCAATATTTGTATATTCCAAATTACAAATATTTGTATTCCCGTTGCATTTTTACATGTTTATACAATAATCACTCTTCTTTAATTTATCAGTCGTTTGCACTTGGCTATAAAACCACATATTTTATTATTTGTATTCTTTGTTGCATTCTTTACATGCTTATACAATTATCACTCTTCTCTAGTTTATCAATCGTTTGCACTCGGCCATAAAATCACATATTGAAATATTTATATTCTTTGTTGCATTCTTTACTTGAATATACAATTATTACTCTTCTTTAGTTTATCAACCGTTTGCACTTGGCTATAAAATCACATGTTTTATATTATTAGGCTTTGTTGCGTTTTTTATATGCTTATACAATATCAAACTTGTTTATTTTATCAATGTTTGTACTCTGCCATAAAATCACATATTGTAATATTTGTATTCTTTGTTACGTTCTCTACTTGCTTACACAGTTACAACTCTTCTTTAGTTTATCAACCATTTGCACTTGACTATAAAATAGCAAATTTTAATATTTATATTCTTACATACTTATACAATTATCACTCTTCTTTAATTATATAGATAATTTTGCAAATATTAAAATCGCTTTTTGACAAAAAGAAAAAAATATTTATATTTCGATATATTGATATGTTAAATATCAATCTTTCATCATCTATCGCTTTCTCGAATCTGCATAAATATTAATACCCGTTTATGAAAAAAACACAAAAATACAAATTCCAAAAAGTTTTTAAGAATACCCATACTTTTACATGCATTACTCTTTAAAAATTGATCGATTATTAAGAGCCACAAGATTAATTTTTGGCATAACTCGTTCTGATGCTGTAAATGCAGCAGAAAAAATAAAATGTATCAAGTCAATTTCTGACAGCGCAGGAATAAAATACCAGAATTTTAAGGCTATAATAACTTCATATATCCAGAATTTTAAGGCTATAATAACTTCGAAATATTCGGTTTATCTAGATGTTGCTTCATTTCTGCAGGTATTGTAAAATTTCATGTCACATACTTTTCTTTAACATTAGCTCATTTCTGTTCCAAAAGATAATGTCGCTCCTTCTTTACACAGTCTTTTGAAACGATGGTAGCAAATTTATAAGTATCCACGCCGATATCTAAATTTCAGTATCGATATATCAAATCAAAAGCTATAGCCAATAAATATCGATATTTCCGCAAAAAATAAAGATATTTCAATATATCGATATTCTATCATGGGTCCTGTATTACACGCGAAACGGCGGTATGACGGTATCCCATTATACCCCCATATCTACTAGCAGAACTGAATAATGGAATCTGTTCAGGTGTTCGGGACACTTAGCAGCGAGCCGTTCACAATAGCTTTGTTGATCTCTGTTGTACCGTACGCACACTCATTGTGTGTTCTTGAGGCCAATTCGGCGTGATTTTGGAAATAAGACGTATTCTGGTAACACTAATGTGTAACCAGAACCAGAACGAACTAGTGGAAATAATTCTTTAGGATCAATGTTTCGTTTTATGGCAAGAAACATTGTGGTAATACACTATGTTCCGGTTAAATGAATACACCATAGAAAATGGAAAAAGTACAGTTGAATAGAAAGCTCCATGTCATATTGAAAAGTCAATATATAACGATTTACGAGAAATTGTGGTTTGTAAAATGTCCACAGACTTGTAATCTTAAAGTCACAGATATCGTATACATAAGCATTTTCATGATAAAAATAATTATTCATTACTTGGAAGGAATATTATTATATACTATTTAAAATACAATTAATTGTGTTCATATGTATATTTATATACCTATATAGTATAATACCAGACTAGACAGACTATTTAGAATTCAAATAATTTTATTAATAGATATATATGTACATGTATGTATAAATGAATAAACGATGTTGTCAGTGTATAAAATTAGATTTGTATTATTATAAATAATGTATATTATTATAGTCTTTCTACTAATATACATTGTCTACAATCAAAATCTACTAATATACATTGTCAAGCTATACACATTCGTTACACTACAAATAATAAGGGTTCAACGAATGGACAACGTAGCGCTTCGTAATCGTCCACATATTGAGTCGCATTATCGAAATAAAAAAAATTTGGTGTGTATTTATGACCACACGATAGAAGTGAAAACTTCTAATTTTAAAATATATGTATTTATATATATATATATATATATATATATATATATATATATATATATATATATATATTCATTCTCCATTCTCACGTACTATGCTGAGATATGGACAATGACAGAAAAAGTTAAACATACAATTTCTGTTTTTGAAAGAAAGATTTTAAGAAGCATTTTTGGTGGTCTCAAATTTAACAATATCTGGAGAAGAAGACAAACTCTGAACTTTACAAATTGTTTAAAGAACCGGATGTGGTCAAATACATCGCAATTCAGAGAATAAAATGTGCAGGGCACTTGAGCAGAATGGACGACAGTCGGCCAACAAAAAAGATCTCAGCCAGACCATTGGGCTCCCGAAAAAGAGGAAGACCTAAACTTAGACGGCTCGATTGCCTGGAAAAAGACTTTAAAATCTCAAATGTAGCGAACTGGATGTCTCTGGCCAAGAACAGGAAAGCTTGGGAATTGATTCTGCGGAAGGCAGGGTCCCATCCTGGGCTGTGAAGTTATTGAAGAAGAATATATATATATATATATATATATATATATATATATATATATATATACACATGTGTGTGTATGTATATATGTATATATATATATATATATATATATATATATATATATATATATATATATATCTCATTTTTCAAAGCAAGTAAATCAAAGTTCATGTAAATGAATGAAATTTAAACGTCTTTTCGAGCTGTCGACGCTAAAGTCCGAATCTGTCAAACGCTCTTATTGCCTTTGCTCCATTATGGAAATGTATGCTATTCAAATTATACCGCGAATTGTTTTAAAAAAATTGGCATGCTTTCAATATCTGTCACATTATTCATCTCCGAAAAATATGACCATATTTCCCATTTCAGAGCACAATTTAAATGGATGGAACTCCTTGATCGATGCAATCAACATGTGTTTATACAAATATATATGTAATATACTTGTTTATATACATTTTCAAGAATCCAAATTATATAACATTAAATTCTTTTTTCGCTCAGAGTCTAGTGACGCGTTTTGAAAACTTGCTTATTCTTTTTCCCAAAGATTCAATAATTTTCTGTGAAAAACCCTTTTCTGTCCAAAAACTGATTCTCGTATAAAAAAACATTTAAAAAAATTGCAGAAATTTCTAATTTTTGCAAATGAAAATATATAATATTATATGTTATTAGTTATAAAGTCGCTACAATTGAAATTTTTTGTAAGTTGAGTTATAATACCCAATAAAGAAATAATTCAACTCCCAGTTTGACAACTCCTCACCTCGCACATCCGTCACCCACGAGCAACAACGCCCTCAAAACACTTCACGTGCTACCGGCCTCACTCCTAATCCCTCTAACTTTGGTCAATCACTGCCGTGACACTCTACGCAGACCTCACACCTTCAAACAACCTACTCATTGCAGCATGAACTCATCCATCATGAATCAAACGATTCCACTTCAGCAATTTGCAATATATGCAATATATATATATATATATATATATATATATATATATATATATATATATATATAATTTATATAATAACTTAAGATGTTATATGATCTATATTATTTCGGCGAATCAGTAACAATTTTAAAATACTATTATGTCTATACTCATGAAAAATATTAAATATATAATCATATATTTAATATTTTTCTCTGCTCCGATTCGACTTCTTCACTGCTATAATATTCTAAGAATGAAAGAATAGGTTTATGGATTTAATTAAATTTTATTCTAAAGTATTTCTAATAATTGAAATATATTAGAAATACTTCAAATTAAATTTAATTAAATATCCAAAAAAGAGCACGTGATGCGCCTAAAAAGTAGTTCACTTGGACGATGCCGGAAGAAGCCGGATTTACCCGACTGAGCGTCACCGACTCGAGTGATTCACTGCTAAGAAAAAGTGTGCTGGTATAAAGAGGAGGGGCAACAAAAGAGTTTTCACTTCAATAATAGTCATTATACTATAGAGAGTTTACTAGGAGAGCAATAAGGTTGCAGCGAGGAGGAGTAGGAATCGCAATCTAGTTTGTATTTCTTTTTGCAATATACCATCTTTTCTTTCTTATAATACACCACCATTCCTGGATATTACAGTGAGTGGAAAGAAGGTAGGAAAAAACCTAATGGTAATGCTCAGTAAGTCCAACCCATGATAGTAAAAATATACCAGCTGTCACTCACTTTCTGAATTAATTTTATGTGGATTTCCGATAAGTAGAGGATTCGACGTTATTTAACAAAATATTCATTACATGTCAGCAATTTGTAAAACATACTGAATGTTTTTTAAATGAATTTATTAATTAGTCATAATTTTTTTTTCTTTGTTTTGTTTATTATACTTCTATATCTAACAATTTGATAATTTTGAAATCCCTGACAAGAATTTAAAAGAACGTCTTCATATTAAAACATTTTACGTTGCTGCTACGGGACAAATAACATAAGTACATAAATTTTGAATATATTTGGCGTTAATTTTGTAGAAATTCATTATTCACAATTAAATGAAACTAAGTGATGTAGTATTCTTTCTACTTCCTTTAAGTTCTTTACCACGACCTACGTTTCATTGTATTACAACATCTTTAGGTGGGTTAGCAAAAGATTTTGTAATACAACCAATATGTAATACACCTGAAAGTGTTGTAATACAACGAAACCTAGGTCATGGTAAAGAACTTACAGAAAGTAGAAATAATACTACATCACGTAGTTTCATTTAATTGTACATAAATTTTATTCAGTTTAGCGTTATTCAGGGTATAACATGAGCAATATAAATTTCATACAGAATTTTTTTGCTCATTGTGGACTATCGAAAGGTGTTTTCATGTCGATTCCTATAGTTTCAACAAAAGCTCGAGTTCTCATACTTCAACGGCAATTTTCCTTTAACTAATTGCGCCTTCACTCATCTATTTGCTACCCAAACACTTCTAAACATATAGCTTAAAATTTCATGTATAAGCTTTTATGAAGATAGAAACTGTACAACATCGAAATTCAATAGTTGTTCAATATCTTCCTATGGACTAATATATTGTTACGTTTTTATCTAATTAAGTCGTAAAAACGATAAAATTATTCATTCAAAGAAAAATATTGGAAAAGTATAAATTTCTTCACCAGAATATAAGCACCCATTCGTAAAATTCACGTTGTATCTTACATTAAACAAAATGAGATGAACATTTAGCAGAATACACTTTATGCGCGCGTCGAAGTACGTATTTGCTAACGAAACCATGATTGAATTGTTCAAACTTTGCACAAGAGACAACCACCGCCAAACGGGCTGGTGCGAACATGTGTGCAGATAGGGTTGGGATACACTGGCCCTCATTTTAATCGAACATTGTACTTATTTACAACATTAATTTGAAACATCGACAGTTATGGGCCGACTGCCGTTATTTGCTTCGCTCTTAACTATTTTTCACGTAAAACATGTCACATGTATTTAAGCCTGAAAAAGAGATATAGGCGAAGTGTCGACATCCATCGTACGAAATAACTCTGGCGATACATTCCGGCACAACATTGCACTAAAATAATATCTATAGTGGCACATTATAAACCGTTAACTCTTATTTAGTGTTATATAAATTACGTAGATACATGAAGTAACGACTGACTTTTTATGACTTTGTAGTTTTGAAGTATCATACTTCAATTGTAAACAAAACAAGAAATTATTTTGATCCGAATGCTTCCGTCCGGGCTGGTGAGGGATGATAAGAAAACTGATAAGGAAAACGCTAATAATATAGTTTTTGTTAGATAATTATTATATTTTACTTATATTTCAAACATTACATGAAATATAATTATTAATTACTCGAGACTTCACGAAATAACGGGAAACCATCCCCGCTTCAAACTAAGGTTATGTTACCCTCTCCTCGCGTCTTCGAAGCCATAAAGACAAATTCAAGACACATACGTTTAACACATGTCAACGAGATGTTCACACCAGTCCCAAGAAGTGGACTAACTATGTCGACAAGGTGTCCCTTTCAGTCACGCTAATGAAATACCTCTATAGAGAATAAAAAACCATAGATCTTAAAAATAAAGTGACATATCAAATTAACCGCACGGATCAATAACTTATAACTTATACTTTATTATTTTTTTTATTATTAAGCACCTGTCTGAACCAAAACCTCCTCATTAAAACATCGTATTTATCGACTAAAAGGGGTTAGTCAAACTTACTTAAAATTTTAATACAAGAGAAGTTTTTAATAGCGCTGAAAGCCGTAGGATACCTATACCAGTGACAAGCTTATTTTTACGTCTCTAAACAAACGAAAATAGAATTCCGTAGACATTCTACGAAACTAACTTATTAATGGGATATATCCGAAGTAATTTTTGTTTACGAACTCACTAAACTGTTTCTATCAAGATTTTTTAAATTTTTTACTGCATCAGTTCAGTGCTTGCGGGGCTGAAACCCATTACTATGGCATAATATTTTGCAAACGGGACTTCACTATAAAAAATTATTTAAACAACCTAAATTTTACTTCAAAAGAACTATCCAATGATCTTATTCGCACGTGAAAAAAATTGTGTGTGTACTTACTTATGTTCGTGCGTTAGTAACTTCTAACGTTAGTAACTTCTAACGTACTTCTTTGGCGTAATGCAAGAATAACTTTATTTAGCACGCATATAATAAATGGAAATAAAGTAATAAAAGGACTGAACTGTGATTATAAATGCGGTTGATAAAATCTAAATTCAATCAAATAATTAAGTTTTAAAAATTAAAATTTGTGTTCTCATACACAATAATAAAATATTTGATCTTCTTATCTAGAATAACAATCATTACCATTTAATAACTAAATAAATACATATCGAAAATTAACCTCACTTAGAGAAATACACTTAAAATATATTTTAAAAAGCTTATAAGCACTATTTCTATTACAAATATTCACAATAAACAAATGTTTTTTTATTACATAGACCACTATTAAATTTCAATTAGTACAAAATGTAATTTAAAAGCACAGATATAACTTAGATTTGTATGAATATAAAACACGTGTTTGTGTATTTACAAATACCTCAATAACTATCATGAATATAGTATCAGTCTCTACACGTATGTCAGCAACTTCATTCTGTCGATTTTTGTTGCATCGTGTGCGCGCATCCTAAAATTTCACTCGCATTTTTTTTCCTAACACACCTAAAAAGTATAACTTCACAAATTTTATGTTTCTCACGTCACAATTTTTGAAGTTATACTTCTTCAGGCGCGTTATAAAAAAATTTAAGTGTATTTCTCTAAATAAGATTAAGTTTTGGTATGTGTTTATTTGCATTATGAATTACAAATTATTTAAAATTTAACTATTTCATTAAATTTAGATTTTACCAACCTTATTTATAATCACGCTCCAGACCTTTTATTATTTTATTTCCATTAATTATTTGCTTGCTAAATAAAGTTATTCTTGTATTATGCCAAAAAAGTATCTAACTTCTAACGCGCGTAGATAAGTACACACAAAATTATGTTCTTTTTTAATTTTTCTACATTTTAATTGGGTCTCTATCTAAAGCAAATACCGAATATCCGTCTCACAAACGCATAACGGATTAGTAATCGATATCGATATGAAAATTTTACCTCACCCGCATAGAGCAACAATCGATAATGGTTCGAACAAATACGTTACGATTGTAATAATATTGTCTATTTCATTTACCTACACGTGAAAACGATCATGCGAACATCTGCGAGCGTACGCTCCCTTCCGTCTTTCTTTATTCGTTGGCGGTAAACTACAACATTCGATTTATGAATGATGCCAGCCATAGACATCTCGCGCGAATCGCGCATAAAGGAGTCCCTATATTGCCAGTTACAATAAAAACCAGGAAAGGAAGGCGTTCGAGAAAAGGGGATTTCATTCAATATCGCATTCGCATTATTGGCATTAATAATAAAACGTTTAGAAGGATACATAATAGTTCGCATGGTTTGCTTTGGTGTGCGAAATATAACGTGCCGGATATATTGAAAAAGCGGCATATTTGTGGTAGATAGACAAGCTCCAAGTATATGTGTGTTATTCATTATAATTTACATATATTTTTTTAATAAATAAACATTATAATGAGATACAGTCCATATGCATATGTATACATTCTTGACTTTTTTACTTTATTTCGAATTAAACTAGTTAATAGTTGTATTATTTAACTAACTTGCTCACGGCTTCACCAGCATGAACGTTTTCTCTCTGCAGCCCAAATAGTTTATGAACCATAGATTAAAAACCGCTGAAAGTTCCATCGAATGATGATGTAAATGATGCATTGTATATAAATAAAAAAAATATAAAAGAATCGAAAATAAATAAACTGAAATTATTCTAATATTTTCTAATTTTAATTTATTGAAATACTGTTCAATGTTATTGTTATTATTATTAGTATTAATTAAGATTTAGGCTAATTTATTACAATAGCAATAAATGCTTGAAAAATACCCTTTCAATGTTAGGCATTAAAGAACTTTAATGCAAGGATAATATTCAAGATATACCTAACAATATAGCATTGTCTAGTCTTTCGTGAACAAAGATTCTAGTTTAATACAACAGCCACTTCCGCGTTGTCCCATGAAATCAAAAGAAAAATGTTAAATATTTTATACGAAGAAATGCTAAATATTATGGAAAATGAAAGGAGGAAAAATGGTATGAATAAACTTTGAATAAGGAATTGGACTGCATGAGAACTGGATTCATAGTGCGCAATCAGTTCTGCCCAATAATTTAATCATATTCTCTATGAATACTGATATTCTCTTAATTTAATTCCGAATTAAAATTTGGCAGCAATTTATAACATGCGCGTATGCTCATCTCGAATGTTATTATCAAACTGCTTGGTTTAGTTCGTTCATACTAGGACAAGATGATGATGGCTGTAAATAATATGTTCTGTGAATAGCCCTGTATTCTGACTCAGACATTAATTAAAGAAAGGAAAATCTTGTTGTAGAGTCATATGTATATATGTTGACCTTGCTATTATATTTAGAATATTTTCCTAGCTATTATAAAGTATGAATCTATTTTGATAATTACTTAAATTTATAAAATTAAAATATCTACTAAAACGAATTATAATAGTTTCTATAAATATAATACGGAGAATAAAACAGGTTATCAGCTAAATTTACTCGAAATAAGGAACCAATGGACAAATTTACATTTTATTATGAATAAACATTAAAATTCACTTTATTAATTCGGGCTTTATAACACATAATTTCTTTGAAAACGTTTACTAAAAAAGTGTATTTTATAAACGTTGCCTAAAATCTCTGCCGATATAAATCTCACAATGTTGATATCGCGTAGGTTGTTATTTCTGTAAGATTTTTTCCGCGATAACCAAAACACAACTTAAAGTTTAAAAATGATGAACTAAAAATGATTATTCCTTTCTTAAAATAATATGATAAAAATATTATCAAAGGACAGAAATAAAAAGAAGGACAAAAAAGAAAGAATACTGTAAGAAGAAACTAACAAAAAAAACTTGAAGTTCCTAGTTCCGAATTATGCAAAAGCCTTATTACTCTAAACCAGACCGTTGAGACGCGAGATAAAAAACGACAGAACTAAATTTAACTAGCGACCGTTTCATACTAATTATGTTATTGATCTTTTATTACCAAGTTTTTCATGACTTGTCATAACGTAATTTGGAAAAAGAAATTATATTACGTTTTTTTGGGCAAAATAAATTTTCTCATCAAAATTATTTATTTACATCGTATTATAAATAAGCAATATCTTTACTAGAATACTTTTGAAATGTCCACTTTAATTAATTTGTGTAAATCAAAATTAATGATTCCACATATAAGTCAATATAATTTAAAATAATAATTTCAATCAACAAACGTTAATTTCAAACCCATCCTTTTGGAATAGAAACAAATACTATTTGAAAACATTTGTTTTAATTTAGAAAAAAATTAAGACTTATTTATCTTAAAAACACCTAATTCATTATTTTTAAACAATCAATATAATTTGGAAAAGATAATTAATTAAATAAAACATAAATAAAAATTCTATGATATAAATTTAATATTCAATAATTAAACTCAACGTTTACCATATATTATCCTAGAGCTGGTTAATTCATGTACACACCCGTTAATTAAAAATAAATGTCCTATCGAAAATTTTAAATAAATTCGAAATTATTGACATAATTGAATTTAGTAAATAGCGTTTGAGGCAATTTTATATGAGTAAAGTTCACAAAATATAATCATGGAACTAGTTAATCTATTACAATTTAATTCGCATTAATAACCCACTAATTAATAACAACTTTCCTAATTAAAATGCTAATAACTCCTAACTGAATTGACATAATTTAGTAAAATTTCAAAAGTTTTGGGGAGTTTTTAAATGTGTAGTATTCGCAATATGTAGTCAGAGAACTAGTTAATCTGATAGTTTAAATCACATCAAACGCCAGTTTATTAAAAATAAATTACCTGTTTACAATTTTATTATCTTTGAATGGCTTAATATAATTTAGTGAACTCTCTGATGGATTTGAGGAACTAAATAAATTTTATTCAAAAGTTCTAAATATAAATATAAAGTTTATTAGCTCAAAGTTAAGGGATAGCCAATATGATTTAAAAGCAAATAATATTAAATTAAATATCTATTTTTCTTTTAAATCAGGTAATATATTCAACTTTCAAACAAATTTTTTAAATTAATTATCAAATATTTATCTGTTTTAATTTCTAGATATATATGATTTAATTTCTAGGTAGATAATTTAATTTATAGATATTTTCTAGATCCGTGTAAAATGCCAAACAATTTCAATGTTAATCAAAATCATTTCATTTTTTGTGCATTATAATGTGACAAATTAATGTAGCGACTGTTTTTCTTTACTTTCAGAAAATTCATCAATTCAATCATTAATTTTAGAAATTCATCAGAAAATTTTCTAACTTGACAATTCGTTCGCAAGTTATAAACCAACAAAAAATACAGAGCACATTATTTAAAATGACTTACAACTTTTCGATTTACACCTTATTTATTTAAATTTAATAAAAAGTGTAAATATGTGTTTATCAAAGTACAAATTAAAATAAACTTGTTTATAAATAAAACTTTTCATAACGCAAAACATATAGCAATTTAAAAATATTTTTTATTAACCAATGAATATATAAACAAATATTTTTTTATATGCCATATTTGAATATGACAAAAACATTCTTAATTCTATTTCTGAACCATGAAATTTTTTTTAAATATTTAAAAATGATAGGCACGTTAATTTTACAATATGTTTTAACTTTGAAGACGTGTATTAAAATGTTTACAAAAATTAAATTTATACTCCTTCTAGTTTGACTTGAACTTACGCTCTCTGTTCAACTCCCCAAACTTAACGCAACACACTACAAATGAAGGCAGGTGACGCTCAAAAGTAGCAGTGTCATGTTTACAACATCCGTTTTATATCGCGTTAACAATATTATTTTTTCACTTACTATAAATACAACAATTTTTATTACTAGATGAGTATTAAGTGTTCGGATCGGTTCAGCTGTCGGGATTACGTACAGAGTCTTCGTGACTCTATTTATCCTGTGGAAAGTCCCCGGAACTATGTCAGAAAGTGACGTATTGTGATGATGATAGCCGTAGAAGTGGCGTTCACAGAGTGTGATTTTCCCTTTCCTGGGTTTTGACTCGCATGACGCGGGCTTTGCGGTGTTGTTCAAAGCAAAGCTGATGCTGTTGACGTTAATTCTATACAGAATTTCACGTTTACAAAATGGGGCTCACCTGGTTCCTGAACACTGCTCAACTTTTTATTATTTTAAAATAAATACTCTTATTGTTTTGTCTTATGTGCCTATACACAATAATATATAATAAATTATACACAATACTATATAATAAAAGTTAAAAACAGAAGAAAGCAGAGATTAGGGGAGAGAAGATACGCACATCACGGAAGCAGAGCATAGTCACCGGACACGAAAAATAAATTAAATTATTTGACAAATCATTGTGAAAATCAATAGGTGTCTATTCTGACAATTAATCAATCAATTTAAGAAAGAGTTGTGAAGTTACTAGTATAGTGAGTCCTCATGAAGTTTAGAAAATGGGGCTCACCTGGACGCATTGTCGGACTGGCCATATAGTCGAGGTGGCGTTTGCCAGTCAGGCCCTAACCCTGACTCTACCTACTCCCTGGCTGACGACTTATATGTAAAATGGTTCATATACAGTTGGAAAGAATGAAATGGCAAAATTTGGAAAATAGTTGACCCTGGGGTCATCTTTAAAACTTCCCGCTATTTTCGAGTTCAAAGCGCTCAATTGGAGCATTCGATGCTATTTTTTTGTACAAAAAATAATGTATATTAATAATAAAAATAATATATAATATATATTGAAAAATATTGCTCCATCAAGATATTTAAGTTCTTTTGAAAAGGCATATTTTTTGAAAACTTTTTATGGCAAGCTTAGCTATATCTTATAGCTATTTAAAATGTTATCATTTGTTAAAAATTAAAAATGGTATTAAAAGTTTATTACTTATAAAATTACTCGAGTGTGGCGCAGACTTTATATTTACATATACATATGTTGCTTTATATTTATATATAATTACTTCTATCGTGAAAAGTAGAGGCCGTTGTGCTAGTTGATACCAAAGTACACACCAACTAGTCTACACATACTTTCTTGCAAAATTCAAGCCCCTTGTGACGTTAAAATAAAATTAAATGTATAATGTACATATTTCTATCGTGGGGCTCATAAAATATTTAATCATTGCAGCGATAGCAAACTATCACCAATTCCCGCCCTTGCTGAACCAAGGGGCGCAATTTATTGAATTGTTTATTAGATATTAGATGGCATATAATTTAGCATAGAAATTAAAGCATACGGTAAAGTTATTTTGAAGAAAAACATTAGCCTTGTTCAAAGTTCCTGGTTGAGGCATTCCTGGCTAAGAAAATTTAATTTAAAAAAAAATCACATTTAAAATTTTGCGATTTGCAAAAAAATTAATGAAATATTTACAAAAAACTATGAATGCCCAATTTCACCCAGATCGACCAATTCTATGGGAAACGTTTTTATAGAGCGCCATCTATTGACAGATAGTTTAATTAATAAAATTTTGTCCGTTGTATTGTGTAATCAAATACTATAAATTCGCATTATCGATGTTTATGCTAAGTTACCTTTTTCAAATTTTCCAAAATTAATGTATTTGTAAGTTCATTGTGAAAGGTTTATACTTCTACTACAGTAAACAACGCCATTTATCCACTCTCATTTGGGGATTCGGTATATTTAAACTAGTCCCCTCGCTCCTGAAACATTGTGAAATTAAGACAGACAGAGCGGCAACTGACGGGTCGAGACATGTGCATTGTATTTCGGTCGGGCGCGACATCTGTTCGCGATACGGCACACAGGTCTCGACGGCTGCGCAAACATTCCTCGTTGTCACGATTCGAATAAAATAGGAGGCAATCATTTTCCTTATTTTCAACGACACCCATGGTGCATAGGGGTCCCGCGTTTCTCTACATGCGCCCCGCTTACACCAGTTGATAAACTAAAATAAATTAAAGACTGCTTTAAATAGTTTATTTTTTTACCATTACTTTTAATATTTCGCTGGTAAATAGTAGAAAATCGTATTTATCAATTTCTTTAAAAAAAACGTTACATTAACAGATAAATTGCAAGTACTGTCACTTACAACGTTGCTAACATTTTAGTGAAATTTATGTTTCTTGCATGTTTTATAAAATGGTGTCGTTTTGATCAAGGGGTTCTCCGTTGATATTAGCAACTAAGTGGCCAGAAATTTTAATCTCTTTTCGAAAATTAATGGCATTACACATTGATTAATTAGGTGCCAATGTTTTATTAGAGAAATACCAGCTTTAATTAGTTTCCCAATCTGTCTTAACAACAAAAATATTCCACTGATAATAGAAAATCAACTACCATATATCAATTCTGCCACCTAGGGCTGCAGCACTGTGAACGTTACACTAAACTATGTAAAAAAGACTTCGTCAAGCTAAACGAAGCCTTATTTTTAAATTGGATGTGTGTATGTGCGCGTATTTGTAACAAAACTTGCACAAAATTCAACAGAATTTAATGAAATGGTTCAAGTTCGATTCGGCAAATATCCGCCATCTTGAACAGCAAAAAAAGTATTTTGAAAATGTTGAATGTAATACCAAATGAAAGGTATTAAAGAGGAGATCACGAATACGCTTAGAACTGTTGAAAACTTGGATTTTTGGTCTCTATATTGCCGAAAAATTTAAGAAAATAAAAAAAACATTTTGAAAATTTTGAGTGCGATATCAAACAACAAAAAGTATTACGAATATAAGTATATTTGGAAAATATTAAGTCGCCATATTGGAGTAAAATTGCGGAAAAAATTTGTGTGTGATATTTAGCAAAAAGTATTACAAAGTAGATGACGAATGTATATTACAGCATCATGACAAATTTTGAACCGCCATTGTGGAGAACAATTTTGGAAATTAAAAAAGAAATACTTTTTTGAAAATAGTGAGTGTGATATCAGATTAAAAGTATTGAACAGTAACCAAGAGAATTAAATTTTTTTTTAAAGTAGAATCCAGTCGTATCTTTCTTAAAATAGCGAGCTAAGTCTACCCTTTACACTATACTAATTTAGCGACATATGTTTCGTTTATACGCAGTCGTCATAATCGTATCCTTCCTCTTAGTTGTACTTAGCATATTATATGCTGCGAGCTATTAGTAAAAACGAAGTTTTATATTGTATATTATATTATATATTACTAGCGTGATCCGTGCGAAGTCTTCGCATTAGAAATTATTCAACTCAATTTAATAAATCAAAATTGATTGCAGGTATTCAATTTATTTCTAATTTTGCACACTGCTTATTACGATTCCATTATGAAGCTCAGATGACAGATCAAACAAATATTTTACTAAAATTGACATATAGAGGCGCAAGTATCAAAAGCATTGAGCTAAAGCGCCACTTTATTTATACGTGAGTGGATTTGAAATTAAACAAAAATTTTACCGACCGTCAATCATATTGACGTTGAGCCGTTAGATGGCAGCATTGCTGTTTTGTGTATATAATTTTAATAATTAATTAATTTGCAAAAACAATAGCAATAATAATTTTTTTAGATGTGGATGCCGGTAGAGCAAGCAATTATCTATAAAATGATATATAATTTATGTGGATTAGTTGTGTGGTTTTTTTCTAAAAAGGGAGAGTAACATCTTAACCTTAGCGTATTAATATATATATATATATATATATATATATATATATATATATATATATATATATATATATATATGTATATACATGTATATATTATTTTCTGATATTTATTTTACTTAAAACGAAACATAGTTTTTTACTTTTGACATTTCTATTATTTAATAATGCATTCATATTTACTTCTCAGTAACTGTAATATTGTCACCATTTATTCGACTCGAGCGCACTCTCTTGGGGAAAAGTTTAAAGATTTACAAATGTAAAGAGAAATTACAATTAAAAAAAAAAGAATTACAATTTTTCCCGCGGGAAGAGTGAGCTGAAAGGCAAATTTTAAATAAAAGTATTGAAGTCAAATTGAAGTTATAGTTCTGCGTTTAACAAAATTAGCAACACAAACAGTCACTTTTTTTCAATTTTATGTGTCAAAACTTTCATATTCTCAAAAATTTCTTTCAAATTAATTTTAAAAATTCACAACTCTCGAGTCACCATAAGTGAATAAAAATAATTTCCACGTCTTCAAATTTGTAAAAATATTCTACACTATTTCAAAAATTTCTCCTACTATTAGACAAAAATTCATCACTTTTAAAACAATTATTTACGTCTTTGGGAATCCATTTTTGTTAGAGAAATAAATGTTTTTAGTGTTGTTGTAAATAATTTAGTTTTACATATATTAAAATCAAATTATTGATTAAAAAGGACATTCTATTCCTATTTGATTTTTTTTTAAATTACCCCTTTTATTAAAAATTTCATTCCATCCATTCAAAATATGTATCAGAACGTACCGATATCCGAATATCAGTCTATATAAAATACATAATTTTTTGCGTCTTTTGATTTAAATCTCTAAAAAATTAAAATTAAAATACCTCATTCTGGTTAACTGAATTTGAATATTCGAATTTTCTCTAAAAAGGGCAAATAACTCTATGCCCTCTTGTTGTGACTAGTTGCAATAATACACTGCGAAAGCGTGAACATGTGTGATTGAATTCACTTATCTCTCAACAGATGATACTTTCAAATTAATATATTGTAGTCATTAATTTATTATGTCTACTTTCAACATAATATACAGAAAAATAAATAATTACGTAATGTTAATACTATAACACCAAAATTGTAAATACAGTTTAAAGCCGCTTAATACTTATTTTAAATATACTTTTATCTATTCAGCGCCCTCTTATGTTATATTCTGATACAAGTAAGCTAGTGTACACAATGTTTTTTTTTCTTTACTGAATAAGACTAATGTTCTACAAGGCGCCAGCAGGGATTGTGGTATAAAGATTAATATTTCTTTATCAAAAAATTCCTTTTCATTGTGAAAAATACGAAAAGTTTATGCGTATTTAAAATTAATTCGAGTTGGAATTTCACCAAGTTAAAACTAGAATTAAAAGGACAGGTAGTAGAGACTACAAGGCAAACATTACTCGTCGAAAAGAAAGTTCTACTCTTCTACCTGCTGGCTTTGATAAAGTAAGAATATTTTATTTAATGTTATTTAATTTCATTACTAAACTGAGCTTTAGATCTTTAGAACTTATGGTGTCTACTACTCGTATGGAGTAAGTGAAGTTTATGTATGATTAAGTAAAGTTTATAATTAAAATTGATAAATAACTTCCATTTTACGATTTTTTTTGTACGACAGGAGTTTAAATTTTGATCTATTGAAATTATAGGAAGAATTAAATATAACTGTATTGCAAAAAACATTTAGATATCTTTACATGAAGATCACAAAACAAATGAAGGAACATATGCGCTTTATACCCAGGAACATTTCGACAATTTTTTTGAAATCAGATGAAAGTATACACATTGAAAACTATATATCAGGAAATAAATTCTGCAGCTGATGATACCTTGTTCCTTGTAGCTAACGGCCATGAAAATCGTCATTTTGTATTAATTCACTAAGTTTCGCAGAGTCAGGCATGTTGCCCATGTTTGGCAGTTGACGTTCAAAACCGCTTGTACGTGCACCCCTAGCGGTAGAATTTGACAATGAAAATCCCCATTATTCGCACTAATTGCGTCACTTTTAGCGATGGTGTTGTAAACCGATTGTATGAAGAACTTATGGCTCCATATTTAAAATAAAAACGTCAACTTTAACCTATTAATTATGAGGCAAAGAGCGATGATCTTTGAAAGAGCTATTACAATTTAGCTTCTAATTAGTTTCTTGAAATTTTATGGCTATTACAGTAATTAGGAAAGTTGGCAGTATCTATTTTTGTTTGCAAGAGTAAATTAAATTCAAATTAACAAAATTGTTTCCTAATCTCGCCACTTTTCTTTAACAAGATTAAATTTACATTATTTCACAATAAATAAAGCGCAAAACACGCAATCTGTCACAAATTGGTATCACTTGACATTTTTGTCTTTCCTAATTTTTTACTGGTTATCCTACCCAGCTGATGTAAAAAAAGCACACGAAATTAGCTACTATCGATATAATGCCGAAAAACCAGGACAAAAATATGTCGCCGTTTTCACTACACGAATCTCTGTCCGCTTTAATCAAACAAACCAGCAGAGAAAAATAGCCTTGCATTTACCGGGTTCTACTTCATTAGTGTTAAATATTATAAAGTTTGCATAATACAATTTAATAAAAAAACAATTATCCATTCGTTTGTTATTTGAAAATTAACGATTTGTTTTCTGTATTAATAGTGTACTACGAAGTGTTTAACTTTTAACGCAACGTAAAACCGCTAACTTCGTTCTCGGGTTTGTCGATCTCAAATATTCTAATGATAACGGGGCCTAAAGTATTAAAGTTGTGAATCAAATGATTTTAGACGTAATAAGTTGAGTTATTCGCTTCTGTGTATTATTGAGTTTAGGCAGTGTCATTCTATCACACAGTTTTAATTATTAAAGGCGATTTAATTAATAAGTAAAATGTTAAAAAATGTAATGTCTTCTGTAATGAATATTCAAATAAGTACACCTAGAAAAAGACATGTAAAAAATCATTGTTCTTTTATTTTGATTAAATATAAGAGGGTTTTCATTTATTTACTTTTTTACAATTCTAGTTATGAAATTACAATATGTAAAAATATTGTATTTTGATAATGGAAAAAGCGGTTTCCTTCCTAATGTCATTTTCGAAAATTACATCATTTAAAGAATATTTTCGAGGCTATGGGAATGTATCTAAGATTTCATTTACTTTTTAATATCTTATGCTCTTGAACAATCAATCTTTCAATATGATCTCGTTTATTTGATAGTTTTCGATTATTTAATACTGTAAATCCAGGTAGTAGATTTTTATCTCTTAAAAATGTTGGTGTTTTCAGTTTTATACTTTTGGACTAAAAATCCTATACATTAAAGCATCTGTCAACTAATATATCGTCCCTTGATTCCCTCTTAGTTAATAAAAAACTACGTTCCGTTACCTATCTGTCACTTGCTGAATAACCATAGGCGGGAGAATAATATGAAAGTATAATAATATGAAGGCATAATTCCTACTAGCACCTACGAAAAATTATTATGAATGTAATTAATCCATGAAGTCGTGAAGTATGCTTAGATTTCTGTACAAGAAATTACATTCCATCCAAAATAACACGCACAATTTTGTTATGGAGGCATATCCTGATTTTACTTCCCGTTTCATCGCGGCGCCTTACTAATTTATTGGGAACCTTAAATTTGAAAAAAAATAAAACTAGTAGCATGGCATTTTTCTTTAATATTTTTCTTTCCAATGATAAACCTAAAAATGCGCGGATACAAGTACTATCACTTTTAAATTATTTATTATTAATACGATACAAAACCATGTAAAATAAATAAAATAAATAAAAAAAATTTACATTTACAGTAAAATAAAAAAAATTTACAGTTTCTTCGAATGGGTACTAAATATGTGATTCCCCTTATTGGAAAAAGTCTTTTTTTTCCCATTGGAGGAAAAACACGTGGCTACAATAATCGATAACACTCCGGGTTTGTTATAAATTAAATATCTTTATACTAATAATTATTACACTAGGACCGATATAACGAATAGTCTATACGCTTTTGAATACTTATTAAAATTATATCACAATTGGAGATTTTAAGTAACAACAAATTTATCATGTTTTCAATCACTTTTAATAACTATTTTACTAGATGCATATTACATGAATATAAAATAGCGTAGCTTTATAAAGTGATGATAAAACAAAGAGATATCTAAACAGTTATCTTCATTAAATTATTTACAACTAAAGTAAATTATACTGTACTGATACAGAGATAATCACGAGTTTTTATAATGGCAACACAGCATTAATATATGCGACGCCATCTTGCGTAAGCCCGCATTCTGATTGGTAGTTTCATTCCTACAGGATATCCGATCGTTATGTACCGGCAAGCGTCCATTTTCTGTTTGCAAGTTTGCGGTGTCAGGTGGAGATTTAAGGCCAAAATACGCAAATCCATTTTCTAAATGGACATCTTCATATAAAAATATTTGGTATGTATTCATAATTCGTGACGCGTTGTTTTAAGATTTACCGTAAACGTTATTTTAATGATATATTGATTTGCACTTGGTATCTCCACGGTGCTTTATTCTAGGCATTGTGGTCGTTTATAGAGTGCAAAATTAAAATGATTCTTTGTGATGTAATGGCCACATCAACTAATTCTGTTGCCTGAACAATGTTTCATACATGATATTTCAAAAAACATCTATTTACTCGTTTGTTCAGATACGCTTAATAACAAAATATCTGTTCTTTTCAGGTGACTTAAATTGTGGATATCACTTTACACAATGTTTCTTTACAATTTAACTTTACAACGTGGTACGGCAATCACGCATGCCGTTCACGGGAATTTTTCTGGAACTAAGATGCAAGAAATCATCGTTTCCAGAGGTAAAAGTTTGGAATTGTTGAGACCTGATCCGAATACGGGAAAAGTTCATACATTGATGACAGTGGAAATTTTTGGAATCGTTCGCTCTCTTATGGCATTTAGGCTAACAGGGGGCACTAAAGGTATGTTTATTCTTCATTGATTTTAAATTAATAACACATGTGGTTGAATCCGAGTTGGGCAAAAATCCAAGCATTTTGCTTAGGTTTTTCAACTCAAATTTATTGCTTTAGTCCGAATTCTTGATTTCCCAAATAATACCTCAGGACAATAAGGTGTGTTAAACAGTGCTACAGAGCATTTCATGGCAATCTCTCTAGGATCATGAACTTTATTCCATATAAATTTACACACATGTATGCATATATATATATATATATATATATATATATTATAAATATGCATGCGTACATGTGTGTATATGATACAAAGTGTGCTTATGGTCTAATATATTAACATGTGCTTCAATATGACCATCAGCAGACATTGGGTGCGAAATGCCAAGTTCAACCATCACCGGAATGTGATGGGGAATCTCCGAAGTATGGTAGTATGCGCTTAGCAACAGAATATCATTGTATTGTAGATTTTGGTATTGACAATTTAATTCTGTCTTGAAGTCTGTATTCTATAAGCATCTCTAATTTTTTTCCTTAAAATGTTCATATTACAAAAAAATTGTAAATTATAAAATTTTACTTATCTAAAATAATCTAGAAAGTTATTTTTGTGTATGAAATATTTAATTTTGCACTACTTGCTCCTTCCTATCTTTATAGATATGACGGTATAACTAAAGTGCATATAATATCTGCATATCATCTCGTCGCAGTTGGCAATGTCATTATGATATGTCTAGTTTGAATCTAGCATGATACAAATGACATTATTTTAATTTTGGAGATTCTTTTAGTGAGTCGTTCGTTTATTAACTTGTGTCAACATTTTAGATTACATCGTTGTGGGTTCAGATGCGGGCAGAATAGTGATTCTAGAATACTTACCTGCAAAAAATATTCTGGAAAAAGTTCATCAAGAGACTTTTGGCAAGTCCGGATGTCGCCGTATCGTACCTGGACAGTATTTGGCGATAGATCCCAAGGGCCGTGCTGTAATGATAGGTAAGTTTAGTATAAAATTTACTCAGAGTTATAACTTAGCAGAATGTCTTAATAAAATCAATATTTTTTTTTGTATTAAATGATGTTTTTATTTTATCCGTGTTTCAACTGAAATACCTTGATCGATCACAAATATATCTGATGTTTTTGATATTAGTTATACTTATCTAATAATTTGTTCAATATATTATAACAAGTAAAATTGATTTTAGGTGCCATTGAAAAGCAGAAATTAGTTTATATATTGAATAGAGATGCTGAAGCTAGATTGACAATATCATCACCGTTAGAGGCACACAAATCGAATACTCTGGTTTACCATATGGTGGGGGTGGATGTTGGTTTTGAAAACCCTATGTTTGCATGTCTGGAGATTGATTATGAGGAAGCAGATTCTGACCCTACAGGTACATTACCAGCCATTTAATACCTATTACATATAACAAAATTTGATTTAATGATTATTTTTGAGGTCCGTGTTTCCGATTGGCAGTGACGTCGAAACCTCTTTATGAAAGTAACACCCATGATTTTAAATTTTTATTGAAAATTCTTAAAATTGTGGTATGCAATAAGGATTTTAATTTATTTCCAGGTGAAGCAGCTCAAAAAACGCAACAAACTCTGACATTCTATGAATTAGATCTCGGCTTGAATCATGTTGTCAGAAAGTATTCAGAACCCTTAGAAGAGCATGCAAATTTCTTGATAACAGTGCCTGGAGGAAATGATGGACCATCTGGTGTTCTTATTTGCTCTGAAAATTACCTCACCTACAAGAATCTTGGAGATCAGCACGACATACGTTGCCCTATACCTCGTCGCAGAAATGATCTTGATGATCCCGAAAGAGGAATGATATTTGTTTGTTCAGCAACACATAAAACAAAGTCAATGTTCTTCTTTTTAGCTCAAACTGAACAGGGTGACATTTTTAAAGTTACAATAGAAACTGATGAAGACATGGTGACGGAGATCAAACTGAAGTATTTTGATACAGTGCCTGTTGCAAGTGCGATGTGTGTTTTAAAAACTGGATTTTTGTTTGTAGCCTCAGAATTTGGAAACCAGTAAGTATACAGAAATATTAACTGTAATTTTCTTAAGCATGTAACTGATAGCTGATAGATATTTTATTCTAATAGTTAATTTTATAAACATGCAAGAAAAAAAGCCCTCCAACCAAGGTCCTGTCTCTCTGTAGGACAGCGCACACTGATGTTGAGCTTACATTTTTGTAATGCTTTTATTCTTAAACATTTTTATCTCATCATTATATTGTAAAACGACACTATTAACAAATTTTCTATTTCCTACAGCTACTTATATCAAATAGCACATTTGGGCGATGAAGATGATGAACCAGAATTTAGTTCAGCTATGCCTCTTGAAGAGGGTGATACATTCTTTTTTGCTCCTAGACCTCTGAGGAATTTAGTTCTTGTGGATGAGATGGATTCCCTGTCTCCTATATTAGGTGAGGACAATTTCAGATTGATAATAGAATGAGTTAATTGCTTTTAACTAAATTTGATCTTGTTAAACATAATCATTTCATTGAAAAGAAATTTTCATAAATTTTTAGCTTCACAAGTGGCAGACTTGGCTGGTGAAGATACTCCACAAATATATTTACTATGTGGCAGAGGACCAAGATCTACTTTACGAGCTCTGAGACATGGTTTAGAAGTTGCAGAGATGGCTGTAAGTGAATTGCCTGGCAATCCCAATGCTGTATGGACTGTAAAGAGGAATAAGGATGGTGAGTCTATTTTCTTCTTTTCATGCAGAATTGCTAAATTAAGTCAATATGGATCAAAAAAGTAATTGTCGTCCAATATTGACTTATTTTAAGCATCTGCATTAAGATAAATTATATTGTGTATTTATTACAATTTGAAGCATAATGATTATACCTATGGTCCGTGTTACTGATATACCATGACGTTACCTAAAATAACCAGTTATGAATGCTTCAAAATAAGATTATTGGGGTATTAAAATTTGTTTAGTTTTAAACAGTAAATTTTCTTGAAAACGTACTAATAAAACCCTGGTTGTGAAGTCATTATATCAAACACCAGTGGTTTTTCTTTTCAGAAATTGCTGTGGGCCGGTGAAGCGAACAGTCCTGTAGATGATTTAACAAAAAGGTAGGCATTACTGAGGAGTTCACAAAATTTTTATGGTCCTCGAGAGACCAATAAGGCAGCCAATGGAACATCTGTAGCATTTTTCATTAAACATTAACCTTTCAAAGGATTTATGAGCACTCAAATTACTTGTTTCAGTGTATTAGCGAAATCTAAATACACCTCATTTATCAAAAACATTTAAATTTAAGTGAGAAAGGGGTAACTAATTTTCCAGGTATATATTTTATTAAGTATAGGAAAATATTCTTGTAAATATAAAGATTCATATTCTTATTTGTATAATATCTCGAATTATTATTTCATTATTTTATTGAATTTATTTTTCCCTACCCCAAAAAGGGTATCAAATTACTTTTAAAATGATAGTCTGGAATACTTATTTTATAAAAATCTGAATAGCTTAAATTTTAGATTGCTACCTATGCTGCACTACTGATACAGCAGCATAGGTGGTATACTTGAATAGCCCTTCTAAAATATAATTCACATCAATTTAAAAATGGTTTGTGTTATATGACAATGATTTTAATAATATTTTATACTTATTTTTTAACAAACTACTAACGTTTAGACAATATATAAGTTATTAAAGATGAAGGTAATTATCACATAAATTTTCTTTTTGCTACAGAGGAATTCGATGCATACATTATAGTGTCATTCGTCAATGCCACCCTCGTACTATCCATCGGTGAGACCGTTGAAGAAGTGACAGACTCCGGCTTTCTGGGGACCACTCCTACCCTCAGCTGCCATGCATTGGGGAATGATGCCCTTGTACAAGTATACCCAGATGGCATTCGTCACATCAGAGCAGATAAGAGAGTAAATGAATGGAAGGCACCTGGAAAGAAGACAATAGTTAAATGTGCTGTGAACCAAAGACAAGTTGTTATCGCCTTGACTGGTGGAGAACTTGTGTACTTCGAAATGGATCCTGTAAGTTAATCTCATAGTTCTGGAGATTATTTATCGACATAAGTATGGACTAGGGCCGGCTTCACAGCTGGTCCTTTTCCATCAGTGGTGCGTAGCTGTCCATGCAGTGATAGGCCCACAATGTCGTAGAGCATTCTTGCTTCCCACCTTGCGTGGTTGATGGTGAGAAGGCAGCATATTCCATAGTCGACCCATAGTCCTTGGACAATGACGGGGGCAAAACCATGTTGCTTACAATCTTATTTAAGTCACGGTATATAGTCCGATAATATATTTAATAATGTTCGGAGAATATGGTTATAATTTCACTATTTTTTTTTGTTTTAAAGGCAGGTCAACTGAATGAGTACACGGAGCGTAAAAAGTTATCTTCAGATGTCTGCTGTATGGCTCTAGGATCAGTGGCAACAGGTCAACAAAGAGCTGGATTCTTGGCAGTTGGACTTGGGGACAACACTGTTCGAATTATATCTTTAGACCCTTCGGTGAGATCATTTATTTCCAATCTTAATAAGACTTGCATTTTACTCTAAAATAATCTGTGATGATAAAAGGACACCACTGAATATTTTTGATTACAAAAAACCAAAAATGCGTTATTCAATAATCTCTGATTGATTATATTAATTTCTCTTTATGTGTAAACGTGAAGGAAAATGGTGATAATTTATTTTATTGCTTGAACAGGATTGCCTTGCACCGAGGTCTATGCAGGCATTGCCAGCTGGAGCAGAGTCGCTTTGTATAGTGGAGCAACCATTTGAAAGTGGCAGTAAAGCAGCACTGCACTTAAATATTGGCCTTAGTAACGGTGTGCTTTTAAGAACTACACTAGATCCTGATAAGGGAGATTTAGCTGACACAAGAACCAGGTGATTGTTTTTAATTTTTTTTTTATTTTAAGACTTTGAATTCAATGTTTCATTTATTAAATGTGTTTTTTAATTACTATAGATACCTGGGTTCGAGACCTGTAAAACTATTCAAAGTTCGTGTACAATCATCAGAAGCAGTGTTAGCAGTATCTTCACGAACTTGGCTTGGATACCATCATCAGAACAGATTTCATCTCACGCCATTATCTTACGAATGTTTGGAATATGCAGCGGGTTTTAGTTCAGGTAATTTTTACTTTTATGTAATTTACTTAAGTCGATGTAGAAAAATATTGTATGAACTGACGTTTGCGTGGAATGAACTCGTCCTTCGGGGTGGGTTCTGCCCACCAGTGGAGCGTAGCTGTTGTATGCAGTGAAAAGCCTACTACGTCATAGAGCAATTCCAATCTCCCTTTTGGTTGAGGTTGGAGCATGGCATATTCCAGAGTCATCCCGTAGTCTATTAGACCGTGACGGAGGCAAAACCATGCTAAGTACAAACATTCGTTTAACGATAGAAGCATATTTTTTTTATTGATTTATTTAGTATAACATGAATTAAATAATGTTCATTAAATGAGCTGTTGAAAAATTTTCTTTACAGAACAGTGCGCTGAAGGTATTGTAGCTATATCGTCCAACACTTTGAGGATTTTGGCTTTGGAGAAATTAGGAGCTGTATTCAATCAAACAGCTGTCATGCTTGAATATACCCCTCGCAAATTCGTTATAAGTCCAGATCACAACCATATAATTATTTCGGAAACGGAGCACAACTCTTACACCGAAGAGATGAAGAAGCAAAGAAGGTAAATATATACTATATGTATAATTTTGCGGCATTAAAATAAGAAATTTCATTTAATAAAAAATGTATACAATTTTTTGTTACTAATTTTAATCATCTTGTACATAATATGTGTATATTGGCAGATTACAAATGGCACAAGAAATGAGAGAAGCTGCAAGTGGCGGTGGACCAGAGGAAGAACAGCTAGCCAACGAGATGGCCGACGCCTTTATTCAAGATGTCCTACCTGAAAATGTTTTCTCCGCGCCAAAAGCAGGCACAGGTTAATGTTCATTAATTAAATAGAAAATATAGTCATTAATTAAATAGGAAATATGCCTTGTTCTCTGGGCAAGAGATGCTCAGCTTTTCTTGCTAGACTTCTCCAATCGAATGGGGCAATATTGATTCCTAGCGTTAATCCCAGATGATTATAAATTAGTCATTTGATTCAAGCTTTGGGTACATTTTGCTTGAAATAAACTGAATAGTTGTATTATAGCTTGTTGCCCGGCTATTCATGATAAGGATGTTACCATATGTAAAATAAAATATACCTAATTTTACTTAGCTTTAACCTGCAGCTTCGTTCTTGTGGAAAAGGGAAAAAAAGGTCACTTTATAATAGTTTTTGAATTTTAAATATTGTTCTTAAAAATGGCTACACTATACTAATGACTAAGTAGGCTGCCATGTTACTGTGGTACGTCATTATATACTTATATTTACACTATTATCTTTTAACCCGGTAATTTTTTAATTGCAAAACAATGTAGCAGTCTAAATTTATGCAAAATTTCATTTTTGATATCAGAGACTAGATAAGTAGTGAAAATGCGACAAATCATCTCGTTTTGCATTTATAATATTAGTTAGGATTATTCTTCTTTGTTCTCTCATGGAATCTAAATAATGAGTTACTTTCATGCGGAACAATATTTTTGAAATTTCATCATTGCTTTCAAATGCAACTTTGGAATCACTATGAAAAAAAATGCAAGTGTATAAGATTTATTAAAACTAGACATGGAAAAAATACACCAAATTATTCCTGATGGCAAGTGAAACTATAGTAAAATCACTTTTATGTCCTTCCTATATTCAATCTATTCTATTATGATTAAACAGGCATGTGGGCGTCACAAATAAGAATACTGGATATGGACAGCGGTGGGTCTGGGAATCCCCCTCAGACTATCCAGAAAGTAACGATGGAGCAGAATGAAGCAGTAATGTCATTGTGTGTGGTTCGTTGGTCAGCGCACGGTGAAAAGGGACTATGGCATCTCGTGGCTGGTATTGCTAAAGATATGCAGCTGTCACCTAGGTCCTGCTCTGAAGGCTATCTTAATGTTTATAAGGTGAAATATCTATTAATTCCACTGACCTTTGTTATACTAGTATGCTAGACTGGGCTTACCCAAAAGTCGTAATGAAGCAATTTGATTCTCGCCATTTTGGTGCTGATCAGTTAGATAAAAGATAGTGGGACCAAAAAATTGATAAAAACTTTGGTAGTTTGAAGTTGTATCTAGCTTTGATCAATTTATTTATACAATTAACATAATAACAAGCCGATTATCAGTGTCGATAATAGAAAAAATTTCTTTGGGCAGCAATAAATACAAGAAAGCTATTAAAGCTTTTAAAATTATCTGATAGCAACTACGAGTAAGGAATTTGTGGAATTCTGTCGATTGATCCTGTAAATCGGGAAAAATGTGAAAAAGTGAGATTTTTTAAATAATAATGCAGTTAATACCATAAGAAAGTTTTAATTTGTTTCCTTTAAATTTTTATAAAGCTTGGCGGAATAATGACTTCAATGTGCAGAAAGTACGGTTAGACCGCCTCTCTGTTTTTGAACGACTGCGATATATCATTTCTAAGATTCAAAATGAAATCTTCGGTACAGATTTACAGCAACTAAGCATTCATCACGCTTAATTTTTATTTCCGTTTGCTTGAATAATAAATGCTACAATACATCCGACACTGTTTAGATGTCTCATTTGCATTAGTCTAGTATCATCTGCGTCTGAAATAAGTGTAAAAATTCACCGAATTCATTTTACAGGGATATGACAATATTATTTCCTGTAAATGTAAGGTTTTATTTTGCTTTAGAATAGTGACGAAAAGCCAGCTTTATCATTTTGCTTTTAAAAAAAGTAAAAATCTTAGCAGGCGTTTCACGTACACCCCTAATATCAAAATAATAGAAAGTATTGATACAAAACAATGTGATGTTATAGTGTATTGATACAATGAATTATGTAATATAATATTTCGATACAAATAAAATTTTAGGCATCTCTAATTAAATGTTAAATATAGTTCCTGGGACGTTCGTGATAGTGTTTCAATGCTTGAGTGGATTTCGATTAGCATTTTTAATTAGAAAAAAATAAAATTTTTAATAGACAAAAATATATAATGGATTCACCAGAATTAAATTATTTTGTTTAGTATGAATTTTTCGTTACGACTTGCAGAATGCTTAAAATGATGACATTAACACAATTCCTTAATAACTATGTCGATAATCCTGCAGTACTGATTATGTTTAGCTATTAATTTATTCTTTTACAAGTTATTATTGAATTTTAACAGAAATATTCTTTAACAGCTTAATCAGGCAACTGGACGATTAGACCTACTACATAGAACTGTCGTGGATGAATGCCCTGGCGCTTTAGCGGCTTTTAATGGAAAGTTATTGGCTGGTGTCGGCAAGATGCTCAGACTGTATGACATTGGCAGGTGTGTATTGTAATTTCTAATTTATTTAATCATTTATGTATAGATGAAAATACATTTTATAGTTCTAAATTAACACATTTTTCTCGTTTTTCAGGAGGAAACTATTACGGAAATGTGAAAATCGACATATTCCCAATCTCATAGCTGATATTAAAACGATTGGACAGCGTATCTTCGCATCCGACGTTCAAGAATCTGTGTTTTGTTTGAAGTACAAGAAGAGGGAAAATCAGTTGATTATATTTGCCGACGACACTAACCCTAGGTGAGGATAATTTACATTCAATTTATTCATGGTGCATTACATAATTGAAACAAACGCTTCATTCTCTGGGCAAGAGTAATATGTCCAAACAAAGCAATTTTACTCTAATCGATTGAAGCAATATTAAATCTAAGGTTTAATCCCAGATGGTTATTTATTATCCATTTGATTCATGCTTCAGAGACAATTAAATTTTTACAAACTAGTGTATTATACTAACTTCTAGCTTAATTTTACAAAATACATGGTAGAAAAATACAAAATACTATTAAACCATTACAGGTGGATCACAAACTCCTGTATTTTGGATTATGATACAGTCGCACTGGCTGACAAGTTTGGCAATGTTGCTGTGATGAGGTTACCGCAATCTGTTAGCGATGAGGTAGATGAAGATCCGACAGGAAACAAAGCTCTTTGGGACAGAGGTTCGTCAATGTTAAAATTGTACAGTTATATGGAAATAGCTTATGTGAATTGTTTGAGAACCATTGAAGAATGGTAATGCTATATGAATAAAAACCTAGATATAGTAGGAAAAGTTTAAGTGATGTGGGTGTAGATAGAGTAGAAAATAAATAATAGAACATGGTCATCTTAAATATAAACTTTTACATATTTTTAAATAATATTGTCACTAACTTTTTACTGTAACATTGAAAAATACGCATACTAAAACTTAAAAATTAAACTTACTAAAACTTAAAATTTAACTTTGCTTAACTTTATCACAATAATTAAATGACTTATTCCCTAATGTGCATGTCTGCCACTCATAGAAAATTTTATTTCAATAATCTTATAAAATATTTTGACATACATTGTCAAAAAGCATAGACTAAAAAAGAGCAAACGGGGGAAAATCGGCTAATTTTCAAATACATCAAAATTTTATGATGAAACACAACTATTTAACACATGCTAGACTAATGATACATCATGATTCTATGATTTTCTGACGCCATTAGATACTGTATGTCACTGTTTGTATATTTATTGATATTACTAACATATCTTTGAATTTTTTTAGGGTTGCTCAATGGTGCTTCTCAAAAAGCAGAGATTTCAGTAAATTTTCATGTGGGCGAAACTGTAACATCGCTCCAGAGAGCCACCTTAATACCTGGAGGTTCAGAGGCATTACTCTATGCCACACTTAGTGGCTCACTTGGTGTCTTTCTGCCATTTACATCAAGAGAGGATCATGATTTCTTCTTGCATTTAGAAATGCACATGCGGAGCGAACATCCACCCTTGTGCGGTCGAGATCATCTCTCATTCCGTAGCTACTACTACCCAGTAAAAGTAAGTTCACTGAAATATTTATTTATAACAATTCCATCAATGTAGGAATTCCTCGGAAGTATATGTATTTTATTTATTTGTCTATGGCCATAAAGCCAATGAAATGATTAAGTTGTAATTTGCTATATATATATATATACACATATATATATATATATATAAACAAATATATATATACACAAATATATATATATATATACATATATATATATGCCTATAATGAGTTTCCAAATTTGAGAAAACTGATACGCAAATGATGTGACTTGTGCTTATTAAAAAATGTATGACGAAAGGAATTGGAACAAAAAATTCCATTAATCCAACAAATTGGAGATTTTTTTTCTCAATGAAATATTTTATTTTTAAGTTCAATGAGAATTTGTGTTTTTTTTGCATAGTTGTTTGTTATCCACAGTGTAGTCAACAAGCACATTCCACCTAGGATGTGCTGGTGTTAAACATGTGGTAGATTAATGCCGGTTTGTGGCCATATTAGTTGAAGTCGTTCTGATGGAAACTGATGTTATTGGCTACTTTCCTGCCTTAGTTACCGAGAGTTGAAAATGTTTGTTTTATGAACATTTTTATAGTATTGGAAACGCACATCTATATTTTATGAACATTTTTGTTATTTCCGTGGCTTAAAACTTAGCGGACTTTTTGTCATTTTTCATCACAGTGGGTTTTTTCTTATATTGTTTTCAATTTATTCTGTAAATATGAAGTAGCAATTTTTTAAGAAAATTGTCAAAAAAGGAAAGGAAAGATAATTCCCAAAAACTTTACAAAATCTGCAATTCAAAGAAAAAAAGAAATGAGACAGGATATATAATTTCGGATGCACGCTTTAGGTTTTTTTTGTTTTTCAGAATGTTATTGATGGAGATCTCTGTGAACAATACAACTCATTGGACCCTGCCAAGCAGAAGGCAATTGCCAGCGATCTCGAGAGAACTCCTGCTGAAGTGTCCAAGAAGCTTGAAGATATTAGAACTAGATACGCTTTCTAGATCCTAAATTTGTGTGCGTGAATCCATTAAATTTCATTGTGATCTTTTTGTTTAAGGTTTAGTTTAAAGTATTAAAAACTTAAAGTTATATTATTTGATTTTTAATTCTAGCTGTACGAACATCTATTTAAAGAGTTATTAAGTTATACAACTATAGAATCTATTTGACCACGTTAATCTCTATGCGTAGTAAGATTAAAAACGATCTGAATATTTTAGAGCTAAAATTTTGTGGCAGATGATAACAAATACCACTTGTGTATAAATTAATCCCAATCTATTTTCGAAACCTAATGTTTAAATAGCTTAATGTGAAAAAAATCTTAAAAATGGTAGATATAAGAATGGTTTCTACGTTTCAAATATTAAGTAAAATGGATACAAAAACTCAAAAATGGAGAAACCTGATTATAAGAATGTTGAACTAAAAAAAAGAACTGCCCTACATCGAAGGATAATTATATTTTAGAAAATATAATTATCCTTTGATCGCTAACAAATTATAAATTAAACTTGCACTACACACCACGCTGATCTTATGGCAAGTAAGAAAAGAGAATGCTGTGCTGATAATGCATTAATTGATTAACTGTTTGAGTGCCATCGCACTCATTTTGTGCGTACTAACTAAATTTGCCACGAGAACGCGCGACAGCGCTCGCGAAACAGTTGCTGTTTAGCGCTCGGTAGCGGAGGTCGCTCGCATGCATCTCTAATTTTTTATCTTTCTATGTGTTGCATAAAGTTAAAAAATATATTACTAGTAATTTCAATATAAAAAGGATCCAGGAAAAGAACATTTTTAACCCTTAATGTCGGAATACGAAAATAATTCAAGTGAAAATTATCGTTTCTCAAGTTGTGAAGAAAGTGATAGTGGAGTGACATTCTGGTGTGCTCACAATTTGGCAAAATGCAAATTTTGAGTGATAGTGGTAATAGTGACGATAACAATTATTTTGTTGATACGGAGGATGACCGGACTGTTAAAATATGATGTAACCTTGATTTCAATTTTTGTTATAATTTTTGTTCACAATATATATTTTCATAATTTTCTTTGCATTTTATTATCCTTGTACAAGTTTTTATTAAGAAAACACTGAAAAAATTATTAAAATTGGATAATTTTTGGAAGCGATACAGTTTTTTTTCGAGACAAGGTTAAATGACATCAAAAACAAATAATTTCTTTGGCATTTTTAAGTATATATGAGTAAAAAACCATGGCACTAGAATGGTTAATCAATATCAATAGACTGGTTACGCATTCACCATACACCACATTAAGTATTAATCTTTTTAAACTGAGGAATAGGACAATTTACTTCCAAGAAAGATTGTTAAAATTTCAATAATAGAATATCAAACTGTAAGTCAAATTCAAATTTTTCCTTTTAAAATCAAATGAAATTTACAGTGAAATATTTACATGTATAAAACCTTATAGACCAACAAACTATCTTACGCTGTATGGTATACTGACTTATCCACCAGATTCATGTGTTAATTAATCATTTGGTACCTGTTGTCTGTGTAGCCCCCAAACCTAAAAAATGTTATTTAAATGAATAAATATCGCAATAAAACGATTTATTTCTAACAAAAAAATTGTACTGTAACTTCAATTTGAAATTGAATGAAGTGCATATATCGAAAAATTGTGTAACATTATACGTAAAAGGAGTTATAAATTATAGTAAAACCATGAAATGCCTCTGCTAATAATACCGAGTATCTTTTAGTAAGTTGATTGCGCAAAAATGTAATAAAATGAATTTACTGCGTTTAACACGAGTTTCAAATGCAAAATGAAAGTAACTAATTGTGTTATGTTGCAGATTATAAAAATGACTGTTTTATGTATAAGCATTATCAAGAGTCTTGCATAAAAAAGAAATTCATTCGAGATTATATCTGTTAACAGTAATCACCGAAATGAAAGCGCAGGCACAAAGCTTCACAGGGAAAAATATGAACTCTACATGAACAATGTATAATTTCATTTCTTTTAAATCTGTTTAATTTGGTTCCAAAATTTGTAAGTAAAAAAAAGTAATGGTATAAAATTTATAAGTAAATTATAGCTCGAGCCATGTCAACATGCACACCACACTACCAGATGACTATACACGGTGTCCAGGATAAAAATAAATATTTCCGGAACCGTTATATCTGTCTAAACTTGCAATCTCAAATGATTTCAGCAAATCGGTGTTTAATATAAAAAAACATGTGGTACATATTGGTATAGCGCACAAATTGTGCTTCTTCGAAATAATGCAAAAATAATTGTAGTTCCGAAAACGCCGCTGTGAGTTTTTCATCGTTCGCAATAATGCCAGAAGTGAAATCCTCAAAAGTGTTGACCATCAGAACTAAGGGTTCTGAACTCCACTATACGCTGGGTGCTGTGGAAGACCCTACACTCGCTGCATCCTCTTGGATGGTGCATTGAGTGAGATCATTGTCAGCCTTACTGTCGTCACTAAAATGTACCTGTAAATACTGATTGGAATTCAATAATTTTCTTTTTACTAAATAGAGAATAGAAATGGATATAGTAACTGGCATTATTTTTAGGGGAATCAATGAAATTTACATTCAGTGGAAAATTAGTACTTATTTATACGAGTAAAAAGTATATCATGTACAAATACAATAAAAATAAGATTATAAAGTATAAATATTTAATTCAATAATAACAAAGTGCACATACATATGTATGTAAATAGTAATATAAAACACATTTTGACGAATGTATTGACTACCTATGTCTTTTGTAATCTTTCATGACATACTCAAAAATCTGGTCTAGAAATGGGACAGGTGGAGAAATTTCTTTAATAACTACCACACGCCAATATCAACCGGAAATAAGAACAACAGTCCTTTTCATAACATTGTAAGTGTTTATACATAATTAACTTTGCTCCAAGCTTTTTATTGGCCCGGGTATAGTTATGCAGAATAGCGACACAAATACAGGTATAGGTACTCGTAAGTCTCCATGCATCGTAAGATGGTTCCATTAATCGGTCATAAATCAAAAATTCAGTACCTTAAATTCTCACTTCTAACTACCTGACTAACGATAAACAAACTACCCAAAACATAAATACCATTCCTAATAATTGTTTTTTGACCTCTGAAGTGCGCCCATGTTTTGTTTACTCCTTTATCAGTGACTCATCGTTACAATAGCATTTCCCAGTATTTGTTTGTGTGTTTGTGACATGGACATTCAAGTCAAGGTATGGATATTTAATTTGATATGTTTTGTAGGATTTATTATATTTTAGTGCTACGAAGGTTAATTATATTTTGAAATGAAAATGCGTAATTTCGATTTCTCTTGATCCTACAATTTTTAGCACTTATGCGCACTTGATATATGTTTTTGCATATTGATATTCTAACCTAAAATACATGAACCAATATAGCCTCTGGGTGCTATGGCTCTTTATGCTAACTAGTAACAATACGTTTTTCGTAGCACGTCATCGTTAAAAAAAGTGACGCAATATGGTAGTGATGGAAGAAAAGCCGAGATCGTGTTGCAAAGTTTATTAGATCACACAGCTTCGCGGATCTTAGAGTCAGAGAAATTTGTTTTAAATAGTATTCCAGAAGTCAATTATTTCATCTTTAATTGAGAAATACACTTTTGACGGTAATACGGGTCATAGCTAGTACAAACAGTCTTTCGCGGATTATAGTTTAGATGATGATAGTAGTTTATTTGTAACTTTTTACGTTAATTTGCAGTTAGCAACAAATTCAAATAGTGAAGCCAATATTTTGTGAAAAAATCCACGCTCTTCTACGAG